>CM039428.1:9838338-10438338 GCA_022379115.2 Bauhinia variegata
CCCCTTGGATTCCAGATTGTCTGATGAAGCAAAAAAAGATGAAGCTGTAAAACATGCTCTTGCAGTTCGTGCAGCTGTAACTTCAGGAAATTATGTTGCATTCTTCAGATTATACAAAGCAGCTCCTAACTTGAACACATGCCTTATGGGTGTGTATTTGTAATGAAATTGTTTCCTCGTATGGCTTGTTGGTAACTTGTATTCTGGGGAATAAACTGTAATGCTATTTTGTTTTTCCACAGATCTTTATGTTGAAAAGATGCGTTACAAAGCTGTGAACTGCATGTGCCGATCATATCGCCCAACTGTACCTGTTTCATACGTTTCTCAGGTTCTTGGCTTCTCCACCACTAACAGATCAAGCAACGAGAAAGATGCAGATGCATTGGAAGAGTGTGCAGAATGGTTGAAATCACATGGTGCTCACCTAATTGCTGATAACAATGGAGACATGCTACTTGATACTAAAGTATGTTTGATCTTTGCCCTTTCTATTTACTACCATAAAGATGTTCGTAGATCCAGGGCTTTGCACCCATTCCATGATTTCTGGGACTTAGTAGCAGCTTAGGATACATGAGCTATGGTTTAGTATTTCATGGGATAGAATATCACTCATGATCTTGGGGAGCATCGCTAAATTAATACAGAATACCCCTCCTTGAAACCTAATGCCAAACTGAAATGGTGCTTAGTAGTTTAACTCAATTCTTATTCTACGAAGGGTCCATGATATCATGGTCAAATACACGAGGGTTTAATTTGTTCATTGCTTTTTCCCTTTGCATGATGACTGATAATATAACGTGGGTATGACTTATGAGGGTATCTGACTACTGGTTTTTGTGATAGATAGCTGATAGCATGTATCATGATAGTTCTCTGATTACGTAAGGAATGTTTGATCTGCAGGCCTCATCGTCTACTCTATATATCCCAGAGCAAGAGGATGCCGTTGCTCATGGAGATGCAAATCTTGCTGTTAATGATTTTTTAGCACGAGCACCATTATAGCCAAGTTGATTGTTTCCAATTTTATTTGAGATCATTCAGCTAAGTAGTAGAAAATTGTGCAGCCCTCAACATTCTGATAGTAGGAAGAGGTTATATTCCAAGAAGGCTGGGGAAAGGTTGTTTATGAGGGTTGCTTGTAACTTAATCTCGGATCACGGAGGTGTAAAGTGAAACAATACAGTATGAGAATTGAAAATGCTTAATGCTTTTCTTAAAATGGCACTTGTAAGCATAATTACCATTCTTTCCTGACATAAGGACAGAAATGTAGATGTAATTGAGTTCTGAAGATGACAATAAAGAACCAAGCATTGTGTGCTTTTTGAAGGGCGGCGGCTATGCACTCGAATCATTGTTTCCCCGGCCCCCTCTGCGGCATTTTATCGAGAAACTGCTCGTTTGGATTTTTCTCTCAAGCTTTATGTGCTTTTTGGTCTAAACGTTAGCAGTTAAACTATCTCAAGGTTTTTGGTCTAAACGTTAGCAGTTAAATAATCATGAAGTTAAATTAATTCATATTTTTTTTTTGTATACATAGGATTGAACTCCAAATGTTAGATATTTACTTAAACATTATTTAATCATGCTTAGTGGCTTAAATTATTCTTTTAAAACTATAAATGCATTTTTTTTAGTTTGATTGTAATAAATATATTCTTTGATCATATAATAAAAATTATTCATTAAATAAATTATTAAATTTATATTACTTATTATACATATTTTATTATATTTTAGTAATTAAATATTTCAAAGATTTTTGTGAGTTGGAGAGTATGATTCTAGATTTGTGAATAATCTCTGCTAGGTCTCCACCCACATGGAAAAAATGGTCAATCCTACCAAAATATAACACGGCAAGTTATCAAAATTAAAAAGGGTAAAAAGTAACCTACTGGCCCTTTAGTAGTAACAATTTGTAATTTTAGAAGTTTAAATGTGGAATATGTCAAGTATATGCCATTTTATATTGTTGCTGTTCTACTCATACTCGCGTGCTAAGCAAATTACTCTTCAAGTAGAACGATTTGCAGATGGTTCTTGATGACCTCTTCCCTCTTGGACAATCTTGACAGTATGACGTCTGACTAGTTAGTTCTAGACAGGACTGATGACAACAAACTATGAATGAAAGTTCTGAGTTAGTGTGAAAGCAGCACAAGTTCAACCATATCATATGTCTGAAATTACATTTTATTATAATTTGTTAAGAAAATATTAGTTGGGGAATTTGAACCATTGACCATGATATCATAAAAATTTTGATACCATATTAAGAATCAATTAGTCCAAAAGTTTAAGCTATTAATAGAAGGTCTAAGGTAAATTTTATATCTACAGAATTAAGAATGAATATTCTTATGTTATTTGAAATTCACACTTCATTTGAGAGTTACTGAAGACACTCTCCCTCCTTATGAAATGACAATAATGCCCATTTCATTAAATATAACACAATCCCCTTATTCATTAAATATAACACCCCCCCCCCCCCCAACATCCACAAATAAAATCCATGCACTCCTCACACTGTTTACCTGCTCGGACGTTACACTCCCCTTATCCATCGGAGCTGTTCTAGCACAACTTCTTACATCCTATTTTCTTTGATCAATCACTCCAAGGTGGTAAAAGGAGGTACATTTTGTGGCTTTTATCTTTATTTTTTGTCCTCTTTGTGAATAAGCTTGAAAAATCAGAGAAAATAAGTTGAAATTGAGCAAAATAGCTTGATTCTATGAAAAAAAAAAAAAATCCTTAAGTCGAGGAATTTGGATCTATAGATCCTGATAGTATGATGTTTGGATATATAGATCCGATTGTATGCAAGGAGAATGAATGTCTTTATAATTTGGGATCTTTATTTGTAGCTACTGAATTTGAACACAATGGATCTTTAGGTCCAAATAGATGCCATTTTGCCACTAATTGGATTTATAGATCCGTTGCAGCCAATTTTTGAGTCAATGGATCTATAGATCTGTTTAGTGGCCTCTAGCCTCAAACTTTTATTTTGAGTGTAGATTTTTTTTTTATACTACATTGAAACTGCATGATCTAAGTTATTTTTTTTTTTCCTATTTTTAATAGAACGCTGAATAATTTTTCTAGAATAAGCAACATATATGAATATTTTCATTATGAGTATTATCCTATCTAAGGAGTGGACATCATAACAAATGCACGTTTGGTTATTAAGTTCACCTGAGTGGAGTGTCAACCTCAGATAACACAAGATCAAATAAGCTTTACTTGGAAAACATAAATAGAACCAAGTTGGCAATTTATAGATTATTTATATAAGATACCAACATATGTATGTATAGTAATTTATATATGATTGCAAGCTAGGTAATGATTCATTATTTAGATAAGATACCAACATATAAATATATGTATAAAGAAAGTAGTCTCAAAAATCGAGCAATCATGCAAGAAGGCATTGCTTCACAAAAAGCAACCTACGGATTTATACAAAAAGCAATAGATCTCATTATGTAAGTCAGTAAATGTTTGGACATATCTCCTACATATACACATGATACTCTGTGTCCTCCTGCTTGTAGGTGCTCCGTTGGACTCTCTTGCATCATTAGGGG
Source organism: Bauhinia variegata (assembly GCA_022379115.2). NCBI lineage: Eukaryota > Viridiplantae > Streptophyta > Magnoliopsida > Fabales > Fabaceae > Bauhinia > Bauhinia variegata. The sequence goes on from CM039428.1 coordinate 9,841,953, forward strand.
TTGATATCAATGGTACGTCACTGGTGCCTCCTAGCACTAAGTGTGTAAGCTCTACGAAGTCTCCATCCTAGCTCACTTAGCTCATCAACCAATTGATCATCGAAGACACTTAGTATAATCTTAGCCATGCTCTTGATCCTTGCCTATGAGCTATAAAAAGATATGTAAATATTATCAGTTAAGATTATGATGACAATGGTTAAGTTGTTAAATAACAAACACAAATTCATGCAATAAACAACTTACCAAACTCTCCTCAAATGTGGTCAGGATGTCATAATTCCTCCTCTCACTCCCCTCGCCATGCCATACGGGAAGCTCAACCACTCGAGGGGGTATGGGCAACAGATAAGGATGGGAGATCTTGTACCACCCCATGTAGTCCGGCATCATTGCTCCTAGATCCTCAACCATTGGTTCACGAGCCTCGTCACTGAGCAAATACAAGTGGAAAGACTCCCATGTTGTGTCCAAATCAAATATATAGAAACAAATGTTGGCTGCACGTGCTGGAGGTCTAGGGATGGATTGGACATGCCCGAGCTATCTCAATTTCACTCGAGGGAGTGAGGCTCACACCATCGGGACACCCTAAGTCTCGTAGAGAAGAATGTGACGTCATGCAATGGATGACGGGCCTGAATGCTAGCATAAGGTGTCCACTCCACATCATGGGACCTCAAGTGGTCCAACTGATGCATGATAGGAGCCACCTGCCCACCCTCTCAACCGTTAATCCACTACCACACTTGTGGGAGATCCTTGGTGTTGTTGGGGTTCACTTGAGCTGACTAGAGAAACCCAAGGAAATGCTCGAATATCTATGCTTGCAATCATCACAAACCATTAGCGAACACGGTTAGATTAACTTAAATATAGTTTGCCAAAATTAAAAGTAAAAAAAAAAAAAAAAAAAAACTCAAGAAATATCTATACATACCAATGAAAGAGGGGAAATTACATTATGCAAAGCCCACTTTAACAAATGCAGCCCCCTTGGGTGTGAAAAGACTAAATTGCCCTTGCGGGCTCCCCTCCCCCCCCAATAGCCATTGCCTGCATGCATCCCTCGCGAACCCTAAGGTTTTGATATCGTTTTTGGTGTTGTTTTTCTAATTTAAAGAGTAGAGAACGTGATTTTGGGTCTACATTGTTCGTGTGAAGTTTAATTGCTAAATATAACAAGGTCTGGAGTTAGTTTTTTATTCGGAATGGGGTATGGTTCTTGATGCGCAAAATGGCTATGCACATCTGTTTTGGCATAGGAACGGATGTGCAAAGCCATTTTATCTTACAAACGGCTTTGCATAGCCATTTATGGCACCAGGAACCATGTTTGTTTGAAATGGCTATGCACATTTGTTTTCATTGTAAAACAGATGTCTATGGCTGTTTTAGAGGATAAACGGCATTCGAAAGTCATTTTTATGTGAATTTTTAAGCAAACTAGAATGGTTGAGCCCTAATATTTAAATTTTGTAAATGTAGGAAAACAAAGATGTATTATACTTCCAACATGCATAACGATCCATACTTCAATTGTGAATACATCCCACGCGAGGAAGTTGATTTAACAACTGACCCAAATTTAGTGTAGGAGGTATGTTTAAACTTTGTTGTTAGACTAGGAATGAAATTTTCTTGGCACAAGTTAATGAAGATGAAAAATATGATGATAATAGCTCTTTTGTTGAAGAAGACTTGACTAATCTTTTTAGCACCAATGAAGTATGCATTTTTTGTTGAACAATGCCAACACAATACATAAATTGATTAATGATCATTAACTTAGAATGATTTTCTTCTTGTACAGACATTTACCATAAGGGATAAGCTGTTGAAATGGGTAAGAGATATTGGAAAGGCAGCTGGCTTTGTTGTTGTAATTAGTAAATCGGAGAGTGGAGATGAAGGGAAGCGTACACAAGTGCAATTGTCATGCGAACGCGGCGGTAAATATAGGCCCAAGTGTATAAGAAGCCATCAAGTGCCTGAGACGGCAACAAGAAAATGTGGATGTCCATTTAGAGTGAAAGGAAGACAATGGGCAAATGGTTTATGAAAGGTGCAAGTGCAATGTGGATACCGTAACCTTCCTGTAGCTGAGTCTTTGATTGGTAATCCATATGCTGGACGCTTGAATGAGCAAGAGTTAACCATGGTGGAAGAGATGACGCAAAACATGGTTCCTCCTCAGGATATATTGCTATCTTTGAAGAAAAAAAACTCAGAAAACGTCACAACTATAAGACAGATATATTATGCCAGACAACAATATAAGGTGAAGATTAGGGGTCCACGAACTCCAATACAACATTTATTGAAATGTTTGGATGAATCCAAATATTTGTATTGGTTTAGGAGTGATGAGGTGTCAGATGTCGTTAAGGACATATTTTGGACACACCCTGACTTAGTTAAGCTGTTAAATGCCTTTCCTATTGTTCTATTAATGGATAGCACATACAAAACCAATAGGTATCATCTTCCACTATTAAAGATTGTTGGTGTCACATCGACAAAGTTGACATTTTCAGTCGGGTTTGCATACATGGAGTTCGAACGTACGGATAACTTTTAATGGGCACTTAATTAGTTAAGAGGTTTAATTTGGCAAAATGACTTATGTCCACAGGTGATTGTGACTGATAGAGAGCTGTGGGAATTGTATTTCCTACATCAATGAACCTGTTGTGTCGATATCACATTAACAAAAATATTGAATCAAAATGCAAATAGTCGGTTCGCAATTTTGCCGATTATGAAAGGGTCATGGATGCGTGGGAGATGGTTGTTGATGCTTCCAATGAGGAAGAATATCATTATGCTTATGGGCATTTCGGACCACATGCGCCGCATTAGATAGCTTTGTTGCATACGTCGACGAAACGTGGTTGAACCCATACAAGGAGAAATTCATTCCAACCTGGACAGACAGGTTCATGCATCTAGGCAACACAAAAACAAATATGTAGGAGGATTGTTTTTTATCTTTAAGATTTCCTTGCATTTGTGTGTTACATGTCTGATAATGTTATTGGTGTCCTGATAATAGGGTGGAAGGTGCACATGCTAGCCTCAAAAGAATTTTACAATCATTTACTGAGGATCTTCATAGTTGCTGGGAAGGAATTGATGCTTTAATAACATTGCAGCACAATGAGATAAAAAAATCCTTTCAGTACAGTCTTTTGAAAGTGGAGCACAAGATGAATTGTTCCTTGTTCAGAGGCTTGCATAATTGTGTTTCACTAGCTGCACTGAGATATTTGTGGAAAGAGCTTAAGAGAGCCCAGTCACATGTTGGTACGGACATGTTTTCATATGGTTGCCACATTAAAAGTACCCATGGTCTATCCTGTGCGCACGAGCTTGGGCAATGGGATATTTTGAATTTGTTTGTTTGTTTGACCTCAATTCACCATCCTTGGAAGATTCTGACATGGGAGGGTGAGCGTAATGGTCAAGGGACAGTGCCATATCATGATGCCATGGACATGTTATGGGGTAGGTTCAGCTGATTGAGTACCGAGGAAGAGCAGTGGTCTTTGTACCACAAGACAGTTGAACTAGCGTATCTAGAGACCAGTTTATTAAGCCACCCCCTGAGAAGGTCAAAATAAAGGGCAGTATCAAGAAGAAGACGAAGAGATCGGATTCATCTACAAAGCGTGACCCTTCATATTTTGAGTATGTGGATGCACAGTTGGGTTTTGTGTTCAATAGCATGTCATCAAGTTCAGGACCATCCACAAAAGACTCAATGACACCTGCTAAGCCGCCCTGTGGACGTAGAAGAACATCAGTTGGCAGAAGTTCATCTGACCCACCTAGCAAAGACCCATCCAGCCATGAAAACGATGCACGTGCAGGAACATGTTAACAATTACCAGGGCTCATGCAGTCTCCGGTGTATGGCACGATTGGCACCAATAGAAATATCCCTCTGCTTGACCAAGTACCGACATGTATACATCCGTTTGTGGAAGATGTCATCGATGTTCGACCAGTTGGGAATTGTGGCTACCGGACAATTGCTTTGGGACTTGGTCTTTCAGAGGATGAGTGGTTCCGAATACGCCAAGAATGCATTGCAGAGATGACAACATGGCAAGCATTTTATACTAAAATGTTTCTGCCACAAGGATACGCCCATCTTCTATCATCAATGGTGGTTGATTCTACTACATTAAGTGTCTTGCCTGATAAGTGGATGTCTATACCAGATATGTCATATGTCATTGCATCTCAGTTTAATGTCGTGGTTGTTGTCTTATACCCACAATGCTCCCAAACATATCTCCCTCTTCACTCTCAACCCACATTTAGTATGTCTAACCCAGAAGAAGTCGTGATAGCATATGTACATGGGAATCATTTTGTTCAAGTAATGGATTGTTGTTCAAGTAAGGTATGATTTCTTTCTGTCTCTTAACTTACTGTATATTTAATTTGTTGTGTTATAGGTGAAGCTTAAAGACAACTCTCCCTTGCCACCTATGGCACCACAGTGGTTGTATGCAGCATAAGCTGAAACACGAGAGTGGATTACACTGTACTTGGAATGCATTTGACAATTTGAGGCGTTAACACGAGCAGAGTGTCATTAAAGGAGATTTTTTTTTTCAGCCATGTACATATGCACACTTTATGTTTTTTTAAAAAATAATAGAACTATGTACTTAACATATTCATTACTTTTCATTGTAGCTTCACTAAGTGCCATGCACACATCATATATGCAAACATAAAAAGTTCATTTATAAAAACAAATTTGGGTTTTACAATTACAATGTCAATACATCAACACAATTCGTGCGCCATGACTGAAATCACGATCACTGCGGCTCCGATCAGTATCCCTTAACCCATGATGAGTCTCTGCGCAAATAATATGCAACAACCGCCCGAGCTCAGAATGCTCGTGCACTAATCGACGGTCTAAGATTGTCCAGACAACTCCATCAATGGTCTCTAAACGCGCTTACATAATCCAACAAAATGGTTATTAGCTATTTCACCTAATAAATAACTAAACATAAGATACTTAGAATTCGAGTACATACCAGCAAATCATCGACAATCATGGTTTTGTTCGTCCCCTCTCCACTCAACTGAGGATCAGACCATGTAGGAGGGTCGATCACACGAACTGAGGTCGGCAGCATATACGGATGTGATATCATATGATACCACTCCATATACCCAGGAATGACTTGGCCAGGCAACGTCACACCTGGCCCACGTTGCTCTGCACTAAGCACGTGCACGTCAAAATACTCCCAGCTAGCATCAACCTCTGTCAAGTATATTGGGCCATCTATTGCACGCAAGGGAGGTGGGGGGATCGATTGGACATGCCCGAACTGTCTAAGGACTCGCTCTGGCTGATGTGGCTCTATCCACAGCCCGAATCTCATCCTGCCATAGAAGAAAGCTGCTAGGACCAACGGATGGTAGCCTCGAGCATTGTCGTATGGGGTCCATTCGACGTCCAAGTGCCAGAGGCAGTCCAACTGATGTCTAATCGAAGGAAGCTGGCCACTGCCTCTGCGAGATGACCATCGCGCAACTCGTGGGAGATCCTCCCGATAGGACCCGTTTAGCCGCCAGGATTTACGCATACTAGGAAATTACTCGTAAATCCACCCCTACACATAATTATGTAGGAAAGGTCAAAATTAAGTACATTATACAATAAATACAAAAGCTTAACATCATCTAACAGTTCACATACCAGTATAAGGGGTAGACAACCAGCAAACTGCTTGGCCTTGTGCCTTGTTGCATAACCTAGCTGCCTATACAGGTGTAACAGACAAATAGCTCCCCATGGTGGGTCGTGGATGGCATCGACGTTGCGGAGCAGTTCCAGGTAGCCTGTGTGCACGGCTATCAAAGACTTGTCTCAAAATACCATGCAGCCAAGTACAAACAGCATGATAGCCCTCGCTACATGGAGCCACCTCCCATAGCTCAGTTGAGCGGCAATAATCGTAATCAGCAACTCGAATCTCATTACTGGCTTCCTGCATACTTCAAATTTCTCTATCACTGTTGCATGTGAGACTCCTAGCACATCCACTACTAGTCCAACTGCCTACTCTATGGTCAAATTAGGGACGGATACGAAATTACCTCCCATCGGCAGGTGCAACAGTGATGACACATCATCTAGTGTGATGGTTATCTCCCCGATAGGTAGGTGAAAGCTGTTGGTATCTACATGCCATCTCTCGATGAATGCAGCTATCAACGCCTTGTCCACCATGTAGTAGTCCAAATCCAGCAGTGGCTCAAGCCTAGAATGCCTCACTATTTGGCGCACCTGCTCAGGCATTGCTGCATATTGTAAAGCTTTAATCTTATTCCCGTGTATCATAGTCTTGATAAGGGGCTGGTCTTATTTTTCACACAATTGATAGTCAGTTTTGCATCATATCAAAAGAAATAAAACTTTAATCTACACATATATTGTAAAGCTTGTGTCCTAACTTACCCGTTCACCTGCCCATACATGCAGTGTAGTATGCCCTCCATATCTCCGAAGTGTTGAGAGATCATGTGGGCCACCTAGTGCAGTTGAAGTCAACAAGTCCTGCCTGCGTATCACTTCCATGACCGCTTCGTGATCTACTCTGCCGGCATTGTCAGCAGAATCTGAATCATTAGACGGGGCAGCCGCTGGAATAACATTAATTGGTTGTAGTTCAGGATCAGCTTGTCCTTGCCTATGGTTTACCCGTTCTCTGCGCTCTGAAGTCGTCGGTCATCGACGATCAACTGGCTTAGCTTGGTCCGCCACTTCTGTATCTTTAAAAGCAGGGATTTCTATTCTCGACATCTTTCCTGCAACAATGTTAATTCAAATACTTTAACATAAACTCAGTCCTAACATTACAAAACATGTGTTAAACAATTAATTGTAATACAAACAAAGTGAACAACTTGGTTGAAGACTTAATTACAAATTAACTCACAATAATTAGGAAAAACCAAAAAAAAAAAAACTCCCAAAACGGCTATAGAGAGTTGTTCTATGTTCCCAATGGCTATCCACATCCGTTTGGAACATATAACAACTCTCTATAGCTGTTTTGGTGTCCACTTATGGGCCAAACCACGCATTCTCACTAAAACGGCTCTCCACGTCCAAAATGGGACCAAAATGGATATGGACATCCGTTTTGGTCCCAGTTTGGACCTGAAGAGCTGTTTCAGTGAGCATGTGTGGTTTGGTCCAAAAGTGAACAGGCTTGAAAATTCACATTGTTTCCAACTAAAAAACGGATGTACAGAGCCATTTCAACGCTGAAACGGCTATGTACAACTGTTTTGCAGAAGGAAAAACATGATGGTAACAACCCTCCATTTTTCGCGATTTTCACTCCAAATTTCATCCAAAAAACAACATCAATGTATAGAAAAATGGAGAATCAACGATAAACTATACCTTGAATGTGCGAAATCACTCCAAGAAGTCTAACGCCGAGAGAAAATTTGAGAAGAATGAGAGGAAGTGTGGCAGGGGTGCTAGGGCTCGCGTGAAGGAAGAAGAGAAGAGAAATGGGGGGCAGCCAAATGGCTTATGGGGTTTAGGGTTTACGAGAGGGTATTTTGGGAAATTTTTTTAAAAGGGGGGCTGTTTTTGGTAATACCCTAGAAGAGGAATATAACTTTCTATCTGCCTGGTCTGGTGTCTACTAGCAAATCCCAATTGTTGGTAAACAATGGTTAATCATATGACCCCCCAAGGTATCTTCCTGACAGCATCGAGGTCTCGGAGTAACTCAAGCCCCCCGATATGCATGATCATCCCAATCTTGTTTGTAAATAGTGTGTAGCTCAAGATAAAACTAGGTAGGGCCTAGCTGCAAAGTCCCACCTCCCATCGGCAACCTGGGACTCATAAATCGATCACAGTGTCTTGAAATGAATCGCAACCGCTCTATTGAGGCTAACCTCTGTGTAGGCATCATCATGTGAAAGCCCCAAAAGCTCTATAAGTACACCCTCTACTACTACAACTATTACGGTCAACATTGACACAAATGCCTCACTGACTGGTAGATGCATCAATGACGCTATGCCATCTAGTGTGATCATAATCTCATTGACTAGCAAGTAGGTGTTGGTGCCCGCATGCTATCTCTTGACAAAAGTAGACACAAGTGCCTAGTCTACAAGGTGGTATCTACAACTCAAGAGCTACATCACTCCTACACGATCAATTATCTCCCGTACCTAGCCAAGAGCTTGATCATAGTGAATGAGACAAAACTTGTTCCCATGAAATATCATCTTCAAAAGTTGTCAATCTTGCATAGTGAATTAAACAACTAGTTAGTACATAAATAATCCACTCACACACAGCAAAATCACTTTAAAACGATACAACTAGCCTAGTTCTTACCAGCTTATGGTGCCAAATGTGGACAACCGTGTGTCCGGCAAACCTACATAGCACAGTAATGTCCTCAAGGCCCTTGAAAATGGTGCCATTAGAAGGTTTGTTCAAGGGATGTCCTCAACAACCTGAACCTCTACTACAACCTCCTAGTCACTAGGGGAGCCTCCTACTTGACGTCTAGTACAGGAGCTGGGTCTGCATGTTGCTCTAGTAATCCTTGATCAACATCAGGCATGAAAACTTGATTCGCTGCTACTCACATTGTGCCTAACACTCTGCCATACACTCCCTCCTACTAAAGCCAATGAGGGGTTTGTGTGCAAGCTCATGTTGCTCATTTGGTGGCTATTGTGATGATCAATTGACGTTCTTTGTCTTTGCCATATCTAGAAACAACAAGGAGATAATAGACGCTTTACTAGATGAATTTACAAAGCTAGTTTCTTAATTTCATGTGACCGAAAACACAATGTAAAAGCGAAAGGTGGTCAAAAAAATATGGTTTATAGGTTATGATAAATAGATCTATAGATCCAAAAGAAGCGAAACTAGGTCACATAAGATGTATAGATCTAAGTGGAGCCATTTAGGGTCTAAATGGATGTATACATCTGAATGGACTTTATATGGCTATATTTGGATCTATGATCCAAATTGACCCAAGCAAAGTCTATATGAATGTATACATCCGAATAGAGCATAGTTGGGCATTGATAATTACATTTTATATAGATTATTTAGCCTAAATTCCCTTACATTTCAAGTCCCAATTATGGTAAAAACACTTTGCTTTTGACTAGATTTCCTTATGTTGCAGGTACACAAGGTAAGAGAAGCAAAATGGAATTTTCAGCCATTCTGTCAAGGGGCGCCGACGCCATCTACCAGAGACGCAACACTGGCATTCTGCCAATGGGCGCCGTGGCGCCCAAGACCTATTTTGGAGCTGTTTTGTGATTTCCAAGCCCAATGGACTTCCGAGAAGTTGTGCAACGCAAGAATTAGAAGTCCAAACCCTAGAAGACTCTCCGGAATAGAGTTTCAAGAGGAATTAAAGCCTTGAAGTGTGAAGCCCAATAAAAGCCTTAGTTAGAATAGGATTAGGATTTACTTGTAATTAGTCTTTTATTATTATTTGGAATCCTAATAAGAGTCTAATTAGGATTAGAGGCATTCTAAATAGATTAAGAGGGCTGAGCACAAAGGGGGGAAGCAAGAGAGCAATAGCAACAACAAGATCCAAGAGCAAGGCGTCACTCCATTATTTCTTCTACTCTTTTAATGTTTTCTTATTTTATGATTATGTGTTTCCCTAGTATCATGTGTAACTGAAGTTCCTTCTAGGGCTAAGATGTAGCCCAATCTGATTGTATAGACAAATTGAGGAAGTTATGACAGTTCATATTTTATTCAATTGAGATTTACTTTTCTGCACTTTACTCTTGATTAATCTGGCCAATTAATTGGGGAAAATCAGTGGGTTAGCTATGATACCGACCAGAGATTAGTTAACCTAGACCAAGAGAATTAAATCCATAGTGGAGCTAAGGACAGACCAGTACCGAGGACCCTGTGTAGTCACATAGGAATTAGGACGTTCCCCTAATCTCCTTAAAGGGATATCCATAGATCTTAATGCATTTATAGTTGCTACAACTCGCACAGACCAGTAGCAAGGTTGGTAATTATAATTAGATTTGATCTGACCTAATACCAAGGCTGATTAATTAAATAAGGGAATCCTGGCTAGCAATTGATAATTCTATAACTGCATAACTGAATCAAGGAAGTCTATACATGAAGATTGTGGTGAAATCTGAATCCCTAGATCTCTCATCATAATTCTATTATTCTATATACTTTTCTGGTATTACTTACTTATTTCCTGCCATTATTTACTTTGCCTATCCCATTACAATTCGATCGCTTGAACTATACTAGAGCTATATTACTCTGGTAATCAATATCAATCCCTTGGGTACGACAACCCCGGAATACTTGCTCACTACACTGATAGTGTATACTTGCACTGTGTTCCACACATCACATATTGTTCCACATCCATTCATACGCATATCACATATTAAATACATCCATTCGTGACACTCACTAAGGAGCAATCAGGCATGATTGGATCTATATATCCAAATAAACCTAAATGAGGTCTATTTGGATGTATACATTCTTGTAGACCTTACTCAGGTCCATTCAGATGTATAGATCCGAGTAGAGCTGGATAAGGTCCATTCGAATGTATACATTGGTTTACACCCTAAATTGCTCCATTTAGATCTATACATTTGATGTGACCTAATTTGGGTTCTTTTGGATTTGTAGATCTAAATTCTCAAAATAAAAGGTTTCTTGAATCTACATATTCTTATAGGAGCAAATTTTTTTTTTTTTTTAAAAAAAATGTCATCTCCATTTGTCTCGGCAATTTCAACCCATATTGCAATAGATCCAAACATAAATCAATAGAGGTTAAGGTTTAGGTATGCCTTTGCCCCCACGAGATTGGTTGGACAAGGTAGTTGTTCCCACTGTCGCAGGTTCACCAAGAATGTGGTCACTCTCTGTTGAAGTGAAGAAGATAGGGAAGGGAAGGGGAGTGTGTCACCTGGGAGGAAGAAATGGTGAGGAAGCTTTTATGAGAAACAAGAAATGGAGAGTGAGTGCTTGTCGGTTTGTGTATAAGGAAATGAGGGAGTATTAGGGTTTATAGATGTATAGGTTCAAAATTGTGGGTGAGGGTATTTTTGAAATATTAATATTGAAAAAAAGGGAGGGGAGTGCCTTAAGCAACTCCCTTTTCATTTTTTTACCCATTTCAGTTATATTGTTTTATTTTTGATAAGAAGTATTATTATCTTTCTAAACTAATTTCAGTCTAATAATTATAGTTATATGAATGATGAATCCTAGCACTTAGTGCCTAAGAAGAGTTTCTTCTTACCAAATTTTCCTTGGATCAGGCTTCTTCAAGAAGAGTCAGGGCATGCACTTTTATTTAAAATTGTATCAATGCTCCTATCAAATGTGTAAAGTACTAGAAATTTTATATAATTTAATCAATAGGGGTTATTGTAGCTTTACCAAAAAAAGTCTTAGGTAATGTGTTGAATACCTGATAGCTTTTGTTAAAAAAAAAAATACTATCCTCTATTATGCTTCCACATGTATAACGTTCCCTTGAAGAGGAAGTCTATTTATCTATTGTTATTGTTTTGAAGAAAATGGCTTTGGTAGTAGTTGTTGTGACAAATATATACAATAGAAGCATTTTGATAAACAAATATCTATTTGAACCCATAATTTTCATGGTTCACTTTCCACTGGGTTATATCAATAGACAACAATAAAATATACCACATTAAACAGCTATCTCCTTGACATACATAGATGCAAAAGAGATCCCTTTAGATTTGTGGTCTTGAGGTTATCAAACCAAGGCCTTGCTCCACGAGTTTCAACTTGGTCTCGAGGAGATTTAATTCTAGATAAGAAAGTAAGCTAGTGAAAGCCTTGTTAAAGAGTGCACCTATTATGACAAGTCTCACTCAACTCATATATATATATTTTCCTTTATTTTTCCATGAATAGGAGGGAGGGTGGGATGAGGTTGGGAGTTGAAACCTACTATCTTGGGGAGATTTCAACTTGGGTGAGAATGCTCCAAGAACCCTTAGAGAAGGAGGTAAACTACTATACCAAATCCACTTCTCCTTCTTAACCTATTATGGTTAGATAAATTCTAAAATTTCATGAAAAAATCTACTACAATTAGATAAACCTTAAAAGTCTCCTAAATATAAATTAGGATATATGTAAACCCCAATTGCATATTGGGTTAACCTACAAGGAAAGCCTAATCCTGTACAAATAAGTATAGTTAGCTAAAACACCTAATTAAGAGGAGATTCAATGTATATCCTCATGTTACCTGAATGGGAGAAAATTTGATGTCCCATCCCTTATCCCACTCATTGAGATTGGTAACAAATCTATAAAATAATGCTATTTAAGGGGTGGTCATACTCCCTTGAATCAATCATAATGAGTGAAACATTTTATGAGACAATTGATTTATTCCCTATCTAAATTACCCTAATTATATCTTTCAGATAAAAAATGAATAAAATGGGAATCTAATTATTCATTAGATCACGATACAATGTACTTATACACATTACAGAGGGAGTTCGTTGCTAAGAACTATTTGTACAGATGATAAGTTTGTTACACATAGGATTACAACAAATTCAAATGACAGATATAAGACCAAATCAATAATCCTGATAGACGTAGAACTCTTTGTGATTATCTGATTTGTTTATTATCCTTAACTCTTGCAACAATAGTTATGAAACGAAGAGATTCTTCTTTAGTATTCACCACCAAAGGAGTTGCTGTAGTCATCGTGACTTCCTCTCTTCTTTTTTTCCCCTCATTCTTTCTCTTGTTTCATGATGACTAGGGGAGAGAAAACCCTTTATTCCAACACAGATTCCAAAGAAGAGAGCATACAGATCTCTCACAAGGGTTTCAATTTAAATGAATTAATCTTCGACCATTCCAACTTTCTGACTTAGAAGATGTGATGCTGTGGTTTCATGATGAAAAGGTTACCAAGTCCCTCTCTTGGGAGCCTAAAAACAAATGGGAAACCATAAAATACATCTAAGATACTAACAGATCACTTTGGTTCAAAGCAATTTGCCTTGAAGATTCTGCAATTGGGTCTGTTTATATCTTCTCGCTTTCAGGTAATGACAAATGCAGGGCTAAATCTGTCAAGATTGGCTATGGTTTAGGATCTGAACACTGGGGTAAAGGGATTGCTATCCATTTGTTGAAACTGGTGGCCAAGACCATGTTTTTTGAGTTGCCACATTTGGAGAGGCTTGAAGCTCTGGTTGACGTAGAGAATATTGGGTAGAAAGCTGGTTTCTATAGAGAGGGAGTTTTTAGGAAGTATTTATTCATGAAGGGAACGAGTAGAGATATGGTCATGTTTAGTCTTCTTTCTAGTGATTATCCCTCAACCCCATCTATTCATCAAGAAACACACAAGTCAAATATTCAAAGTCGTTTTTCTTTTCTTCGAAGGTATAGACATTGAAAGTGACATGAGAAGATCTTTTGTCATTTCCTCCATGGATACATGTAATGCATGAGAGAGATTTTAAAAGTTGTTTATCCTTTTGTGATATGTGTCACTTATATACATGCAGGCAACATGCCCATAATACGATACAATGCAAATATAATTGCACCACAAATTAAGTTGACATAAACACAAACTAATATGTAATATGCACACATGCATGCAATAATGTGTACTCAAAGATATAAATCCCATTTCATAAGCTACTCAATCATAAAATAAAATAGTCATTTCATTCGATTCAATTTTTATTTTTATTCTCACTCTTATTCCAAATTTTTCATTAAGGGTCTATGGTCCTAATATACTCTTATATATATATATATATATATATATATATATATATATAATAAGGTATTTGTGGGTGAATTTTTACATATCAAGATTAAGTCATTTCTTAAGTGATCATAAGGGTGTCGGAACCCAATGGATAAGTATTCTTAAAAATGATATTGTTACACATGGACTAATTAGAGCAAAGGACTAATTATATGAAAGGTATATCTTTTTGGGGCCTTGCCATCTTGATTTGTTGGTAGTAGGATATATAAAGAAAGACATTGAGCTACTCAGGCCCAAAAGTCAATTCTTTTGATGTCGTTTCATTTTTTTAATTGATCATATCAGATTTCTTATAAACTAGCAAGTTACTGTGCGTCGCATGGCAAACAAATTGGAGTAAACTCATGCTCTATAATTGGGGTGAAAGCCATGTTAACCACTATTAATTAGCAAGTGCACATATTCTACATGTTGAACAGTAAAAGCATATGTAGATATAATATGTCAAAAGAAGAGGTTGGGTCAATAATTTAACCAAAATGATAGTAGATAATCATAGGTATCACATTAGTAATACACCCAGTGAATTAACCCAAAACAAATACCGTGTAAGAGTTCAAAAAATGCAATATCCAATGCCAAAATACCACTTGACATGAAAGTTCCATATTGCTTAATAGTAGTAGCTTAAGTAAGAAAACCATAAACATCAAAAGGTCAAATACAAAACACTAAAGATCAACATAAAGACGCCAGAAGTGTCACTTTTGTGCAGGTTGCAGTATCTTCACTCCTTTGAGTTGAGCTGACGTTTATCAATTATACAATGTACTTTTATCAGATTATTTAGATGGAATTGCACAATTTTGTGAACATATAGAATAGGGGACAATATCTATGCAAGATTTACAATACAAAATGTGGCATGAAAGCAGATCTAGCAAGTCTTTAATCCATAAAATCAGGCCCTTGTCATATTGATATGAATCATCATCCCTCATGGCTTGTGTGGTCACTGCTTCCGGCTACTCCCATGTTAACTCTACTGTTCTTTCAATTCTGTATCCTAGGCTTCCTTGTCTAAGTACTCCCTCTGGCAGTCTTCATATAGTTCGTCATCCATCTCCATAAACAACCTCCAAACATTCACACTTAGCCATGTGCGTAGTTCCAATATCCTTTCATATTCTTTTCCAATGCTTCAAAGATGACTGATAATATCACCTTTGATTCTATGCTATTTACTATGTGCTTATTAATCCATAAGTACAGTACACGTATAACAGCCTGTCATTCATACAACGCTGCTTAAGATCAAATAGTTTAAGTTATCATTTTATCACTAATTAATGTTATATATTCAAGTGAACTGATTAAGCAGAATCAATTATAAAAATAATTCTTACAGAGGGGACAACAACTACTCACTCATTTCTCTAGCATAACCTTATTCTATAGTTACTTTGGTTTAATAATGCCTCTTCTAATATTAGTCTACATCCACCTCTACCCTTCCTTCCCCCAATGTTATTCATATCATTTACTGATCTAGAAAAAAAATCAGACATAAAGAATGGTAGAAATAACTTTGACTCCCATTGCTTTCATTTTTAATAGATGCACATAATAAAAAAAATTTTGGTATACATTTTCAAATTATTTGGATTATAAAAACTTAAGGGGCAAACAGAAGTTTAGCAATTAGTTTTACTTATATGAAATCTTCTGACTAATTCAACAATCAATAAAGTGGCCACTCTGTAAGGGAAAAAACAAACTCAATACAAGAAGACTCAAATAGCATAAGATACATTAAGATTCAACAAAATCATAAATTTGGAACGATTTGGTAATTGTATTTGTTGGCAATCATGTAAATAGGGTATTGCTGCTATAACCACAAGGGTTTGGGAAAGAGCTTTACACAGTATACCCGCAGAAAAATAAAGTTGTTCACACAACAGTCACTCTAATGATTCTAATTCAATGAGACAGTACAGAGATGTGTTTTAAAGGTGCTACTATTCTTCAAAAGTGGCCATATTTATATGGGATGCACAAAAATTAAATCCAGAAAAGGTGCAATATATCCTTATCTTTTTTGAAGGATTACTGCTAATATGCCCACAAAAATGTAGACCAATTGCAAAATAAAATTAAAACAATAACCCATCATAGACACGTGGCAAAAAAAAAAAAGACGAAAGTAAATAATGGTCGATCATTTTGAGATTTAAAATAGTAGAATAGATTATTTTGGAGTTAACCAAAAGAAAATGGTTTAATTAAGTAAAGGAAAAGAAGTGAAGGTGTATCTTAAATGTAAGCTAGCTGCTTTTTGAGCTGTGTAGAAAAAGAATAGGACAAACTATATGTTTGAAGGGAAGGAACTAAATCAAAAAAAGGTAAACAAGTGAAAATGACTTGATGGGTAGGATATTTTATTTGTTGTAACTTGCAAAAAAGAATATCTACTAATTTTTTTCAAGGGTGGAGGATCCTCCAAACAGGATAAAGAATAATGGAATGTGTGGTTGATACTAGTAGAATGTGATAAATATGTTAATTTGAAAAAGGTAAATTTTAAAGTAATATTATATTTTTTTATTTTAATCATAATATACAGGTATATTTATAACTTGTAATAATTCATACTTCTACTTGAATTCATAATTCTACTTAATTAATATAGTCACATGATTATCAATAATAACCACTTAAGTTGTTATATAAAACTTCAAGAATATAATAGACGGAATTACAGTGTTTTCCCCTTCTCGTGTCTCTAGAAGAAAATGAGAGGAAAAATGCACTTTTTTCCCCTTCTTGTGTCTCTATAGAAGATAGAAGAAAATCAGACGAAAAAGACTTGTGCAAACGGTTGCACACGTGTCATGCTTTTGGCACCCGCCGACCAGCAGACAACAAAAACAGAAAATGAGCCGTCACGTGCAAAGCACACCCACGTAGTAGAAGCCCCTATATCTTCCACTGTCTTTTTTATTCTTTCATCTGTTTCTCCGTCGTGGGCCGAGGCAATCCAATCCCTCTCCAAGTTTCGCCACCAGAATGGCAGGTAAAAGTGGAACGGACTTCATCTCACTTCCCATTTATTTCTTTCATCTGTTTACCTTTTCTAGTTTTCTTTATATAAATTTTTTTATCTAGCTTTTTCACGGAATTCGATGGTTTAAATTTGAGTTGTTATGTTATTTTAGCGTAAATTCTATGGTGTTAATTGATTGATATGAAGATGGTGATTCATGTTTTGTTCAATGATTCAATTTTGTTAATGTATTGGTTCAGTTGCAACAGTTGAGCTTTCAAGGAATACACTTCTGCGTTTCTAGGACATTATGATAAAACAACGATGAAGTAAAGAAGGCTGTCAAGACATTTATTAAGGAAACGGAATAGAACAAGTTGACGTGGTAGTGTTGTCTGCAGAATAATTGTTAGTTATTTTGATAACATTGTAATACTAATTGAGGGAGTTGATGCAGTCTATGGCATTGTAATGAAAATGGGATTTTGGGTGTGGCTGAGAAATTTATGTAATTCTTTTTTTACATGGTTTACTAATGTATAATAGGAATGCCACTAAATTCTGTCAACAAATTGACAGTGGTATCTCGTATAATCTACATGATCAAAAGACAGATGGTTTAATGTTTTTGAGAAATCTATCAAGTAGAAATGAGAAAAGACATTGACTAAGCAATTATGAATTTTGAAGCAGAATCTGATAAAATTGCAAATGTTTTATGACTTTATGCAGCAACTTCTGGGAAGATTGTCCAAAATGTTTTTGTATCACAGTGCCTCCAACTGAATAGACAGTTCAGCCCCCAAAGTCAAAGGGACTCTGTTGCCCCTTCTGTGCGCAAGTTGCTTCCCTCTCACCAAGGGAAGTTGGCATGGACTGCCATCTCTTCCGTGCAGTTGCGCACTTTATCAAAACACCAGAATGATAATATTATTCAGCGAAATATTCTATGCAATGGTCTGTTCTAGACTCTTGTTATACAGGTCGATATCAAGTTCTAAATTATGTATTTTAAACACATATAATACTTATCTATTAGATCTCTTGACTTGCACCTAACCCCTTTCCTTTAATTTTTATTTTTTTTATTCAAATATATGACTTGCTTTATTGATACAGCAGTGTCTATGAATGGGCACATCTTTCATTTGTATTTTTAACAGAGTTGATTTTATCTTGCACCATATCCTAATAAATATTTGTATTTTTCATTCGGATCCTTCTTGCAGCTTCTGCATCTGCTACAGCAGTGCCATATCTGGACAAAGTTGATTTTCTAAAGCTTCAAAATGGCAGGTGAAGAATACTCCAACTGAGAAAATGTTAATAATTTTACATTGTTAAGACTGGAGATGCTTTTGGTTATTAATTGAGTGTGTTCTCTTTTTCCGAACTTCATCTTATTTTACCATGATTAGAAATAAATTTCTGGTTCAATCTTCTATAGTTTCTCATTGCTAAATTTTATAACTTGTAATCACTAAACAAGTGACAGTCTTTCACCTTAATACGTCTTTGCTTGAGCCTCATATCCTGTCCAAAGTTATAATGGGAACAGGTAGATGTGTGTCTGTGGTTTCTGTGAAGATATAATAAGACAAAGTGAAGATGAGGTGAGAGAGAAAGGAGGGAAGAGAATATGTGACTTATAGTTGGTAAAGGTGAAATCACAAAGATCAGATCAGAATGATAAAAAGTGGATGGAAGATGGAATTGGCATAAACTAGAAGCACCTCTGCTTCTTTTCACTCTCATTGCAGTTTAAGACTCTTTTTGATATGCAACCTAAATGGCCTATAATGACATGTGAACAAAGAAAGGACAAATATAAAATGTGTCATGTTCTTTCTATCCCTTGGGAATGTCTCATACAAAAATCAAGAAGTTTAGCTGTTTCATTTGTTGGTAAATGGTTGATAGTAGCAATGTCATGTTCTGGATTTTAGTGAAATACACAAAATGTAGTAGAATATTTTTTTCTGGTGGGATTTCTATCTGCATAATCCCTTCTTTTCCCCATTTTTTTTTTTAAGCCAGCCTGCATGCAAAGTATCTTGATTCCTGCAGACTGATGTTATAAATGATTGTAATTCACAGTGATATTCGTGGTGTGGCTGTTGATGGTGTTGAGGGAGAACCTATTAACATCACTGAACCAGTTGCTGAAGCTATAGGTGCTGCCTTTGCTGCATGGTTAGTGGAGAAAAAGAAATCTGAAGCATCTAGGAGTTTGAGAGTTTCCATTGGCCATGATTCCCGAATATCTGCAAAGTTGTTACAGGTCTAGATTGATCCTTATATCTTTTCCTGAAATGTTTTTCTGTTTGCATAGTGCCTATTAAGACATCGTCAATCATGTTAAACTTGAAATTGTCCAACAGCTGATTGTTTTATAAAAGTTTATTATCTGCATTGGAAATAAAATTTTGTTGGCATGAAGAGCAGTGTAAATGTAAAAGTCTATTGGTTTATTTTGCTGCTGACAATCTTGAGTCATAGAGGGTTCTCATTTGTTCTTCTTTGGATAGTCTGAATAATGCTGCAATTGTCAATTTAAATTTAATTTTGCAAAATTTTTGTAAATCAAGGTGAATGGAAAGTAGTGTTTCAGGAGAGATCTTGCTTTACAACCATTCTGTAGTAGGGCTTTGTATAAAATACTGTTGGAATTTATCTAATTACTGAATATTGACCATTTTTTATCAACTCATCAAATTTCAGAATGCGATTTCTAGAGGTCTTGCTGGTGCTGGTCTGGAAGTTGTCCAGTATGGGTGGGTAATTTTTTGTTAGTACCACTTACTGCTATGTTCTTGATTTGCATGTGTGGGCTGGTAAAATAAGTGTTTGAGCCCAAAATACAGCAATTCATCTGGCCAAGGATATGCCTTTAAATCAAAGGATTATTATAGTATGAGTATTCGGTTGATTTGGATTAAATTTGCACATAGTTTAGAAGCTGAAAAGTTTGTCATCATCCATATATGCTACATCTTATAAAAGATAATCAACATGGTCACGCTTGTGGAATCTTTTGCTTCGGTCCATCAAGTGTTTTCCCCCCTCTTTTAATCTCACATGCCACAAAACAAAAGAATGTATAGTGCTTTGCATATAAAGCATTTAATCATGTAGCTAGTGTCTTGTTTGAACTAAGTGTTAGTATTCTAGCTAGTTGTTTAGATTATATCTGCTGTTTAAGCTTTCAAAAAAAAAAAAAAATGAGAGAGAGAGTAAACACAGAGTAATGTGATATAGAAAGTAGTGGAAGACTATTATGTTATGAGAAAAGTGCCTGAGTGGGAAACTTGATATCTAAAGTGTAAAAAGGAATACTCATTGGTGTTGGATTTTTCTACTTTTATTGTTAAATGTGCAAATGATTGCACATTTAGTCTATACTGACTTGATCTTTATAAATCACAAGTATTGAGTAGTTAATATTTTACATTATAAGATTATTGATATTGCTGGAGTTTGGCAGTCTCTCTATTGATCCTTTTTAGGTAGCTGCCTGCAAAGGTGCTTCTTGCTTGAAACCTTGGCTAGTTCATTGTTAATAGATCTAATAGGTCAGACATTAAATGACTTGCTTATATTTCTATTTTGAGTGATATGCCTTATCATTTGACATGTCTCACCATCAGGGATATGTCTACTCTTTGTTTTACGTGACTATTTTGGCAGCCAACTGAATTAATAATATTATTTCATTTATAGATTAGCCTCAACACCAGCAATGTTCAATAGCACTCTCACTAAGGATGACGCTTTTTTATGCCCTGTTGATGGTTCCATTATGATTACAGGTATGTTATAAATTTGTAAACAAAATGACATCGTTCAAACATTTTCGACTTGTGAGTTTCTGGTGAAAATCTTGTCCTATTGTCAAGGAACCATTCATCCTAGAGGTTTAAATATTTAGGTAGAGGGAATGAATCTTAATCTTTAACATGCCCCCTCATGTGAAACCCTTTGGGCTTGAACCATGGACAAAATGCAGCTAAGTGCTAACTTTTCCCCTAAAACTTTAATTAATACTAGAAAGTATGGCCCACAAGGATAAATAAACCTCAAAACATCTTGGTAATGAAGTCTTGAATGCCATGCCATGCAACTACTTATCCTAAAAGTTTTAGCTATCAAACTGAGTGGTTCCTTGATAGTAATGATTATAGCCATTCTATTATAAATTTCATTCAACGATGATTGTTTATTGCCTGTTCCTTACTTCCAGACAGCTCAAAACTAAATATTTTTCTATTTGATTTGGTAACTAAAAATGTTTTGAGGATAAAATCAATTTTTGAATATTATTTCATCTATTAATTATTGAACGTGCCTATCTATGGACAGCAAGTCATCTGCCTTTCAACAGGAATGGGTTCAAATTTTTCACCAATGCGGGTGGGCTTGGGAAGGCTGATGTTGGAGACATCCTAGAGCGTGCTGCAGATATATACAATCAATTTACAGCAGAAAGTATAATGAATTCAGAGGAAAAGACTTTGAGCTCTGTTAAAAGAGTTGATTACATGACTGTATATACATCTGATCTAGTGAAGGCTGTTCGCAAAGCTGCTGGAAATATGGGTATTACTTACCTTAATTATAGTATGAAAATCTCTGTGTATTGAAGATTGAAAATCTAGTTTCTTGTCAATTGAAGAGTAGCAGTAATGGAACTGTTAATTTGGGATGACGCCTATTTCAGAACTTTTTTCTATTGTATAATATATCTTTGTAGTTCTTGTTTCTTCACTTTTGTATGCCTTTATCATGTTTGCTAATTTCTGTATGGTATTATCAACTCAGAGAAACCACTGGAGGGTTTCCATATAGTCGTTGATGCTGGCAATGGAGCAGGAGGATTTTTTGCGGTAAGTGGCCTTTTGTAATATTCCTAAGCTTTCTTGATTTTTAATTGCTTCTGAAGAGTAAGTCATTTACAAAGGTTGTCAAAAGCATGATGTGAACAACCAAAGGAACAAAACGTTTAGTACAGAATTCTGCTTTTGGAAAACAATATAACGTACTAGCAAATCATTATACGGCCAAATATCTTGATAAGGAGTTCCCTAGGAAAAAAATGTCTTTTAAAATGTACTTGAATGTGAATGAAAGCTCTTGCAGTGCCTAGCAAAATGCCAAGCATGTGCCTCCCATTGTCTCTGATTGCCATAAATGGGGTGGATTTATGAAATAGTGAACTGCATGATTTGATATCCCTTGATTATAATTTGTAAACAGTGAAAAGAAATCTCACTTCCTCTCCTGTACTGCATGATTGGCCTCCAGTCAAAGTTTTAAACTGGATTATAATTGAAAGTATAATGTCCTTATGACGTGTTATTGTGGTTAGGAAGTCCGTGGTGCTTGTATCCAATTTAATTATAGACGTTTCTTGTTGAAATCAGGCAAAGGTGCTTGAACCATTGGGGGCTATTACTTCTGGTAGTCAATTTTTGGAGCCGGATGGTAATATCTTTATCTGGAGGATGCTTTGATCTGAGTATCTTCTATCTAGATTAAGAATGCCGTTTGTGTTCAGGCTTGTTTCCCAATCATATACCTAATCCAGAGGACAAGACAGCAATGAAAGCTATAACTCAGGCAGTTCTTGATAACAAGGCTGATCTTGGAATTATCTTTGATACTGATGTTGACAGGTAAAAATCATCTCTGGTTTAGTTTAGATGATTCCCATTTTTCCTTTTCTAACTAAATTACTTTCACCTAGATCTGCTGCTGTAGATTCCACTGGCCGTGAATTCAATCGGAATCAACTGATTGCCTTAATGTCTGCTATTGTTCTTGAGGAAGTAAGAGTCTTCATAGTTATTTTTTTTTTTAACTGCTAAAGTGCTCTATCTCACATTTTATTTCTACTTGTCATTTCCCCTAGCATCCTGGAACGACTATTGTCACAGACAGTGTGACTTCAGATGGCCTCACCACATTTATTGAGAAGAAACTTGGTATGAAGAAGTTCAAACTGGCAATGTTGATTGCCCCCCTCCCCCTCTTCTTAAAAATGGTTTAAAATAAGTTAAAATCTCTTCTCTCATTCATCTGAATTGTAAACTACTTTTGATTTATGAATAATGTGTTGATAAAGCATTTTAATTTCTCTAAGGTGGAAAACACCATCGGTTCAAAAGAGGCTACAAAAATGTGATTGATGAAGGTATTCGTTTGGTAAGTCTGATGGAAGGCTTTCAGTTATGCATCTGTGTGATAAGACTTGTTTTTTGAATCTTATAACTTGGGCTTATTAAGTGTTAAATGGTTCCAAGCACCTTAACCAGCTAGTTCTTGTTAGTAATTAAGTATTTAATAAGAGTATGCCGGCTGACAATGTACAACTAGATGCTTAACTTCCACTCCGTGCTATATTTCTTTTGTTCTTTTTTTGTTTTTTTATCAGTCAACTTAGAATTCCTCATTTACACAATTTAAGTTAGATATTTGACTAATGAAACAATGTTAATGACAGAACTCTATTGGTGAGGAGTCACATCTAGCAATTGAAACCAGTGGACACGGAGCTCTCAAAGAGAATCACTGGCTTGACGATGGAGCATATTTAATGGTAGGCTTTTATTGTATACATTGGAAAACAGACAACATGAGCTAGTTAGCGATTATTCATTGACTAATTCATGTGAGTATTAAGATACCTATGCAAGAACTAATTGTCCAAGAATTACTGAACTTTAAAGCCTAAGCTATTAAGCAAGGGGCTAATTGCTTGTTTGTTACACGGAATGGAATGGTGATTCCATCCGTGATTTACTCCATATAATAAGCATTCATCTTTGGTAGCAAAAAAGGGGCATGAAAAGGTGATTCCACTGCACCTGATTCCATAGCAGGAATCAGGTGTGCAGTAGAATAGAATGACCATTCGATTCCCATTTTTATTCCATAATTTTCATTCTTAGCACCAAATGAGTTGTAAGAGTCATCTTATAATGCCCCCACTTGTTAAAGCTTAGTGGGTTTGAAATATGGACTAAAGATATGCTTACTGTAACATCATGGCAAAATTCAAAACATTACCTTGGGTCTTAAGATGTTTTGATGCCATGTTGGAAAATCATTCAGCCTAAAATTTTAAGCAGTAAAGCAAGATTCCAAGAATGCTCAAATAACTAAAGTACTGTTGATTCCAGAGATTCTTACCTGTTGTTTTTCTATATTCAACTATATGCAGGTTAAGATCCTAAACAAACTTGCCTCTGCTAGAGCTTCGGGAATTGGCGGCGGAAGCAAGGTTTTGACTAATCTAATAGAAGGACTCCAGGAACCTGCTTTTGCCGTAGAATTGAGACTAAAGATCAACCAAAATCATCCAGATCTTAAAGGAGGGTAAGTCAATCAATTAAGATTCTCTATTCAATGCATCTTTATGCAATATTGTGAATTCACCCACAATCCAATGCTTTCAGATCTTTTCGGGAATATGGAGAAGCTGTGCTGAAACACTTGGATAACACCATTGGCTCAGATCCAAGGCTACAGAAGGCCCCTGTAAACTATGAAGGGGTATGCTTTACGCCTGTTTGTTTTATGCATTAATCATAAAAGCCAAAACGACTTGACCAATTACACCTTTTCAAAGCTAAGTTGAAAAGCATATATTAGGCTGATGGATTTTCAACTGCCCCCATTTTTTTGGGTCAAGATGCTGGCATTTCTTTTTTTGCTTTGCATGTCATATATAATGCTTCTGGATTTTGGTGTCTGAGAACATGAAGTGACTAATGTATTTGAAGTTTTATTACAGGCTGAGACAATTATGACTTCAATTTTTTTTTCTTTTTGTCAAAATGGAAATTGTCAGAGTTAAATTGGCTTTATTTGAATGACCGTACCACCAGTGTGCAAATTTCCCACCCGTATTAACATAAATTAATTTGCTGTGTTTTTTGTGCTGCCGAGGTAATTTCATCTCTTGTTTTTCAATTCTGAGCAACAAACAGGTCCGAGTTTCTGGATATGGTGGGTGGTTCCTGCTTAGACTCTCGCTCCATGATCCTGTACTTCCCCTCAACATTGAGGTAAGATGGCCTCAGCCCTCGTAGACTTTACCTCTCTTCCATAATATATCGCAACTGATTCATAATGTTTATGATGCATACTGTAGGCACCAAGTAATGATGATGCAGTGAAGCTTGGACTTGCTGTTGTTGGTGCTATAAAGGAATTTGCAGGCTTGGACACATCTGCTTTGAACAAATTCGTAGGACTGGAAGCATCATAATTTTTGAGAATTACAAGTTTGGTGCTGCATTTGCTTCCATGCATGCGTTATATGGAAGTATTTTTTTCATTATGTTAGGTTTAGATTGAGTCATTAAGAGCTTTTTCAATTACGTTTTTTGCATATATATAGACTCAAATTCAAGTCAATATATTTAAACAATCTTAGTTAAATTTAAAATTGTAATATTTTTTCATTTCAGATTTAGCCAAATTCAAAGCTGAAAACATTTGTATTATTGGTGTTCCAACTTCCAACCCCACCGCAGGACAAGTGTATTTCATCCAGAATCATATTAGAGGAGAGATAAATGAATGCACCTGATCTACTTCAGTTTATAAAGGAAAAAGTTTATTGAAATAAAAAATAATGATATAATATCTAAAGCCTATCAATTGAGCCTTGGCATTTTGATCATTTTAATTAAATGTCATTTTTTAAAAAGATGCTTTTCTATATATTTTTCAAAGGGATTTATATAATATTTAATATTATGTTAAGACATTAATTTGTAACTCATCAACATGCATAACTAATGTTTAAAATGATTGAGATCCTAAGTTTGAATTTCTTATTTTTTATATATTTCCAATTAAACTTTACCACAGTGAAAAATCTTTTAACCACTACCAAAATATAAGAGCTCGAAATTATGTCTCATACCTTATCTTAAAACATTTTATTGACCAAACAATAATAAAATGCACACTTAATATTTACACTGTTATTTTATTATTTTATTTAAGTGCTTTGAGACAAATTATATGACATATTTTATGATAATAGATATTGTTCTAGAATAAGAATTCAAAAGATGAGTAAAACGGCAACTCTTATGTTGCAAAAGAATGGTAATAACTTTACAACTGGTTGTAACTGGTGCAATCTGAAATGTTACAATCCATTTTGCATCTAATTCCTTGGTTTACAACAAATTACATATATACAAGACGCTAATAACAGACAGCATTCCTTCCTAACTTATCTTTTCAAATATTATCTGTAATCAATTTGTTCCAAAGTATCTAAGCAGTAGAGGTAGTAAGAAGTTTCATCATGAAGCTGAAATTAATATCTGGTGAGGTCTTTGGGTGGGGCCAGTTTGCTCCTTCTGGCACTTTGATACATTTGAACCCTTGGCCTTGGTATAGCTTTGTGGCCACAGGATTATTTAAATCACAGTGCAATGCAATGGCACGACACCCCCAACTTCTGGCTTGAGATTCTGCCTTCGTTATTAATTTCTTAGCGATCCCTTTGCGTCTAAATTTTTCACGGACAGCCACGTTTGATATATATGCAATTCCAGTCCTGCAAAACAATTGAAACAGTAGTAATCAGAAATGTTTCACCTAGCAAGAGTACTATATCAACAGGAAACACAGATAACAGACAAGTTTTGATATAAAGTATGTCATAAGGCAAACGCTAATTTGATTTTTCATGGCTTCTAAGAATATTAATTATCATTTATGATATAGCAAGTCATATCACCAGGAAAAATATCAGTAACCAATCATTCACAAACATTAAGGGTCCTCAAGACAGCTGGATTATGATATGAATCTCTTTTAGGATTGGTCTGACAAGTTTCTTGAGATCAAGTTCATGAATCAACTTCTCAGAATGACAGGATTTTAGTACTCCACAAGTATATTCTGCAATTGCAAGACTTAGACAACAAATGTTCATACAAATTCTTCATGGGGAAACATACGGTCTGCATAAAGCTCAGTTTTAGAAGTTACATTAATGCTCAGAGAGATATGGGTTCAGCTTCAGCCGTAACTTTTTGTCTGGGAAACCAGACAAATTCACTTCCTTAAGACTACCACAATAACTAGACTTTTCGGTGATTTTGCACAACATATACAGGGCCGTTCTAACAAATATTGTCGAGTGATAATTTGGATAACTCTGTAGCTGGACTTGATTGGCAACAAGACATTGTAAAATACTACATAGGTTCTAGCATCACGTTCTAAGAATAAGTCATAGGTTCATTTCCGAATTCGAATCCTTTGAAGGTCGAACTACTGGTTTATTAACTGGAGTTGTAAACCAAATAATAATAATAATAATATTCAGTACAAAGTCACATTCTTGTGGAAGATGATCAAGACAAGAGTATGTGTTAATGCTCACCTTCTTTTTCGCAATGGCCCCTTTCTTGGTAGAAAGTCTGCAACAGTGTCTACTGTTAATATACCAGCTACATACCCCCTGTTAAGGCTAAGTTTCCCATCAAAACCACCAATCTTGAAATCTTCACTTCCAAAGAAGAAAGTGTCGTCAAGTGAGTTCCCAATAACAGCAACCAAACAGGTCCGTTTGCAGCCATTCGGTATTGAGAATCCTGCTAACATTCCCACCAGTCTGTCAATCCTCAGCACAAAATCTAATGGGAAGGAATATTCAGGAAAGAAGGAGCTGCAGTGAGTCTCTGCCACTTCCCAACAGTCCTCTATCCTCGCCTCACGAACCAAAATTTCAGGAGACACAGTTGGGAACAAATCAACAACTTGACTGGCTCTGCAAAATCCTACATCCAAGCACGAGAATTTTAACTCCATGTAATGTTAAGAGAATAATCCCTATTTTCCTCCTCACACTATTGTCAATTTCAAAAAGATCCTCACATTTTAAACTAGACAAAATTAATCCTCACATTTCAAACCAAGAAAAAATATGGACCTTATAAGGTGTTTTTTGCATGTAGGTCTACTTTTGTTCTTGACTTTAAATGTGAGGATTTATTTTATTTAGTTTGAAACGTGGGGATCTTTTTTGGAATTGACAATAGTGAGGGGACAAAAAAGGTTTTTCTCTAATGTTAATATCTCTACACGCATAGCAAGTTGGAGATTTATATTGGGTGAAATTCGAACCTAAGAAGTGAACATGGAATACTGGATCAAGATGCTGCTCGTTATTGACAATGTTCAAAGTTAAAGGGTTGAGATTATATCCTCTGAAAGAGTAGTGTTTGCTGTAATTTTTAAGAACTCCTCTCTTATCCATGGCCGTAATGGCATTAGTTGCTTTTTTCAAATACATTCTTCTCCTGACAATCATTCATTTCCTGCAACTCTTCAAATTCTTATTGAAAATCCCCTTGTTTGTTTCTCCTCCATTCATTTTTGATTTTATATATATATATATATATATATATATATATATATATATATCCTAAATTTTCCTCATTCGTATTTCTGGCTAATCAGACAAGACGAGCACGGCTTTCAAATTCTCAGACATCATCTATTCACTCCCAGAAACAACTGCAACCCAAATGGTTAACAAGCACAGAATTTGACTTGGATATGCTAAAACAATTAAGAAACAATAAACACACAGTCCATTGAATTCCTTCACAAAATAATAGATGAATAAGATGAAATTTGAATACCGAAAACACCAGAAGCACAACTAAGGTTCAAATCCAACAGCATATAATTTATTGGGAAAGAAAAAGCAATTATACAAGAAATACCTGGTTGGGAGAGGAAAGAGAATTCATTGGTAGCAGGAGAAACCCTGGATGGAAAAGAGCTTGATTTCTTGAAATTAACAACATTTAAAGGTGAGATTTTGGAAGTGGTTACAGTATTTGGGGACACGGAAATTCCCAAAGGAACAGTCCGCATTTCTGGGTGTTTCTGTCTCTATTCTACCTCTGCCTTGGCAGCCGCTCACTGTTATGCAAGGAGACATGACAAAAAAAAAGACCACGAATTGGACTGGCTAGTAGACAACTTGGGTTATTATTACATCACATGACTTATATCTATTTTTTTTTTCCAATTACTTTCTTTAAAAATTTAAATTATATTCGCATTTAGAAAAGAGAAACTTTTTTTAAAAAAAATCATATTTTAAATAAAATTAATTCTTATATTTTAAATTTAAAATAAATATAAATTTTATTAAGATATTTTTTATTTATAATAAAAATTTATTTTTACTCTTGACTTAAAATGTGATACTTTATTTTATTAAATTTAAAATATAATTTTTTTTAAATTAATAATATTGTGAAGGAATAAAAATAAATTTTTCTCTTTATAAAATTCTAACTTGGAACTAACTTGGTGTGACCAAGTTGCAAAATTGAGGAAATTTTGTAATGTTAAAATTTCAACAACAAAAAATACATATTAAAAGAGAATAACAGTAATTATTTTTATTTCATAAAAAATAAATAATTTAAAAGTTTTAAAACTTAAAAATTATTTTTATTAAAAAATATTTATTATTTAGTATTCATTATTTGAAACATAATTTCATACCCAAAAATATATGAGCATACCTAAAAGTAAATTAAAATTTAAAGTTTAAACGGCTCAAATTCAATTGAGGGAAATTGGATGTTATGTGTAACATTTGTCTACTGTATATTACCACTAGTGTTTTTTTACTATAGAGTGTGAGTGAAGACAAACTATGTTATCACTAGACGTTACTACATGATGGGTAAGCTGAGAGTGACGTATTTGTAAATTACTTGAGATTTTTTTGATTCGTTTTACTATATCATGGCAGTGAAATGTTGCTGTTTTTGACCGTTTCAACATTGAGGGGAATGGAACCCAGAAGTATGCACCGTGGAAGTAGAACCACCTTGCATTTCAACCAGATATAATTATTATGTTGCAAGGTCCCCTCCACACCAAGAGGACATTGTGTTTGGCATTTTTATTGGACTGTGTTTGTATTAAATATATTTTAAACTCTTTATTTAAAAAAATAAAATTAGTTGTTATATTTTTTATTTTATTAAAAATAAATAAATTTATAATGCTGTTGTTATCATTTTTTTTTATGTGTTTTTGAGTTTTTGATTAATTTACTATTATGAAATAGTATTGGACAATAAATTTAGTTTTTTATTATAAATATTTAAAATTTTCATTATTTCATATATATATATTAAATTAATTTGAGTCGTTCATTTGTTACTTAAAAAATAATAATAATAAAAAGAGCCCAACAAACAAATTAAGCCAAACATTAAATTATAAGCCTCTTTTAAACTTATTTACAAATGGGACAACATGTATGTGACGAAAAATGGGATAGAGGATTTTAATTTATTGCAAACTGACTAAAGAGACTTTGTAAAGTAATTATTTGATGGGTTGGTTTCAAAACAATCCATCAAGCATGTATAAAGTGCAATTTAAGAGAGTTGCATACAATTATTTGTATAATTTTTATATGGGTATTATATCACAGTATTTTCTTTTATTTTATACAATTCAAACAACGTTTTACTTCAATGATATAAATTTTTACCACTTATGCAGTTGCAGGGCTCAATTACATGTGTATCTATGTTTGTTAAAGTGGAATTCACCTTTTTAGCTTCAATATTCACCATTTCAAAAGCTAAATTTACTATTTGAAAGTCAAATTTGCACTTTTTAGTCAAAGTATGCCATTTAAAAAAAATCAAAATGGAATCCATTTGCAAAAAAATAAAAAATAAAAAATAACCTAATCCCATACATAGTTTGTAAAATTCCCAAAGGAACAGTATGCATTTCTGGGCGTTTCTGTCTCTGTTCTACCTCGGGCAGCTGTAAACTGTTAGGCAGGGAGTCATGACCAAAAATACCACCAATTGAACTGGCTAGTTGACAACTTGGGTTATTATTACATCACAAGACTTGTATACAATTTTGTTTTTTCCCCATCTCATATCTAGATGTTTCCTCTCATTTTTCTCATATTTTATTCTTTTTTAAAAATCTTGCCATCAATTAAAAAAAAAATTGAAGCAACTCT
The DNA here is from genome assembly GCA_022379115.2 of Bauhinia variegata. Classification (NCBI taxonomy): domain Eukaryota; kingdom Viridiplantae; phylum Streptophyta; class Magnoliopsida; order Fabales; family Fabaceae; genus Bauhinia; species Bauhinia variegata. The sequence continues at coordinate 9,872,914 of CM039428.1, forward strand.
ATAGTTTAAACTTTTTTATCTAAAAATATATTTATTTTCTATATACAAAACTAATTCCACTAAATCACCTTTTTATTTTAAATTTCTTTGCCAAAAAATTCAATTCCTATCCCCAAAATAAAAAAGTTCCATCTTCTTTTTTCATCCTACTTTTTTTTTTTTGGCAAAATCAATTCAAACTTTTTTTTAACCAGAAAATCTATCTTTCAATATATATATATATATATATACTAAAGTAATTTTACCAAGTCAATCCCTCATGATGACTGTCTCATATCTGATTTTTCTAATTATATTTTCTTATACAAGATTGGGAGGGAGATAAAGTAGAAAATATTTACCTTTTCTATTTTCTTTTCCCCTCTTATTTCCTAACAAGCATAGATTAATAACATAGTATGATAAAAGCTTATTCTTTCACCCAGTTAGTACATGTTTTACATAAAGTTAAAACACAAGTGTGAATAAAATTAAAATATTTGTTATAAAATTATATATATATACACACACACAACATATATACTTCTATATTTTAATCTTAAAAGTTTATCATTTGTTTAACTCTAATTTATAATTAAACATCATTTAACGTGAGAAACCATACATCGCGGGAGATGCAATACTATTCATATAATAAACAATCCACCAAAAATTCCTTTTATGGACACTTTGAGTGTTGTAATTTTTTTAGGGCTATTTTTATGTTTTAAGAAATATTTTTTTCTGGTTATGATGTATTACGTATGTTAAATCACATTATGCATAAATATAGGGGCCGATCATTCCACCACCTTTTGTGCTCTTTTGTATTTCTATTTTTTGATTTAGTTTCGGTTATTGGTCTTTTGGTTGGGTAAAATTGTAGTGTGCTAGGTTGTTTTTGTGTTAGTATTGTTCTTGTTTTCGTTGGTTTCAGCATTGCTCGTCTAGCAAGTCAATTATTTGTTTTGTTCTTTCATTTTTGCTCTTTATAGGCAGCTGATGTGAGGTTCAAGGGTAATTGCAATTATTGCAATGAGTTTAGGCATAGGAAAATTGACTACATAAAGTATTCAGCCCTTAGCTCTAATGTGTTTTGAGTCAAACCTTTAACTCTAACAAAGGAAGCTGAGGATCACTATTGCGAATGGGGCTATTTGTAGGAGTAGTTTCTTTGAGATTGCACTCTAGACATGTTTTAGAGTTAGAAGACACAACTTTTGTACCTTTATTTTGTATTATTATGGATATTCTTTCAATATTAGTAATAGAATTTTTTTTTTATTCTATAATTTCTGTTGGTAGGTCAACATGGAAATGATGACTTAATCTCAGTGAGATTGGCTTAGCTTTTGTTGAGTCGCATCTAGTCTGCAAAAACAAAAAATAAGTAGGTCGGGGTTATACTCAAATGCCCAAGTTAGTGTTCAAGTCTAGGAAGTAGAAAATTATATTAAAAATATTAAGGAATTAGGGTTTTTTTAATTATCTACTTCATTAATGGAGTCACTATTTATAATGTCTAAATTACATTTTCATTATTCTTGTGGGAGTGTGTACATAAATCTGGGTCTTTAACTCTTGAGCCTGATTTGGCATATTAAGTGGGGTACTCTTGCTAACTTGGGTCTATATCAATTTCCATTATGGTTGGTTCCGGTATTTTACATGATGCCTTGTGCATGTTAGATTAGCATTCTATCTCTTCTGATAAAAGGGTTTAGCACAGCAAATATTGTAATGGGAAATAAACATGGTAGAGTTGAGAAAATCTTACCTCACTTTGGCATAGAAGCTTGAGGAAAGAATGGAAAGACTCGTGCCCTTGACTTCTCTCTTATTTTGGGAATTGTGTAGATTGTGTTAAAGGGAAATTAACTGTTAGAGCTCATAAGAAATGGGTTTTCAAGAGTGAACAAATTGCATAACTTAAATAGATATATATTACTGGCCTATTACTCATGGTGCTATGCGTGAATTTAAACATTTTATTACCATTACTTATGACTCTTCTAAAACCTTTTAATTTTCATTTGTCTTTTTTTTTTCTTTTTATTTTTATAAATTGATTCCCTTGTTTTCAAAGTTTTACAACGATTGAGAATTACTTTTTTTAATCTTACAAATTTTATGTAATTTTTTAGCTAAAAATTTGAAAAAAGAAAAACCGAACAGAAATTAAGTATCAGAGTCAACAAATATAAAATAATTGAACATTAGGTGTTGTGTTAATATTGACAGTGCAAATGTGTCCAATACCCTAACACTATTCTCACTAAATACACACTAGTGGCAAATAACAATTATTCCTTATATTCTTGAAACTTTCATTTTTGCACCTTCATATATTAATTAGACGAGAGTACAAGCTTGTTCTTAAAATCTTAAATTGCTTTTTCATTGTTTAGCTTCTGTATGGCCATTTATTCAGTCATCATATTTCCCTCAGTCTCAAACATTCATATACCTAACCACAGAATTTACAGATATTGCAATCCTTTAAAATAAATTACTTAATAATATTGTTGTTTATTTGTTTACTTTGACGTAAGAAAAAGGTGGAATTCCCCCCAAAATGAAACTCCATTTATAACATTTGTTTTAATTATAATTTTGCATTATTACGTAGTTGATTTGGATTGAAAGACATGCAACCAGTAATTGCGAGACACTAAGCTATATACTCCCTCTGTCCCATTACTTTTGTTTTAGAGATATTTTTAGAATTTGAGGAGTTTTTTTTTACTCTATTTAATTAAAAGCAACTCACACATTATCTCTCTTAATTATATTTAAAATAAGAATAAATCTGAGTATTATGATCAATATATTACACTAATTAATAATTTCTTAATTTATGAGTAACAACCTTAAACTACAAAAAAATATAAGACGAATAGAATAACTTGTGTAACTCATAAATTCTCACATAACCACCATAGTTAGGAACTGCAAAGCAATTTTATCAAGCATTTGATATACTACAAGAGCAAAGTTTAAAGAATATATATATATATATATAAGTACTTTTCTCTCATTAGATTAATTTTCAATGGATGAACCAAATTGAGGCATATTACTTCAAACTGGATTAAGGCTATGAGAATGCGAGCTCGAACTTTATGAGAAAGGAGCTCCCAAAATATGAAGGTATCCAAATCTTATGATTATGCCACTACACCAAATCACTTATTCTTCTTATGTTAACTACTTTACTAGGAATTAAAAGTTATTTCCATGATAACATTCACAAGTTTCACTTTCCCAAATACCGTATCGTTGATAATGCAATATCTGCTTCTGTCTTGGCGGAGAATAACAAAATAGCAAGGAAAAGAAAAGGCATGCAAACAGATCATAAAAGTCATAATTACAAACTTAAAAATTTATGTAAGATCGTGATGTTACATTCGTACTAAGGCAACTGCTATTGCATGATTTTGAAAACAAATCGAAGAATGAAAACATACCAATACGCGTAAATTGTATTCTTCATACTACAAACAATTGAGAATGTAATTAAGCGGGAAGAATTATGCTAATGACCCCAGCATGGAACGAGTAGCTAACATAGAATCCCTTCTAGTATTACTCCGAGTTCAATCCTAACAATGATATCACCAAAAATCAAAATCTGTTCTAAGAAGAACATCTCAAGACAATGTTTGGGAGAGTAACCATTCAAAATTAAGTATGTTACTCCCGAGATGATTCTACTGTTAAGACAAAATTCCCCATCCATCAAATGGACAGAGGAAAACCAAAAAGTTGCTTGTAACCAAAATCATAATGCCACAACCATCTCTTTAATGCCACCTTTGGCTTGGCTCATCGGTATGTTTCTTGCTATCAATCTTTTGTGTATCAAATCCATTCAACCACTTAAATATTTTTCTTCTCTAAATTAGCTGCGGCAACCCGTTGTCGCTTCTTCCAAGCAGGGATCTTACCCGGGAAAGCCCACCTTAACAGTCTTTCCCATGAATAGCACCCCAAAAACATGAGCAAAGCCCAAATCAATAGTTTATCCCTTAATCCGGGGGCAGTGGGACTAGTTTCAGCCAGTCATTTAAATCCCTAAACAGATCAGATGTAATCACTGTGAAGAAACCAACAGCACCAGTAAGAGCAATCAAGAATGGTTTGTTTTCAGAAATGCTCTGGTTAAAAGGATGACCCATATAGTTCACAGCAAAAGTGGCAACCTGAATCATCATGCTCACCATGTAAGAAACAGTATTGACCAGGTTGGGATGAAAGTCAGAATCTGGTTCAATGCATTCATCAGGCATGTATTTCTCGGCCTCATTCACAGAAGAAATCAGAAAAAGAAGGTGCACTGCAAATTGTCCCAAGAGAGAGAAGAAAAGATAAAAGGAGAAGACATTGGGGTGAGGACGCTCAGCTGACAAGGTGGGAAGAGGGCGTGCATGTGAGATGAAGAGGAAAAAGGCTGCAGTAAAGACACCACTTATAGTAGCCTGTATATCGCCTAGCTTGACACCATCCAGATACATAACACTCAACACATATGCAGTAGCAAGGCAGTTGAGACCCAAAATTTTAAACATCTGCAGGGTTGTCACAAGAGTACTGCGGCCTTGACGAATTATGTCAGTGGTGGGAGCAACAGATGCATGTTTCGCAGTGAATGGGGATGCCATTGAGGCATCACCTAGCTTCACAATAGGAGCTGAGCGACCATCTCCTTCCTCGTTAAGCTCATCCATCATCTTCTTAAGCTTTTGGCGTTGCAATTCTGCAGCTGTCATATGACGATTACTGGATGAGTTGCTGGGGAATCTGATCTTGAAGCAACCTTGGCTTTTGAAGTGCCTTCTCCAGGCGCACTATTAGATTTTCCAGATGCTTCAGGTGCAGTCTTAGGCTTCTTTGGCTTGACGGACTTTGCACCCTCCTTAGAAGTGTCTGAAGAGGGGTTTGCGCTCTGAGTTGGGGGTAATGCATTCAGAAGAGCAACTCCTACATGAGCCTAAAACAGAGAAGTTAGCCTCTTCTTGCTACTTTTTATACATGATAAAAGATACAAACATAATACTAGCAACTCTATAATCATGCCAATCAAAGAAACAAAACTAATAGAAAGAAAGCCATAATTTTAATCTCCATAACAATAAAATATTAATTACAATTATTTTTGTCCTCAGAAACTGATTAAAATTCTCAATACACTACCCATTAGCAAGGAAATTATCATTGAAAATTTATTCATCTCTAGGCATGAGTAAAATATACGTAATAACAAGGTTTCTTGATGTGATGAGTTGTTCACATTTAGGTGGATGTAGAGGAACTACTTTGTAAAAAAGTAGACAACAAAACCTAGGGCCTATTTACAGAATCGACACCCAAAAAAATGTTTGGTTCAATAAATAAATGTTTCCATTTGAAACTTGTTAAAATATTTCTTAAATAACAATGTCAGAAAAAAAAAAAAAAGTTCAAATAGTCGTTTTCAGCATTTCAAGAAATGACATTGTATCAACCTTTATTTTTTATTTTTTTGACGCTCCATCCTCTCCCTCCCTTTCTCCTTGCTTTGGTCTTTATATCTGGGGCAGGAGAGGGGATCATGGGACCTTAGTGGTCCACCACAACTGAACAACGTGAAATGGACAAGCAACATAGAACCGTTCCGATATTTCCATGGTTTACTAGTCAGTGGTAGAAAGCAAGCTTTCAGTGTTGTTAATATCTGGGTTGTCCGAGCATCAACGAAGAATGTGCCATCATTGCAGTCAATGGCGGAGGCATCTTGATGGTGGCTGGCAAGGAGTTAAATTTTCAAGAGGGATTATTGAAGAAGTTCGAATTTTGTCATATTCTGAGCTATTTCAGACCACAATGAAAGAAATTTACCAAAGGCACTTGCATCACCTAGTGCATGGTCAAAGGTAAATGCTAGGGAAATGCTTTCACAAGTAAACTGTTAATTGGATTCACAATGGAAGTCTGGTTGAACAGACACTAGCTTTTCTTGAGTAGTTTCATTGAGATTGTAGAACTAGAAATCAAATTTCTTTAGCAGGAAATGGGAGTGAGCTTCAATAACCAGAGCCCTAATGTTGTCTGTCACGTATGATTTCAGGCTCACTAATTTGGGGTTCTCAACAATTTGTCGAGTTCACAGGGATTCATATCTTTCACAACACTCTTCCTGCTAAATTTCACTTCAAATTTCTCAACTTGAAAACAGCTGGCATTTTTCACACAAGTGGTGTCTTTTGGGCTTTTCTCCATCTCGGAGTGTCAATAAATTCCTGGGAAGAATTTGCCTTTTCAAATTTTGGGATATTAGCAAGGAGAAAGAGGGCAAGAGAGAGAGAGAGAGATTTCTTAATCTAACTTCCAGTGTTTCCTTTCATGTTTTGATCTGGTTTTCCTGCAAGATTTCATTTTCCTACTTCTTTGTCCAGCTGTTTACAGGGATATTGAGAAATTGAAAAAGTTTGTAGAAGAAGATGGTGCTTCCATTTCTATAGGTGATGTCAATGACTAGAGGTGTGGATTGAGCTCAACAGTTGGAGTGGAGGAGGGATGTAGTTTAAAAATAAAAAAGGAAAATTTTCAGCAACGCAAACATGTTTTCAAGAAATGAAAATGTGAACATGCAATCATTTCCTAAACCAAATAGGTATCTACATTTTCCAGAGGGAAATTAAATATTAAGGAAAGATGAAACAAGCAATATTTAGTTTTATCAAACTTAATATTACCTGCTTTAAAGCACCAACATCGTTGGTTCCATCCCCACACATCAGAGTTACCCTACCAACTGTTTTGAAAGTGGTCATGATGAGTTCCTTTTGCTCAGGAGCAACTCTAGCAAAAACCTGAGAGAAGAATTTGGTTACGTAATATACGGATGAAGACAACACCAAAAAGCCAACACTAACACTGGATCTATTTGGATTGGCTTTAAAAAGAAGTGCTTTTGAGGTGCAGAAGCCAAAAATAGCACTTGGCTCCAAGATATTTTTTTTTTTAAATTGAAACAGTGACCTGCTTTTGCTTCTGCTTTTTTTTTTTTGGAAGCATCCCACTACATTCTACTGGAAGCAGCGTTTTTAGCTTCCAAATGTGCTTTTTTTTTTTTTTTTTTCAAAAGCCAATCCAATGAAAATTACACGAGCACTTTTTTTTCCCATAAGTGCTTCTTTAGAGGAAGAGGGGGGAGATGCCAATCCAATCAGACTCTTAATAGGTCATTTAGTATATATCAAAACCTTCACATGAGGAATGACTAGAAGAGCAGCGAATGTCTGTTGCAGCATCTCAATGCAATCACCTCCAATACAGAGATCATGCGTCTCTGATAAAATTTCAACGTCTTTCTCACTGCAACAAATTAGACTCTCTTAATCAGCCCACAAAATTACAAAACAATCAAGTAATTAAAGCTGAAAATAGCTCACAGCACTTGAGCGCAGGAAGTTTAGTTCAACAATCTGACCAAAATGAGAACAAAATAAAAAATAGGAAATACCTGTAGTGAATTATCTCTGTCTCATCTGGAGAAATCCAATTATATCCTTCACCATTACTTGCAGGACCAAGGATTAATGTAGGTTTTGATATTATATGAACTTGGCTAGCAACATGGCAAGCTGTCAAAGCTTGGTCTCCAGTAATCATTACCTATCAATTGGAAATTTTTGTCAGAAATTCTTATGAATCAATTGTCACTAATTAACAAGGTTGGAGGAGATCCTAAATCTTGGGGAAAAGGTTGTCAACAGCCCTGAAGAATGCATTAAGATTAAATACTGATAATACAAATCTTCAGCTTAGAACTTATAAGCAAAGTCCAATCGCACTTCTAACTAGATAAAATAAAGTAATCGGTCCTCTCCAAAATGGGGTGGGTGACAGGGCCAGCCGTTCATATCACGGAAAACCATGTACTAACTGCTTACCAAGTCATGAGATGATCCTTTCAACTCAGATAAAACTGTGGCCGAATCTGATCTAATAGGGCAATTAAATACCTGAAATTATATAATATCAAAACATTAGCAAGAACTCCATGAAAGGAGAAAACCACAACTACTAAATACAACTATAAGATTATATAAACGAGGAAGTTCATTGATTACCACAAAACCAGCAAAAGTAAGTCCACTCTCCACAATGTCCCTATCCAAGCTTCTAGCTTCACTGACCTTCAAGCATTCAACAAACAGTAAGCAACAATTTAAACATGCATAAGTTGAAAGACTCACTAAAATAGCAAAGGACTTCACCCACTAGAGCCAAGAGAAAAAAAGAAAATATTACGGTTATCATTAGTATAAAATATATACTTCTCATAGTTAGGATCTAAATTTCAGGAAATGGCAAAAAATGGCAACAGACAAAAGAAAGCTAAACAAAAATTAAAGCACAAAAATGCATAGAAAGATGAAGTGATTATAAACACAAAATAATAATATATACAATATACATACATATATATTAATTTTACAACCTGTGACATTAAAAAGACATTCATTTTCTTAAGAGAAATTTATCCGCAAAAGGCCAACTTTTGACCTTGGATAGAAAGAAAATGTCATTATAACATCATAAATAACTCAAACAACAAAGCAGGAACACCAAATATCATTCATTTTCTCCTATGCATAATCATTTATGGGACAGAGGAAGACTGTCATCAAAACCAAGAGTATTCTTACTGTCATATCTGGAAGAGACTTGTAAGCAAGGGCAAGAACACGAGAGCCCTGACGTGTATATTTCTTGTAGGTCTCAACGTAAGATGGAGGTAAGTCAGCTAGCCTATCTTGAATAATTTCCGGGGCACCCTAAAATAAAAGTTAATGAAGAACTTCTCAGGTAAATTGACTAAAGGATATAATAACAGGAAAATCCAAAGTAACTCTCAGGTTATCCTTATTTGAAAACTTTAAATATACGATGCATGTATAAGATTTGAATTCTTATAAGTGAAAGTAACCAAAACTAGAGAGACGAGCCAAACTGGGATATTAAAACTCTTTGGTTTAAATAAAGGTTTAAATCGGGCATTCAAAACATTTTATTGCACAACTTCAGTTTCATGAAAGCTCCACAAAATAAGAAACTTCCCTCAGCCAAAATTCCTCAAGAGCCAACTGGGAAGTCCCAACCACAAGTGTAGTAAAGATAACACCAATATTAGTTTATTAGTGTATTAGTGTTAGATAGAAACCTTGGGCTGAATGATGTAAGGGAGTCAGAAGGAGATAAATCATTGGGATCAGGTCCAAGTAAGCCACCAGCATGGAAGGTATACTCTAGAAGGGGGGCTGAGCGTGTGCCTATGGAATGATTCCGCTGAGCTGGCCAAGTTGGTTAGGCCAGCAATCATCATAGGGAGGGAAAGTGAAGCTTGGCAGGCACTTTGAGAGTATTGTGGTCTTTCAGTGTGACAGTGTGTCTCTCGGAGGAGCTTGGCTCTGGTAGGAGAAATTGTAATTTCTCTGGTTTCCTTTGATTGAATAAATACTATCAGCATCACTTTTCCTGTTATTTCTTCATTCTATATTTCTAGTGTTATATCAATTTGCAGGCACTTATGAGCATACTGCAGTTATCATAGGAGTGGCTAGTGAAAATATAAAGAGAGGCTATTTCAGTCTGGAATTCTGGGAGATAGTTTGGGGCAAGGAACTTTCCTTATAGGAGCATTTGCTCTGGTCAGGAGTCTTGGACTCCAGGCTGTCATGAGTATATTTCTTAGGTAGATTTGTAACTTTTTTCCTGAATTCCAATAAAAGCTACTCTATTACTTCTGTTAAATCATTGGGTTGCTATCAGAGAATACATAGCACCGTTTGAGAAGGTGCACGGCATATGCTTAGAAAGAAGTTAATTAACCATGAAGGACCTAATTGAGTAAAGCACATGTTTCCAAATTGTTAGTAACCAACAAACCTTCACGAAGGTAAGAAACTCTTCCTCAATGCGAACAACAACAGCCATCCGTTTTAAGTGAGATGCAAAATGGTAGCGCTGAACAATTTGGACGGGATGGCCATTTCCCCTGCAATTTCATGAGAAGTCAGAAAGGCAAGATTGAAAGATGAGTAACAAATACAAAATACAGCTAATAAAAATTTAAACAAATATGGGGAAAATGAATATTAATAACGAAAAGAGAGCCAACATGTCCAATAATATATTTCCATTATATTTGGTGCTTCATGTTCTTCCCTTTCTCAATATATGTCTATGCTATTTAGACCAGTTTGTTGGCTTGAGTGGCAAATTGAATATCAAACCGGAATATATTTCCATGTAAAATTCAACAGCACATAACTTGAAGGAAAAAAATTAATTTATCATTTGAAGCAACACAAAGACGTAAAACTGAGATACTTTGTTAGGCTCAAGTGTCTCCACTTACCTTTTTGGAACAGCCTTCTCATCAGATTTATAACTCCAATCAATTCCCTTAAGAGCAGCCTTTTCTAGAGGATCACCAACCTATGGGAGAAATTTGGAATTTATGGGAATATAGCATTAAACAAAAGATAACAGCCATTAAAGTAGCAAATATACAAGGCAGCTTTTACTGGGGAAGAAGGGCATTAAAGAAAAAGAAAAGCAAGATCAGCTAACCAACTTATTGTCAACCAACACCAAGGCATGACAAGAAGCAAGAATTTCAACTGTACGTGCAGGCACTCTGCTGATATCAGTTTCTAAATCAGTAGTCCCTGCTAACCCAACAACTCCCGAGAACTCCTATAATAGAACAAAGAAACAATTTAAGCACAAAATATGGTCTCAGATGCATTATGAATAACATGGACTTGATATAGATGTACCATGTCATCGGATGTAAGTGTACCAGTCTTGTCAAAACAACATATATCAACCTGTTGGGCAAGTTAAGTGAAAGAAGTTCAATAAAACCAATGCCAAGATATACTCCTATTCAATAAAACTTAAAATGGAATGAGAAGGAAATTCATATGACAGCCAAGAGAAGAACCGACAAATGTTGACATAAATATCATTAGTAGCACTCAAGGTACCTTCCCAGCAAATGGAATTCGGAAAGGCTCTGTGCAAAAAATTCCACGGCGTGCCAGTGCAATCAAGGAAGTATTAACAGCTATCGACAATTCCATTGGTAACTCAGGAGGGATCACAGATGTAATAATAAGTGAACAACTTAGAATAAGCTTATACTTGCTTCTTGTAGGATCTTCTAGCCCCTACATGAAAGACACGCAAGTATGCTGAAATGAAAGAAGCATATGAACAACAAGCCATATCACAATTAACCATTACTCTGTAGTAAGAATATACCTTTATAAGTACATAACCAGCAGCAATTAGAGCAAATACAACCAAGAATAATATGAATAGCCCACTTTCCCAGCTGTTAGCAGTCACCTATAGTAGGAAAATTTGAAAGGGAAAAAAACTAGAATTAGTGAGTAAGATGCATCAAAGTAATGAAACTATATAATCAGGCTAATGAGGTTTATATCAATTTACCCTCTCAGTAGAGAATAATATTGTTCGCATCAACTTCCCCTGACTGGTTTCAAACCCCGTTCTTAGGACAACGGCTACGCAACCACCATCAGGAGTTTTGAGTGGGAAGGACTGACTCAAAAAGTAGCATGAAAGGCATAAGCAGGATATGTATGAGCAACATCTCCACAAAACACAACAACAACAACAATAGTATTAAATTAGGAAAAAAAAAAAAATTACAAAAGTTTCTTAGTCTTGAATCACCTTATCTGGAGTATGCTGCAATATTTTAGTGCCACCAAATAAGACATGGGTTTTATCTCGCCTGGCAGACAACTTCTCCTCAATGCCCCTTCCCATGATTGAAACCTAAAAAGATGGTCATATCTTAATATAAATCATGCACAAAAAGCATAGCCAACATAAAAAATCCCGTCTCTAATCTGTAAGGTACATTTATATATAGAAACCTGCGCTTTGTTTCCTCTCCCCCCCCCCCAACAAAAAAAAAAAAAAAAAAGAAACAGATGAAAGACATAATTTAATATTTTCAGAGGAAATATGAATGCCAGAGGCATCTTCATATATATATCATCAGATTTACACACAAACATATATTTTGCAAAGAAAAACACCATATCAAAATATAAATACTTTCTCCAGAATCAGTCTTTCCACCAAAAGAGAACAGAGATAATTGTGAGTACAGAAGCTGTGCAGTAAGCAAAGAAAACAGGAATAGAAATATGATATGGAGCAAAAATGGCTCAGCGTGCTCAAGGGAGGTCAGTCAACAGCAAAGTCATAAGCAAAATCTTTTATCCTAGGAGTAATATTAATTCTATCAAATTTCTAAACTTCCTGAATAACCATTTTTTTTTTTTTTGGCCACAAAAGACTACTAGCTTGCACAAGAGTATTCCCACAAAAAGGTCTAAAATAACTAGTAACAATCACAGAAAATTCCCACCCACTGCACAAAAACAGTGCAACTTTGGCAAACATACATGAAGTTTTGAAGCCTGCTAAATCTATACTTGAATAATCATATAAATATTCATTTGCTAAGGACATTATAGTAAAGTAGTTCGGAAAAGGGGAAACACCTTCCATTGAGGAGTAGACTCGCCTGTGAGAATGGCTTCGTTCACAATAGCACTTCCAGCCAATATAAGCATGTCTGCAGGTACAGACTTCTCTTCCCCTTCACTTTGGCCTGAAGAGCGACCTATAGAGACAACATCCCCAGGCAAAAGATCCGTACCAGAGAGTTTTACCCACCTAAACAGCACAATACAAGCGTCTTCAACACATTTAACTCCATCAAACCCAAATACAAGATAACTTAAACTGAGACAACACATACTTGCCACATCGGTACACCATTAGGATCTGGCTATCTACTCTAACACGTCTTAACTCAGTAAGAGTCTTCAACTGACTTTTTGCCATTGTGGACTCAAACATAAACAGCATAAATAGAGTAAACAAACTGTAATACCAATATTCATCCAAGCACCAAAGGCCCACACAAAAAACCTGTCCAGGATTTAAGCATAAAACAATAGAGTCAAGAGTTAGCATTAAGATTAGATCTCAAATCCAAGAATGGAGAAAGTAGAGTACTAAATAAAGGATACCTGAAATACAAAAAAAGGCTCCATGCAGTGCTCCTTCATCAATTTCTGAAATGTAGGTTTTGGATAATCAAATCTAGAAGACCAACAAAAATTACATTAGGGAGAAACACCAAAACAACAGAATTCTTAAGAAAGATAAACTGTTGTTATATCCAAATGTTAAAAAATGGAGAAACAATCAGCAATCAACAAAAATATTATAACTTTTCCGCCTATTTAAAATTGTGCCGAAAGTGCCACCCATAAATATGTAATTTGACAAAAAGGGGAAGGGTGAATAGAAACTCACATCCCCAAAGTGTCATTCATAAATATGTAATTTGACAAAAAGGCCCCAAAGTGCCATTCATAAATATGTAATTTGACAAAATGGGCATGGTGAATGGAAACTCACACATTCCGTCCCCATTTCTCAGTGGCAGCGTGAACTTTAGCTTCAGTGCCATAGCCAGTGGATTTGAGATAATATCCAAATGTTTCCTTGGTAGGGTAAGGAAGCTTGCAAAACGTCCCATTCTCCTTTGAATAGACAAATCGTTGTTTTCTAAAATCAAAGTAAATTTCTTCCAAATCCGAAGGAGATGAAGAACCTACAGGCTGTACAAACAAAAAGTTAAAGTCGTAAAATAGTAAAGCAAGATATTCATAATAGGATGCAAGAAAAACATATTTTTACAAGAAAACAAAATCCCCTAAACCAGAACCAACATTGCCATATAAGGATGCAACTGGATTCATATAAAATTGCTGGACTTAAATTAGTAGATTGAGTTGCAGCAAGCAGAAATTCAGTAAATCTTCCATAAACATGGTACCAATGTGTTTCAATTTTTACTGATCTAGCAAGCAAAAGATGGAAGTATATAAAGTAGATGCGTGATTATAACTGATCACTCATTATTTTTAACCTGCTTTTCTGATTATCACTCACAATGCTATATCAAGATATCCTTGACAAATCTGCTGAAATTTGATCACTTTCTAGCTAAACATTTTACACCACCAAGAGAATAATAACATATATGAGCAGTTTTAGCATGTTTGGAATCACATTTCAGCACTCCAGAATCAATCCCAACAGTGCAAACCAAATCTTGTGAGCTTTTTGTGTAAGTTTAGAACCAAAATGATTATGTGCTTTTGCCTTCCACAATCCACTTTGGGTATAAAACTGCATAAATGTCCCAATTTTGAAGAAATAATAACAACAATAATAATCTTCCAATTGTTATACATTGCACATATGCATTTTCAGGTATTCTGAAATCTTCAAAAATAATATTGCTTTGATATCTAAACAAATAGGCTCTTCCAAAATAAATACCACTAAGGCCAGATCTCTTCAAAGTCAATTTTCAAACCATGAAGCAAAACCCATGCTTGATAAATTAACAGGTCTCGACATACTAGTATAATGCTAGTTGTCAATCAAAAGGGTTCATCCACTAAGTTATCACACATTCTTCAAACTTGAGGCTAGATTAGAGCCTGTTGGATTGGCTTTGATCCTTTGGAAAAAGTGCTTTTGAGGTGCAAAAGCACAAGTAGAAGCCAAAAGCAAATTCTCTGGCTTTCAAAGATGCTTTTTCAATGAACAATGACTGGGTTCAGCTTCTACTGTTTACATAAGCATCTCCTCTCATGTTTCTAAACAAAGGTGCTGTTGCTTTATTTTTTCAAAACCAATCCAAATAGTCAAAAATTACACAAGTATTTTTTCTACCGTAAGCCTAGTAGGGCGGAAAAACCAATCCAAATGGGCTCTTAGTAACCCACAAGACATTACAAACTCTTTTGGTTTTATTTTGCTGTAAGCATCTTAAAGTGCATTTACCTAATTTAATTATGTATTATGTATAAACTCACAATGCCCTCCTCTAAGATTCTGTCATTCTTCTATGTTTGCAATGCAAGAACATCAAAATTCATATCAGAGATAATAATACAGAATAAGTGAAACAACCATGTGACACAACACACCCAATATCACTAAAAATCATAGAGAGCTATGAAGAACAAAATCAGAATTCATCTAGATAACATCCATAGTATCCATAGTATATTAACAGAGGGAAATGATGAATACATCCTCACTTCCAACACAGCAAAAGAGCAAACTTTGATCTGGATGCACATTGAAAGACAAAAACGATCTGCAATACAGAAACATGTCAAGTACTTACTGTTTTATGGAAATTGAGTGGGACCACCTCTTTAGAGCCTGAAAACTTCGCTGGGGTTATCTTGCATGCATTTGCATCATGAATGCTTTTAACCTGCATCCTCAGAGAAGGGTAAATGATATGAAAATTATACTAAATTCCACCTACCTAGGTCCATCATCTACATTGATAAGTACAATATTTGACGAGGATGTTAATAAATAACCTACCTTACTATAATGGGCGAAACATCTAAAATCGACTGACCAACTGGTGAACAGCCAAACCAGAATGTGAAGAGCTACAAGCCCACCCAAAACTATGGCTGCATCCACAAAATCTAAGCTAGGAAGGATTGTAGCTATCCAGGTAAGATATGAAATAGCAAAAGGCCAAACATCCAAGCGCCATGGCCATTCCTTCTTCCTCAACAAATCAACCCTATCCACCACCTTGCCACCCACATGAAAACTTGACATTGCACCTCCAAGAGATGCCAATAAACTGTCTTCAGCTGAAACCAAAACCCCAAATACATACAAGTCATGGCATAATAAAACAGCATAGTCTGACACTATAAACAGATTTAAAAGGAGAAATATTTACACAAAGCAGCTTCATTTTGCTCATGCCCATATTATAGTCACAGTGTTACGACATACCCTTTGGATATGGCGAATGCTGCGATGCAAATGCAATGACTTTTATTTTTAGAAAAATGTATTTTTACAGTCACCACCAATTGTTTAAGAATTAAAATATAATTAGAAACCCTATTTATTTTTAAAAACAAAATTATTAGGAAAGGCACGAGAATGTGAACCAGAGATGCGTGGGAAAGGTGTTAGGCAGCCCACAGAATCTGTTGGAGACAATTAACCTGATTAGTTATGCAAAATAACAATATGGTCAAAAATTGTATTTCATTCATTATTAAAATAAATATACATTTACTAATCAAACAGCAGTAAAAATAAACGTGTATGCATGATTTCTAAATGAACCTAGAGCCCTTCCAACCTCCAAGATGGATAAACCATCAATCCGGTGCGACTTATCTGCACCTATGTCGGATAATACAACATAGGCATATTCAGCCAAGACCAAAAATCCTTCCATAACAATTGGAGGGCCTGTGGACCCTACAAACTCGTGCAATACCCTAAGATGTACGCATGCAAATTCAGTGTTATCAATGGCAGATGGCAGCCCATGGCGGAATGCCAAAAAACTGCCATACAATAGCGGATGGCATTGTGGCCAAATAGCAAACATATGGCAGATGAATAAAAATAAAAAAATATATAGAAAATTAAAAAAAAAAATCTACTATATACCATAAATAATAAAAATTAATAAAAATATATTAGCAAAACAATACTCTTATGTTTACTCTGCAAAATTGATGTCTTGACTTCCATACAAGTAACATAATTCATTTTAAAATAATTTTTGCTCCAAAATAATAAGAAACTAGAAGAAACCACTGTATATTGGGTGTTCTTTAATAAATAACTACAATAAAAAATTGAAGGCTACTGTTCACACTTTCAATATAGACCAGAGGAAACAACTATGGCTGGTTTTCTAGATATTGATATCAAACCTAAAGCCAAACACAGTTGTGTTGAAAATTTAAGAACTCAATCAGTTGAAGAGATTACTTCCACTGCAGAAAGCAACAGGGTTCGGCAAAAAGAACTCTCAGTGGGGTATAGTGGAGTAATTGATCATGGGGGAGAAGAAGAGCCTGGGACTTTGGGGTCTGAGCAAGAGGTGGTGCTCGCCGGTGCTGGAGTGGTCACTGACTCACTGGAAGTGGGTATGTGCCACCACTGAGTTGATAATCAAAGAGGGGGGGAGGCTGAGACTCAAAAGAAAAGGGAAGAGAGCAGTTTTGGCCTTCTTTGGAAGGCTAGGGCTTCTAAATCAAGTCAGTTTTTTTTTTTTTTTTTAAATACCATTTTCCAAAAAAATAAAAATAAAAAGCACTGGAATCCGCCATGTCCACTGTGAGAACGCCATACCACCATGATCATGGTGGCCGAAATCTGCAAAATGGCAGACACCACCAAAATCTCCCAAAAAGCGGCTGGCAAATTGCAGGAAGTATAAAATCTACCATGCCATGGCATAATAGCGGAGCCATAACCGCCATTTGATAACACTGCAAATTACATTAAAAAGAGGGGAGTGTGGTACAATGAAAATTACATTGGGGAAATAAAATGAAATGATATTCACTATTTTTATTTTGATTTAAGCCCAATAAAATAAGCCCACTTACCTTTTTCTTTTAACACCCGTCAAATGACCCAATGACCATACAAGTAACAACCACTTTCTCCATGACCAGACTCCATCATCTTCAATATTGTAAAATCACGTAAATCGGGCAGCAAGTATGAACTAAACACGACTTACAAATCATAAAAAGAAACCATTGATTCACCCAGCTTCTTAGGATATCAGGCAGTAAAGAGTCGGAGACCATGCACCCAAGGCAAATCGTACATATCAAATCAAAACGACAACTATGGAAACTTGAAATTGAATATCCAACAGATTAACACCCAAAATGATTCAAGAGCAAGAATTCATTCTCAATTACAAGAACCTGAGACAAATATATTCAAACAGTAATCAAAACAACAAAAAAATAATGCTACTTCACTACAATCTCCTAATATACACAGGCGTAGTCAATCAACAAATAGTTTCGTACATATAATAATCCGAATAAATTTCAACTCTCAAAGCACCCAAAACTCATACTAAATGACCCATGTATTCAAGCCAAACACAACATTCTTAGCTACGTGCATTTGATTTAACCTGAGAACCCAACACCAGTATAAGGAACTCTTTACATCTTACCACCATATCAGTGTGTAAGTCAGATTTCCATAATTAAATGGCCCCAACCATTCAAACCAAGTCAACATGAAATCATTAAGACGAGAGTCACAAGATTCATACACCACATAAACGCATGAGTAAAATCACCAGGAATTCGCACATTCCCTTTCATTCTTTTCAAACCAAAGTAATAGAGCAGTGAAAGTATAAATAAATCCAAAATCACAACTGCACAGCAGCAGAACATGAAACGAGCTTCAAACCAGAATGGAATCATGAAACAGAGGCAAAATGAATGCAACAAGCATGAAATTCAGTGAGATAAATGCATCTAAATAAACACAAACCTATAGCAATGACTCACAATCAGATTCTAAACTATCAGAACTGCAGACATACCCATATTAGTCATCAAAACTAAGAACCAGAGTGAGCAAGCTCAATGAGAGACCAATCAATCTATAATTAAAATGAATCATAACTTCCCAGTTTTTCTTCAAGCCAGTGAAGAATAAATTTCACCGGGGACTTCATATGGTTCAAACAAAGATTCCATCAAACAATTCACAGTAAAACCAATCAACCCCACAACATCATATACTTAAATCAAAAGGGATTCCCTCTGTGAACCAAGGTGCAGAAACGAATAAAATGATCCATATAATTTCTAATAGATTCATCAGGAATTCACAGAAGAGAGAGAATGAAGCCATACCTGAATAAATCCGCTCTCTCTCTTCTCACTTTCTTCCACTTACCCGAGAAATCCGCTCCTCGCTCCTCTGGCGTGAGCTTTCTCGCCGGCCCCCCAATTCACGCTCTTCTGATCTTTATACGCGAGTGAACTCCTTTACACCCTAAAACGCGACGTCGTCTATGCTTGCTTCTGGGGTTTTCTGCTCGTGTTTTTGTTAGGAATCCCTGCTTCCTTTTTCCTTCTTTTCATCACCACACTCTCGCTTTCTGAACCTCTTTCATCCTTTTTTTAAAATAGATCTAATCTGGCTCATGTATAGGTGGGTTTTGACTATTATAGGCTCCCTTACAAAATTATTTACATAAATAGGTTTAGTTCAAAATTATTTACATAAATGGATTTCTTTTATAAAATGTATTTAAAAAAAAAAGTTAATAACTAAAACACCAAATATAAACTCAAAATGCTATCCAAATGACTTTTTAAATGTCACCTTTTAACAAGTGTAAAACATAAAAAAAAAAAAAGAGTATAATTTGAACTAAACCTATTTACATAAATAATTTTGTAATGGAGCCTATAATAGTCAAAACCCTGTGTAGGTATGGTTCTTCGGCTTGAATTAATTTTAGTGAGTTGGTCTGCGATGGATTAATTTACTTGGGCACACTTAGTCTAATCCAAATAACACACACCACCAAATTGATTTTTCATTCCAATTTTTTTAAAATTTATAAATAAATTACTAAAATTAAATTTTGTAGAAGAGAAGTGAATTAATATAAGCTAAAAAAGAATTAGGACAAGTTTTAAAACAAGATTTTTTTTAATTTATAAGATTATAAAAATTAAATAAACTGCTATAAAAAAATCGAATAAACAAATTCAAGAATTAAAATGTCAAAAATGAATTTTTATTCTTATTATTATTATTTTGAAATTTTGAAAATAAATCCGAATAAAATGTATTGTCTACACAAAGGTTATAAGGATTAGGGTTTCAGTAGGGGCACCCGAGAGGCATTTGAATCTCCCTCTCAAATAAATCAGCGGTGCTTAGATCTAATAAAAATTTCTCCTTGAGAATATGCATGTTGCCACTCAAATAACTGAACTAAGATTCCTTACTTCGAGTCTCTGCATGCGCTTTTATAGTTCTAGGATTGTTTTTCCTTTTCTTTTTTCTTTTCCATGAAAGAATAATATTAAGACAACCAAGAAGTTAGACCAACTCTAAGGCCAACTTTAATGGGAGGTGCTTATGCACCTTTAACTAATTGGAATTGGTTAACTACGCAGTTTTACCATTAGAGTGTGCCAAGCTGGAGGTAGGAACTACTTATACAATAAGACAGTTCTTAAGCTAAAGTTTGTCCCTATTTTGTACAAATTTTAGGCCAGCTCATCTAATTTTGGCATTGAGAATTGGTGGGGTGGCTATTACGACTAATACTTGGTTAGAAAAATAATTAGTTGAGAATAAGTAGATATTTATTCTAGTTGGTTAGTTAATTATTCATATATCTCAACATGAATAAAAACTCCCTCTGTACAAACATTTTTAATCAATAAAATTATTTCTTCTTCTATTCAGCTTTAATATGATATAAGAAGAGATTCATTCCCTTCGTAGTTGCTTTTAGGCATTTTGTTCTCTTTGCCTTGCTCACAATCTTGAGTTTTTTCTTGCCATCGTCTATGGTTACCGAGAACACCATCAGTCCTTACTATTTTCATTCTTCCAAATCTCCTAGAATCACTCTCGTCTCTCAACAATTGACAGGAGGCAACTACAACTCATGGCATAGATCTATAAAAATGGCTTTGCTAGCCAAAAACAAGATTAGATTCATCGACAGATCCATTCCCTACCTTGTCGTTTCTGATGAGAAATATCGTGCTTGGCAACGCAATAACAATATCATTGCGTCTTGACTCTTGAACTCCATTTTAAAAGAAATTTTTGCAATCATCATCTACACTTCCTCTATTGTTGCAATCTGGCTAGATCTTGAGGAGCGATATTAACAATGCAATGGTCCTCGAATCTTTCAATTAAAGAAGGATCTCATGAGTCTCACCCAAGGTTCTTTGTCTGTTAGCCAATATTTCATGAAACTTAAGGCGATCTGAGAGGAATTAGGGGAATTCAAACCACATCATACTTGTTCTTGTGGTGGTGTGAAGCCACTCGTCGAATACATGCACATGGAATGCATTCTCTCATTCTCGATGGGACTTAATGATTCTTTTACACATATTCGATGTTAAATTCTACTACTTGATCCAATTCCTCCTATCAATCGTGTTTTTTCCTTGGTTCTACAAGAAGAGAAACAATGTGAGGTTGGTTTTGTTGTTTCTCAAGGTGATCCTCAGTTAGCCCATGTTGTATCACACTCTAATCATAAGAGCAATGATCATAAGGGCAAGAATGCTAAGAAAGATCACCCTCTTTGTGCTCACAATGGTGTTCTTGGTCATACCAAGGAAAAGTGTTTCAAGTTGCATGGGTATCCTCTAAGGTTACAAGAAATCAAGGCAGCACACTCATTCTATGAATCAAGTGGCTGACAGTGATGCTTTTGATTGTGGAAATGATTTAGGTTTCTAGTTGACATCACAGCAATACCAACAATTGTCACAACTTCTTCAATCTCAAATATCACAAGCTTCCATTCCTATCAATACTACTTAACCAATTGAACCTAATACCATTGGTAAAATGCTCTCTTCATCTTTCTCCTTTCTCATGATTCTTCGATTGTAGATTTAGGTACCTCTTCACAGATTTGTTGCACTTGGTGCATGTTAACTTCATATAAATTGTTACATAATTGCTTTGTCACATTGTCAAACAAAACTATAATACCTGTTAGTGCTATTAGGATTGTCAAATTAAATTCCTTCATTTCTCTCACTGATGCGCTTTACATTCCTCAGTTTTATGTTAATTTGCTATTTGTTGGGACATTTTTGAAAAACTTTTCACATCAAGGCATTTTTCTTGCTAATTCATTTCTCATTCAGGACCTAAGCAATTGAAGATGATTGGCAAAGGTGAACTTTATGATGGGCTCTACTACTTCAAACCAGCTGAGTGTACAAAATCTAACATAGCTTCAGTAGTGTCCACTCTTTCCATTGCTATTGTTTCTAATGAGCAAAATAATTCTCTATGTTTCTGTTTTTGATACACAATCCAATTTTCCTTGTCATAAACATACTTAAAATTCTACTTTGTGGCATAATAAGATTGGTCAAAGTGTTAAAACTTCTCAATAATAAAATTCCTTTTGTTTGTCCAAATTCCTACTCTTCTCATTCTTGTGTCATTTGTCCTTTATCAAAATTTAGGAAATTATATTTTGTCTTTAACAATCATTTATCTTCTGCTTTCTTTGATCTTATCCATTCTGATATATGGGGACCTTACCATACACCAACATATGATTGTAAGAAATATTTTCTAACAATTGTTGACGATTACTCAAGGTTTACATGGATATACTTGCTCAAATCCAAAGTTGATGCTACTATTGCAATCATGTCATTCTTCACTCTAGTTAAGACAAAGTTTGGCAAACCTATTAAGCAATTTAGGTCAGACAATGCTAAGGAGCTCATGCTCACAAATTTTCTAAAGGAGCAAGGAACAATTCACCAATTTGCATGTCCTTATAGACATGAATAAAACTTAGTCGTTGAATAGAAACATCGTCTTTTAAATGTGACAGGGCTTTGTTATTTTAGTCCATAACTCCCCTATGTTTCTAGGGAAATTGTGTTGCAATAGCTACCTTTATTATTAATAGAACTCCATCTCCAGTTTTAAAGAATGAGTCTCCATATAAGTTGCTTCCTCGTATAGACCCAGATTACAGCATATTTAAAGTCTTTGCCTATCTATGTTATGTTGCGCACCCTTCACCTAACAAAACCAAGTTTACTCTTCGAGCTATTCCCATAGTTTTTTTTATGGGTTTAGGCTTTTTAGAAGCACTAGCTCAACTTTTCAAAGTTCACTCAAGATAGTGCCTCAAGCTTTTCAGAAGCACTAACTCAACTTTAAGTCACGAGTTTCTTGTAGACCACGAAGGGTGTCGGCAAGATTTTTTTTTTTTTTATTTTGGGAAAAGTTTTTATTTAGAGTATGGAAATATTCTCTATTCCCATGCAGTTTTCATTATCATTTTTCGCTGTCGGATTACTCCCATTGCTGCTAGAAGCCTTGCTAGAGATAGCTGAACTGAAACTTTTTGGTTTAAGTTGTTGCAAAATTTCTTCCAATTGGGTGATGAAATCACCCTGAGTTGCCATTCCTGCCAATGAGGCTAAAAATTGGGATTTGTTTTGTAAAAATTGATTTTGACCCTATTTAGCCTGTTTGTGGAAGTGAGGATTTTTCTCAAACCACTTCATGACTTGTTCTTTATGGGCTTTGTCAGCATGCTGGCAATTGCTCCACCATCTGACCATACTTAGTCTTTGGAGATATGGAACCACTGTCGATCCTCTTGGAGAAAACTAGTATTTCTATAAGTAAACCCAAGGCAATCCTATTTTGGAGAAGAATTGCAGTAGAATCAGCAAATTTCCAAAAGCCTCATTATTGAAGAGACTTTTGAATATAGTGAAGCATTCCTTTACTTTTCTGGAAGCATCTCCTCAGTTGGTCCGAATTTGAGCCACCAAACTAAGAACTAAGGTGGAAAATGATATTTTACATTTTGGTTAAAAATATTAACCAAGTATGAGAAAATTTTTTGTTTTGAATATATAAAATATTCTCCTAGGCTGAGATATAATCCTAGTAAGAATATCCTACAGGAGTTATATTATACCCAGGAGATATGAGGTCGTAAAAGGGATAAGACCTGTGTGAGGATTAAGGCACCCCTGCTTCTAGTATAATTAGGAACCCATGATCCGATTCATTTTGGTAGATGGATGTTTTGTTCATTATATAACTCTAGTTTATTAGTTTGATTTATGATTTGTATCTCTACCAAACCTGAAAGTTGTGATACTGGAAATTTAAAGTATTGTTTAAAATCGTTTTACAATGCACCATTCTTTTTCTTCTAGGTTTTCTTTTGGTTCTTCTAAATCTTCTAAGATTAAGTATAAAGATAACCCTAAATCTATTTTTAAAGAAGAAATAGATTCTGAAGAAATTAATAAAGGACTAGATAATTCAATTCTACCCAGAGTTCCTGAAAATGAACTTTATAAAAATGAAAAGAGTTTTCTTACAAAAATGTCTTATAATCTTAAGACGGTAGAAAACTACATTAATGTTGATCCAGACTAAGAAGAATTTATTCTCCTATTTGGAAAAAAGTTTGCTAAAACTAGAGAAAAATATAACTTTGTGCATATAGGTTGTGTCCAAGTAGCTACTAAACCCATGACTAGGTTAGGGTTAGACACATCTATCCTTATGTGCTTGCGAGATAGTAAGCATAATAAGTTTTCTGATTCACTTATAAGAGTAGCCCAGACGAGTGTATCTGCTGGTCTTGTATGGTTCTAATGTTTTCCAAACATCTCTATGTGTCTAAGGGAAGCACATAAAGATAAACTAATAGTACTTAATACCAAACTCCATGGGTATAACATGGTACCTGGATCTATTCATGTGATAATTATATATCGGATCCAGTACAAGTTGTATAACTCTGAGAGTTCTGGTGTCCGAAAGTCACCTGATGATAAAGGTCAAACGGTGTTTTTCTTAATTGATACCTCAAAAACTAAGGTAACAGCCCCCTCCATAACTCCATGGGACAAAATCAGTTTTCCAGAAAACTGGTCCTTATCTAAAGTTGCTCTTCCTATAATAGAGAATCCAACAATTTCTCAAATAATCTAGCATAACTCAAGGCAAGTTGAAATCTCATTTGCCAAAAGAAGTTGCGATATTCCCAGTGTCAGTATCCCAAGAGAAAATTGGAACATGCCTTCATAAAGAATATGACAAGGATAGACAACCCCAAGCACTCCTCAGCATCAACCTCATCTTTATATGTTACTGCAAATCTTAAAAGCCTGCAAAGGTCTGTCATCCATCAATATTACTGGGCTAGACAACACCTCTAGGATTGCTAGGCCTGTATATCAATCACAAGATCAAATAGAAGAAAAACACTCTAGCAAAGATGACAAGTATGAAGAACCTATTTCATCTCCTCCTAAGTCTCCAACTTGGTCCCAACTAAACAATGAGCCTGATTTTAAATGATTAGACAACCTTCAGTTAGCAAAAACCCTATTTTTCAAATTGAACTTGAAACTTTGAAGAATGATTTCTGGTTAGAAGAAAATTCCCTCCAGAGATCATGGATTCTAGAGAAGTTTCAAGGAATAGAAAAAAAGAAACTTCATGACAAGTGGCTTGAGTTCATCAAAAAATTTGAAATAAATGTATCATTTTTTACTTGGTTTGAAGCTTATGCTATAAGGAAAAAAATTGACTATCCTTATTGATCTGCTTTAAACATTTCTAACTCTGCACAAACTTGGGCCATTTCAAAAAAGGACAAACTACTTTCTAAATTATCTCCTCCAAAAATATTTTATATGGAGACCAAGGACCCTACAAAACCCCTTGTTGCCTCACCCTTTAAGATTGTAGACACAAAACAAGAAGTTAATCCTGGAGATATTGCTGCCATATATGAACAAAATAACTACACTAACAAATATCTCCAAGCCCTAGGACAACTCATCCTTAAGGAACCTGTAGTTCACTACGGAGAAACTTCAACTACAAAAAAGATAGAAAAGCCCCTTTTTAAGCCACATGAAATTCCTTTTGATAAACAGCAAGCATTAAATAAACCTTATAGAACTGAGTTTTCTAATGTTATAGCCATTGAAAAGGTCACCCAAATGCCTAATAGCCTAGAAAAGAAAATAGGCAAGTCCTTGATAGTTGAAGATTCCCCAGAAGAGGAAGAATCTTCAACAAACATTAGAACCTTAGAGTAGGTTACTGAAACCCAAGAACAACCAAATATCCAAACCATTAGGGCTATAACTCCGTGGAGGCATAGAAACCAATATGGGATGATCAACCCTAATGTAGAAGTATCTCTTGCTAAAAACTCCTTCAATGGAAATAACATCTATGAATGGGACATAGATGGAAAAAATGAGTATGAGATACTTAAAATCCTTCGACAAATGACTATGGTAAGTACAGCTTACCAAACTATGCAGAGATGCGATAATTCAGCTGTAGTTCATGTCCTTCTTGCTGGGTTCACATGATCCCTCAAAGGATGGTGGGATGAACACCTTACTCAAGAAGAAAAACAACAAATCCTAGACTCTTATAAAATGGATGATCAAGGTAATCCTCTAATTAATCCTAGTGGAGATTTAATTGTTGATTCAGTTAACACCTTAATTTATACTATTACTAAACATTTCATTGGTGACCCAAGCCTGTGGAAAGATAAATCTTCTGAATTGCTATTCAATCTCAGGTGTAGAACTCTAAGTGATTTTCAGCAATATAAGAAAAATATTTTTCTCACAAATTTACACTCGGGAGGATAGTAATCAACCATTTTGGAAAGAAAAATTCCTGGTAGGACTACCTAGGTCATTTGGCGATAAAGTTTGAGAAAAAATAAAGAGTCAATTCGATGGAATTATTCCTTATGAGAAACTCACCTATGGCCAATTAGTCATCTATGTCACCAAAACAACGTTAAAAATTTGTCAAATGGACAAAATCCAAACTCAAATTGAACAAGGAAAGGCCAAAAATAGAAAAGAAATGGGAGACATCAGTTGGGTTACAAATGCCCCAAAGCTTGTAAACCTAGAAGAAAGGCCCATCATACTCCAAAAACTACCAAGAAGTGGACTCCTCACAAGAAGAATCAAAACCCAACCAAGTATGTCCCTCAACCAAATAAAAACAATGCACTAGTTTGTTTCAAATGCAACAAACCTGGACATATAGCAAGATATTGTAGGTTAAACAAAAGAATAAATGAATTAAACATAGAAGAGGAAACCCTAAATAAACTAAAAGATCTCTTAGCTGAATCCCCATTAGAAAATGATGAGGATCCAGATGATGTAATTGCGGAGTTGGAAGAGGGTTCGCCATCCGCTGCCCAAAGTGACAACTATTACTCTTCTTCTGGAGAAAACAAAGAAGAAAAGGAAGAAGAAGAACAAGCTAACATGCTGAGCATCAATACCCTACCTACAGATCAAGAACATCTTTTTGAAGTTATCAGTAAACTCCCTAATAACGAAGAAAAGAAGGGCTATCTTCAGAAGCTCAAAGCCACTCTTGAGCAACCAACTCCTTCAAGAAGTAGACCTTAGGTATGTAGTAGCTATAACTTTAAAAGAAATATTAGATAGGTTTAATGAGAAAAGAGAAAGACCCATTACTCTTCAAGATTTGCAATCAGAGGTAAATATGCTTAAACAAGAAGTCAAACTTCTTTAAACCTAGTAGGCTCTGATACTAGAGACCCCAAGGATCAAAGAATATAAAAAGAATATAGATTAAGGCAATAAAGATTGCAGACGGACTGCACAATATATAAAATAAATTATAAGAGATAAAACTAAAAGTGAAACTATATTAAAAAAAGATACAAGAGTTGAAAGAGTTAAAACTTACAAAAATGGGAAATTTAAGCATGGAAGAGAAGGTAGAGGGAGGAGAAGGCAAGGACTCAGCTATATATATATATATATATATATTATAAAATGTGAGAAAGGTTTCAGGGATTTTATTTTAAAAAAAAAAATAGGATAATGCTTTGGTTAGTATTATTGTTATACAATGAATTTAATTATCGTTTTTTTTTTTCAAATTACAAATGTATATGTAGTTTTGAAAATTATGGGAGATAAATAAAATGAGATAACTATAGGAATGCCAAATTTATGACTCATTAAGAGTATTTAACGTATTTTAATTTTGTTAAACCGTTGGTTGAAAGTACTTACTTATTTATTAAGAATTAGATTTCAGTGTAAAACATTTCCAAATTATAAAAGAGATAGGTAACTAAAAGAGATATTGGTGTACTTTTCTCTAAAAGAAAATATTTCTCTCTCTCTCTCTCTCTCTCTGTACATATTATATAGTTAAAACTAGATATATCCCCACTTTATTAAATTGAATGCATATTTCTATTGTTTAGCTTGGCAGCAACACAAACATACACATACATATTTCTATTTATTCTCAAATAGTTAAATTTAAATTTCAACATATCAAGTATATCAATGCCAAAATACAAACGCAATTGTATACATGAACTCCTATGAATTTGAAGATAAAGCACATATTCTCTCTTTACTCTTAAAAGACCTAGAGGTCAAATATACACTTGTCATCATTCAATCACAAGTATCTACAAGTTAACTGGAAGATTTGTCAAGAAAGCCAAGGTATGAGGAGAGGTAGACTTGCCAAACAAAGAACACCAACTAGGAAGCTTGGCAAGAACTCTTTGGGTTATCGGTGTTAATCTGTCCATATCTGTCCTAAGTTTCAGAAGAGGAGTATGATCCTTTCCGACTCGTTCCTCATCATGAGCTATCTGGGCTGAACCTTTTCTCCAGTAAAGAGTGAGATCAAACAAAGTTGGTGCATTCTTCCCTCCTGAAAACTGAATAGTGTGCCAACCGTCCATGCCCTCCTTTTTCCCTTCCGGGATTAAGTCTTCTGAACTTCCTGATTCTGTGATTATCAAGGAGAAGGTGAGGGGTGAAAGAAAGAACTATAATATCTCAAGACATTATAATAAACAGCAATACAAACAAACAAGGAACTACAAGTATCCTGAACAACACTAAGTTTACATTTAAGTCAAAAATTTTATGGAGTTATAGCATTTTATAATGCTTACATTTACTCACTCAGAAATTAACCTAGTTACCCATGATCATTAATAAAGAGACTACCAGCTAATGAAGGTTAATCCAGTTGATAAGGACCAAAACCATATCCCACAGAGTCACAAGTTTGAGTCTCGCAACTAATGTAAAGACTTCTTTGGTAGGTAGTTTGTAAGTACCTCTACAAGCAATAGAGCCTTGAGCCTACCTTAGTCTGGGTGAGTTCCCCAGAATTTACTCACATAAACTTTTGTATCCCGAAAAAGAAACCAGAAACTACCATGCCCAATAAAAGCAACCTTTTTGCTTATTTGCTAACGATAGCATATAGCAAGCTGACCAAGTTTTCCGGCCGTTACCCTATGTCTTGGTACCCATAATTATTTCTAATCCGAATACAACTTTTGACCATTATAGTATCATTTAAGCATACTCAATGGAGAGACACAAGAATTATGCTATTAAACAGAAAGCCCAATACCTTCAAGTCTGAAATCTTCTATTTCTTCCATATTGATTGCAAGAGCCCAGCGGACTGAAGCCTTTGTATTAATTGAAACTTGTGTAGCTCTTTTATCTCCTTTAGCATCACTATCAATGCGCAGTGCAGGAATATCTGACTCGCTCCAGCCTTCTTTAGTATCATTATAGGTCCAGCAACCATATTTGACTGAGAAAGTCACAAAGTCAACTGCTTTGTCTTTACCACATACAAAACCTTCTTCAATCTGTTCTATCTCCTTTGTCAATTTTCCAGGCGTACTAGAGAATAATGACACGTATGACATAGGATGTTGCCTATCATCAAAACTTTCCGTTGCATCCACAACATGCACAACCTGAAATTAATCCAAAGAAATGTACATTACGAATAGTAAAGACAACATAGATAATTTACAAGAAAGTATATGCAGAAATTATTCAGGATAAGCATTATACCCAAAGGTCATCGAAAGCCATCATCCCACAAACATAGAGTAAGTAATCACACAAGACAATAAACCTGATAGGGAAATAGGTATAAACTTGGAAGTTGGAACACCAAAAAGAGGACACTAAAACACTTAAGCTATTCCCATAAATAGTGATCAAATAGAGAAGTAAACCTTTCTTATACCCTTAGTATACACATAGTATTTCATTCTATTTATGTTTAGGAAAAGAAGACGCTAAAACACTTAACTTATTCCCATAAACACTGATCAAATAGTGAAGTAAACCTTTTCAATACCCTTAATATACACATAGTATTTCATTCTATTTATGTTTAGGAGGATATCTTATCCTCATTGCTTTGTATTTGTCTCTATCTTATTTTATCCCAAATTAAAAGAAACTAGTATTGTCCAAAAAACTAAAGAAAGTATAATGTTCAGATCAGCATATGAATTTTAAATTTGAAGGAAGTGGTGGATGTGGTTGTTCCTAGGGCAGTAGCAGTCTAATAGGAGCAATGGTAGAGTAACAAGAGACCAGAACAGGAGAAGATGCTGTAATAATGGCTAGAGACAGGAAAGATGGTGTAAGACTGGCAGGAGAAGTAACGATGACATTATGAAAATGATGGAACTAAAGATGTGGTAGTTACCAGTAAAAATAGAAATAATAATGCATTACAAATGGTCAGTAGACATAGCTAACAGACAGGTTAGATGATCACATATGGTAATGATCGGGTGCAAGGGGTTTTGGAAAACAATATTCACATGCAAAATTTTTGTTTCATTTCCCAGAATTTGGCAAATACAAGAAGGTTGTTTTTTTTTTTTTTTTCTGCAGTTTAGAAATTTTATTTTAGGAATGTAACAGACGGATTTGATGATCACATATGGTAGTGAGTGAGTGGAAGGGATTTTGAGAAACAATATTCACATGCAAACTTTCGTTTAATTTCCCAGAATTTGGCAAATTCAAGAAGGTGGTTTCCTGGTTTTTCTGCAGTTTAGAAATTTTATTTTAGGGCTGTAATTAAAAAGAAAAATTAAACAAAAAAAAGAGCATACATTTAGCATAACCGAAATACAAAAGAGCAAGTTGACCATCACACCAAACAGCTCATACACACAGATTAAGAATAACTAAGTATTCTTGATATTGGGTACATGGAAAACTAGTGATACATAGACATTCTGAATAATACAAAGAATGATGGTTTTGTGGTAATATATTGTGTAATTCATTGTCAATTTAGTATCCAAAAGACTTACATTTACAGCTCTGGCAGTGTCTTCGGTAAATGGCGGAACAACACCCAATGACACAAATGCCATTGATAGGCCAAAGAGAACTAATGTAGCTAGGACAATTGTCCTTTTTGAACCTGCACAGCAGTTGAACATACAACAGGTACTGCTAAGTAATTTAACTTTCAGAAATATCTTTCCTTGCATAAAGAAGCACTTTATTTTAAAATCTTCCATTACAAAAGGAGAGAGGATGCCACAATGATACATTGACTAATCAAACTTCAAAGTTAAGAAGTTAATAATTCATCAATAAACAACAATGTCTTAACGCAATAGAATTACAGTATAGAAAACATTCAAATATTTGGCAAAGTATGCAGATGCTTATGATGCATTCAATCAATGTCCTCTTTCAACAGTACTTCAAATGTTTTAAAGAGACTACATATATAAAAGATGTCTTCCATGCACTAATCCAACTAGCTTGCTGTTAATCCAGGTTGTCAATTGTATCACAACAATAGTCAATTTGAGAGAGGAAAAATCTGAGCATTCCCAGAATCACTTAGAAGAGCCTAGACGTAATAGATTTTTCATTGTATGATTATTTTATAAATGTATCCATATCTTAGTTTTACCACTTGAAAATGTTCAAAGGCCATGGTAAAGTAATAAAACAAACAAATATGCTTGAATTATATGTTTCAGTGTTCATATTTTTGACAGATATGCTATAGATATAGAATTGTAGCACAAACTGACATACCATGTTCATCTAAATTCAATCATTCCATTCAAGCATGAAAATTGAAGCTCAAATTTCAAACAATGAATAATAGGAGCATTTCTTCAAATAAATAAATAAATGATATCCAATTAAAGCAAGCAATTAGGCAACATTACAATAAAAAGGGATATGCAGTAAACAGACCAGAAAGATGAATATACGAGAGGAGATACACCAGAGTCAGGGACAAGATAGCAGCAATAAATGCAGCAATTACAAAATTCCCCAGCCATTCAGGAGTACTACCAGGGTTCCTGCATGATTTGAAATGCAATTTAGATAAATTCAAAAGGTCACTATTATGTGTCAAAATGTATGGTGACAGTGGTGGTGATAAAACAATGACAATGTCAAAAACAAGTGTCAAGGATAAGGGATGTGGTGCTGGTAGTTTGATGAGAATAGGTGCTGAGATGATAGTAATGATCATTGCGTAATGTAAAGATGGCAGCAATGATAGTGGCAAAAGTAGCAAAAAAGATGGTGTAGCAGCATCAACAGGCAAAAGGGTTGGGACAGCTGCAGCAAGTAGCAAAAGCGGGAAATTTTCGTATGTTTTTGCACGTGGAAGAATTGCTTGGGCCCATGCATCATCAAGTAAACTTAAAGAGGTTTACATCAAACAAACCCTTATGTTTAGTTGATCTAACAATTCCCAACAATGCTTCAGTATTCCTAGAAATCCCTTGCAACTAGAAAACATTCCCAATTTGGGTGAATGTGAATACTCTCAGCAAAATGATGATAAATTGGTAATGAGAAAAATGGAATCACAATGCAGTATACAAGCAATAATGGTTAAGAAACCACGCATAACAGATGAAATCATCGGTAATATTCCAACAGTACAATAAAAAGCAGTAGTTAGCCACAGAAGGAATCCTAATCCTAAGTAATGACCATGAAAATTCATAATAAAATTCTGTCCTTAGTATGTATTATATAGTCCTTAGGATGGTAGAAAACCATTTCAGAGCATTCAGAATCTTCTTTCTCTCTTTCTCCTTATTCTTCTTTTTTTTTAATTCTAATTTAACCAGAAATTGACAGCAACTGGAAGACTGTTGAATAATAAAAAATATAAAATGGCAATAAACAACAACAGTTTTATGCAATAGGCATGCTCTTCAATGGTTATAAAGATTAGGCCATTTATACTTATACTGATTAAAGAAAAAAGAGATTCACCTATCAAGTCGAACCACACTTCCAATAACTGTGGCAGCCAGCCGGATAAAAGTGCCAGAAGAAATCACAATTGGTAAAGCTAAGCCCAGAAGCAAGGTTGCTAGTTTGAGTGGCTTTGGTAATCTGGACGGGGTTAGAGTTGCTTCAAAAAATCCATCTGGATATTTCAACCAAAAATTAGTAAAAGGCAAAAAGAGTTAAGATAATAGATCATATAGATGAGGTTGTGATAGTTACATGCAAATGTTGGTGAAATTAACCAAACAAGAGCCAAGTAAGAAGATCCAAGCTTATAATAAGTTCCTAATATGAGAAGAATAAGCCATTGAAATGATCCAGCTTTGTAGAGCCATCTTTCAGCCTCAAACTTGACAATATCAACTTGAATAGTGGGAGACAGTTGCTTTCTCCTTGAGTACACATTCAAAAGATATTTTTGAAGTAGCAGATAACCTAAATGTTGACCAGTCAATGCTCCAAGAAATGCCGGTGCAGCAAATAATCCAACCACCAACCATGGGCTTGAAATATATGGCACTGGTGTGGAAGATATCAAGGGTAGAATAAAGGCAACAAGGAAAGAGAAACCCAAGGAAAACACCCAAACAAGGAGGACACTCAAATAGGACAAGGCAAATGAAACTGCAGCTGGAGCACCCCCCATAAGCAATGATGTAATCCATATTAAAAGTGATTGCAATATTACTGAGATATGAAGCATCTTTGCAAACTTCTGACCATAAACGACCATATATGTTCCCTGAAATAGTCAAGAAGTTACAATGTATTCTAGATTAATCGTATCAGGGAAGCATTGCAACTACAAACAACAACCACCTCATGCAGAAAATAATATGTATAATAATAATATATGATAATAATGAAGATTTGGTTGGCATAACCTCCGAAGGATAACAAAGTTTTTGCAGCTGTGAATTACCAAAATGTCAAAATATATGGCATTGTTGTGGTCCATATTTTCCTCTGAATCTGTAGCACTGACTTTGGGAAAATGAGAATATGCAGCAACATGAAGCAGGAAAGGAAGCATATTTTCCCCTAGATGTTGAAGCGATCCTGGCTTCAAAAGCTCTAATTTGTCATTCTGCAACAGGAAAAAAAAAAAAAAATAATCATGCTACAATTCTATTAGATGCATCAATTTTCACATAAAACCTTTCTTTCCTGCAAGATATCTATCACTCCCATCATCAGGTTATTTTCCCAACAAAGTAACCCAGAATCAGTATAGCTGTCAAGTGTCAACCTTAAAAATACCCCCGGGTTCAAAGAATTAACACCAATTCTGCTTCTGCCTTCCAATTCACCGAAGTGAATTGTGGCTTAAATTTAGCAAAAGAACCAACACCAGAGTAAAATAAGAGGGCACTTTTTCTATAATGTATCCCTACCATTCATATAATCTAAAGTCCAGGAAATCAAAAAAGCCGTATTTCTGAAGGTAAACCAATGTGAAATGACAACTAGACACAGTAACTCTGTTATTGCGTTGCATGAACAACTCTCTTGAAGAGATGCTTTAGATAACTTCATTGTTTTAATGAAGACAACATAAATTTCCACGTTCAGCAATGGTATTGAAATGCAGAATGGAAAGGAGCTCTTGTGATAATGTAAAACTGTAAGGACAGAAGGAAACCTTAGTATGATATACAGCACTGTTATCTACATATGCAAAATCAAGCCCTGAAAGGCCAGCAACCTCTTGGTATACTTGAAAATCTGTGGCAGATTTTATTGCTCCCGAAGAAAAAAGGTCCTGCAGCATAGGTGATGGCTAATACATGTGATTTCTTAAAGAATATTTAAATAACCAATGAAGAAAGAGTAACATAATACACAAGAATTTATGAAGAAAACTACAAACCTGTGCTATACTTTGGCCAGTTGGATATTTTGCTACCAAAGCAAACTTTTCAATAGCCCATGGATGAGGACCAGCCTACTGGATGTAAAGTCACTGGTTAGAGGCTTGAACTCAATCTTAGGGGAAAAAGAAATCCAGAAAGAAAATATATGGATTTTCTTTTAAAAAAAATAACTACATAATTTTAGTTGTAAAGTCTCCACGGATGAAGATGAGCCTTCATTATTGCAGTAAAATACACTATCCCTTTTTTCTTTGGTGTGGGGGAAGGGCATTGATTTGGATCAATAGCCATCAGGAATAGATGAATTATCAGTAGAAGAATGGCAACAGTCTTCACTTTATTTTATTAATGAAATTCAAAGAAAAAGTGCGATGAGGCCATAAGAAACTATATTTCAAATAAAAAGTCATCAAAAAACAAAAAACAAAGAATTTATGAAGTACTTGAGAAGGCTATACTGAAACCCAAGCAGTCCAAGCCTTTGATAAATCCCTTCAATTCAACCAACAGGATTATCATGGTTTGAAAAAAAAAAAAAAAAAAAATTCTTCATTTTCAATTTCAAAATACATCAAGTTCTAATATATTTGGTAACAAGATTCCATTTCTGTTCATATATATCTCATCTGTTATGATCAATCACACGTAGTAATTTATAATGGATAACATCAAAAGGCAATAATAAGTAAATTCCGATCAATAACCAGACCTGAAATATACCAGACTTCCCTCCAATGCCCATGGCCTCCAGATCAATAGCCATTCGAACAGTGCTACTCCATGGATGCTGCATCAATAGATTCCACTTACCAGTATGATAAAGGTTACTCTATAACTATTTTTATGCTTAAGATACCAAAAATAAGAACTAATACACTAAAATTTCTTGAAGAAACAGTGGAGAGAAATTATTAACCAAAGTCCTTCCTCTAATGAAGCTGTGATAAATAAATAAAATTATGATACACCACTACAGTAACAGATAGTTCCAAACCTGGGTTATGAAACTGTGAGCACCATTTAGACCCTCCTCCTCCCCGGTATTGAATAAAAATATAATAGATTTCTTCAGTCCATGAGCCCACTGAGAGATCCCACGAGCAAGTTCCAGCATAACAGCCACACATGAACTACAATCTCCAGCCCCTTCTCTGTTACACCCATGCTATTTTTTTAGTAGCAAAATATCAAGAGTTTCTAGCTAATCAGGAAATTTTAAGTCACCAAACGGTGCAAAAGTAAAGAATATACAAAGTTGAAATATCTGTAATGTTTATTCTTGAATTTGAGGACTTCGACAATGTCCCCACTACCATGAATCCATCATCCAGCCCTCATTCAGGAAGGGAAAAAGATGATGAATATCCAGAAAAATATAATAGGCTGTAAACTTTACATTGAAAACTAAGACAAAATAACAAGTGCTTAAACAGTATAAAGGATGAGATCAGATAGACGAAGAAAACATACGTTGAAAAAACAGTATCAACATGAGAAGAGACCAGAATAGATTCCTCCCTTGCATCGGAAACATATTTCGGCAAGATTCTTATTACAACATGATTCAGATGTGAATAAACAAGTGTTTTCCCCTTAAATAAGCCACCAGCAAGACGGTTTGCACCAGACTTTGTATGAAAGAAGTCAACTTCTACATCGACCTCCCAGTGAGCTGTTTTCTTAATAGTTTCACATGCTGTCAAAACATACTGCAATTGGAAGCGTTTCAAAGAAGTGTTCAATAAACTGAGCATGGATTAAGAAGGATCACAATCACTTGGGTAGTTACTTGCCACTAGTTGAAACTTTTTGTTGCCATGCAAAGTGAAGGAATCAATCAAATTTAACACATATAAAAAGACAAAATAGGAAGACTGGACAATGACGACCATAAGCAGTCAGAGTAATCCAGCATCAAGAGGGAGAAAGTAGACTAAAACTATGTCCAAGATATGTTTGGAACCTAGAGAATCAACTCTCTAGGTAGTCTCGTGCACTACATCTTATTCAAGAAGCAAATAACTGAAGAATCAATCAGAACCAATGATGTATCTATTTACATTTAATGTGTTCATGAACCTTATCCCTGCAATGAATCATAATACAAGAGAAAACTATATTTAAACTTGTTCAAGACAACAATGGACTCAGGAATAATGTGATAAACATAATGGAAAAATCAATTGGATTGAGGACCCAACCTGCAGGGCAAGATCCAGCAATTCAGAACCAACATAATGAGGGCCTAACTGGGTCAAGGCCTTGACATGCTTTATTGCTTCAATCTCTGAGAAACCTCTCTTGCCAGCTTCTTGTGCAGTTAGAGGCAAAGGCAAGTTCTCAAACTGGTAACGATAAATAGAGGAACAGCAATATGTGATAATCAGGAACAAGGTCAACCATACAAATGAAGACCTCTTCTGGTTTCCAACATGAACATTGATTTGGGTGTCTTCACCATCAGCAGCATTACTGCTTGCTTGCTGACTACTCGAAGATTCAGATTCTGTTGAAGAAGGTACAGGCCTTCGTCGCATTTTGCTGAAATTGAACCAAGCAGAAAGCTGCAGAAGCGGGGACGGAAAAAGAAAACTATTCAAATCTAAGCTATGTACAAAAGCTATCCACTAACAGAGGAAGCGTCGAAACTAATAAAATAGTCCCAGAAAAAAAAAAAAAAAAAAAAAAAACGAAAGACAACTGACTAAAATAGTCAAACAAAAAACACCTGGAAAAATCGAAATCGAACGAACAAAGAGAACAAATTTGAGGAGGAATTGAATCTGTAGTGTTGTTGCGTTGAAGTGGAATAGTGTTTGTGATGCAATACGCAACTGAACTCTGAACTAGGCTCTTGCTCAGGTCAGCTACGCATGTCGCTGATAACGGAATTTACGAAGTCAGAAACGCTGTCCAACCTCCTCGTAGTTTCTCTTGGTTTAGGTAAATAGACGTGTGGGCAAAACGATTTTTGCCCAAGGATTAATAATTAACTAGTGATAAAAAAATAAATTAATGGTAGGTCAAATAAAATAGAGAAATATTCGTGGTTATCTTTATTAATTTTATCTCACATTTAAAACTCTTTTTAAATCTATCCTCCCATTAAGTTTGTTAATAACTTTTAACATAATATGTTAATTTGACACATTAATTGATAGTATTGTTAAGCATAAATTTTATAGAAGTTTTAAGTTTAAATGATAAAATTAATAAAAATTTTAAATATGAATAATAAAATTAATAAAAATAAAAATGACATTGATAAAGGTAGTACAAAAATATAGTTTTTTTAAAAAAATAAAAAAGTTAAAATTATAAATGAAAATGAGCCAAGATATATTAAGTTTAAGTTTGATTCAAATAAAGTTTAGGGAGTTTAAGTTTGACTTTTTTAAATAACAAGCCAATTTTTCAACTCAAGCTCCACTCACTTAAAAACCGTAAGCTTAAGCCAACTCAATTAAACAAATTAGCACACTTATTTAACAAAACAAATATAATAGCATTTAATCTATAAAAAAATAAACACTAATGTAATAAAAGAATAAAAAAAATATAGTTATAAATCCCTAGAAAACATTATAAAATAATAAAAAAATGTGTGTTTTGCTATCCTTGTGTGTTAATAATATTAAAGATCGAAAAAAATGAAAACATTCAGGTCTATATATTTAATGATATATTGATATAACATAGTCTATATATATAAACGAGGCAGCTCAACCCTTAACTCATTTAGTAAATAAGTTAAAATTATGCTCAAACTCAACTTATCACTAATAAATCAATTCAACTTATTTTTATCCCTAGCTCAGGTGTTTACTATTCAAACTAAATTACTTAAATTACCCAATCAAAACAAAAGCAAAATATATATGAACTAATCTAACATAGTAAGAATATGACAAAATCTATTGCCTCATAATGTATCCATTTTCCGTCCCACTCTTATTTTATTACTCAATAAGTATTAATAAGGCATCTAAAATACTTTCTTTTCTTTTTTTTTTATCAATGAGCAGGAAATGGGATAAGAAATAGAAGACATTGGAAGACAACAGATTTTCTCACCGTAAGAACGGGCACATTTTCATGACTTTCTCAAACCCAACTAACCTGAAGCCCAGCTGAATGCATTGGTTGGTTAGATACAAGTTACACGAGCAGAAGCAAGTGAAATACAGTGTAGGATGTCTTCTTATTCAGTTAGGTGCAAGTTGACAAGTTACAAATCATTTTAAACCAAAACCAACCTTCTTATTTAAATTTATATATATTTTTTGAAATAAGAGAGTCAAAGAGTCAAGGGTGTTACTGAAGCTACTCTCCCTAATAGGGAGTGCATGGTTTAAAACAACGCATGAGAAAGAGTGAATACAAAAAAATAATGAGAAGAACATTAAACATTTCCTGGATCTTGTTGCAAGAAAATAAATGTAAGATATGGTAAAACCCAAAAGATAGACTTTTCATTTGGAATTAGAAGGAACACTTATTTTTCCAACAAAAGTGTGATTCCCCATCCAACATCCACACAGGCTCAATGACAATGGATTCAAGAAAGAATCATTGAGACTTCGATTAATTATTTTAGTTGGCATTCATTATATCTGCTACCACTTTTAAAGATTTGAATTGGAAACCCACCTTCGCCTTCTTCACTCGACAACCCTCTCATCTTTATGCCAAATGTAGATTTCTAAAGACTGGAAATTTCATATTCATCCTATGGTTTAACCAACAAATAAAAAATCAGATCATATGGTAAAAAATTTGATTGGGCCGGACTAAATTACTATAGTTGAACCAAGCAAAAGTTGATTGAACTAGATTTTTGGCTTTTCTCCTTAAAAAATTTAATAAAAATTGCATATAAATAACTTATTAAGTAGAAAGTGATGTAATTTCTTTTATTTTATTGAGTGATATTTAAGTTATAAAAAAAAAAAACGTGTTATTTGATATATAGATTATTTCTTCTTTTTTTTTTCAATTTTATTATGCACTTTTAAATTAATTTATATAAGTATTTTATTATTGTTTTAAAGTATTTTATTAATAATTTATATATAAATATAGTTAAACTATCCGGTTCAACTGGTTGAATTGATCAAATCTTGAATCAATCCTCTCTTCAGTTATCTTTTAATACATTGAGTTCAATAGCTAAAAGAGGAGCATGTGAAATTACTTAAGGCTTGTTTGACACACTATGTAAGACTTGATAAGATATAATAAAAATTTAATATCATACATTATTTAGTGTGACACCGTATAAAAATTCTAAGCCATATAAATTACATTTTAACAAAAGTATGTTTTTGAAAAATAAATTATATTAATATAAATTGTTTAAATTATTTAGATATAAAAATATTTTCGAAAAGCTTCCTTATTATTGTTATGTCCTTTCTCTCTCATCATTCAGCAAAGAAAGGTCCCCTCTCTCTTGTTTTCTCTTCCATTCTTTTAGCGGGGCTAAAAATGTTTAGCTTTCCCCTCACCTTAGCTAACCTAATTTAGTGTCAAATTTAAGTTGATGAGATACTACCGCCGCATTGGCTAAACAACAACACAATTCATGATATATCGAATTGAACTTAAGGCCCTATTTGGAACACTATATATAAGCCTAATAAAAATTTAATATTATATGATGTTTGGAGTTATATTGTATAAGAATTATGTGTTGTATAAAATAAAATAATACTATGTTGTGGTTGGTAGACATTGTATAAAAATTAGATAGGATAAAAAATAACTATTTTGACAAAATAACTATTTATATAAAAATGTTATTTGTTGTGAAACAAGAAATATATAGAATGGAGTTGAGAGAATTAAGAGAAGAGAAATATAGATCTCCAAAAAAAAAAAAAATTATTCTATTCATTCACTAAGGGAATATATATATACAAGAGGTAAGTGAATCCCTAACCCTAAGAAG
This sequence comes from Bauhinia variegata, assembly GCA_022379115.2. Classification (NCBI taxonomy): domain Eukaryota; kingdom Viridiplantae; phylum Streptophyta; class Magnoliopsida; order Fabales; family Fabaceae; genus Bauhinia; species Bauhinia variegata. The sequence goes on from CM039428.1 coordinate 9,913,632, forward strand.
GATAATAATCCTTTAATAAATTACAATAAATAGATAAATTACTGAGTCAGCCCTAGGAAAATATTCTAATAAATGGACATCTATAAAATCATAAATATTTATAACACTTTCCTCTTGGATATTCATTACTAAAGAATATGTCTCATTAAAAACCTTAATAGGAAAAATCCCATGAGACAAAAATCTAGTGAAAGAAAAAAGAGTAATTTTTTATATACACAATCAAATACTGCCTCATTAAAAACCTTATCAAGAAAATCAAATGAAAAAAAAACATGGTTGATGGAAAAGAGAACAGTCGTATATTAATTAAGATCCTTGAGTTGACAAAGACCGATACCATGTGCAAGCTTTTCAAATGATGCAGTAGGAAGCACCTTGGTAAACAAATCTGCTAGGTTGTCACATCAATGGATTTGTTGAATGTCTATATCATCATTCTTTTGAAGATCATGAGTGAAGAAGAATTTTGGTGATATATGTTTTATCCTATCGTTTTTAATGTACTCTTCCTTTACTTGGACAATGCATGCAGTATTATCTTCATATAAGACTGTCAAGATCAATTTTCTTATAAATAAACCACAAGTCTTTTGTATGTGTTGAATCAAAGTCCTCAACCATACACATTCTCGACTTATCTCATATAATGCTATAATTTCAGCATAGTTAGGTGATATGGTTGTTATAGTCTATTTTATAGATTGCCATGAAATGGTAGTGCCATCAAATGTAAACACATAACCAGTTTTTAATTGACCATTATGAGGGTCAGACAAATACCTTACATCAGCATAACTGATCAAGTTTGACTTGGGTACATTCGAATAAAATAAACTCATATTCATGGTACCTTTAAGGTAGCGAAGTACATGCTAAACCCCAATCCACTGTTTTCATGTAAGTGAATAACTGAATTTTGCTATTAAATAACAACAAATGATATATCCGATCATGTATGACTAGCAAGATACAGTAGTGCTCCGATTGCACTAAGATATGATATTTCGAGACCAAGTAGTTGTTCATCCTTTTCTCTAGGCTTGAAAGGATTTTTATCCACTTCAAGTGACCTAACAACCATTGAGGTGCACAATGGATATATAGAACCTCTTTAGCACTTTGGCTATATAGGCTTCTTGATGCACCAAAATTTCATTTTTTAGGTGCTCAACTTGTAGATCAAGACAAAATTTGGTCATCTCCAAATCTTTTATTTCAAATTCTTTCTTTAAGCAATCTATAGCTTTTGGGAGCTCTTCAAGAGTCCCAATAATATTTATGTAATCAACATAAATCACAATTATAGCAAACTCATTTCCATATATTTTTATAAAGATATATAGACAAATAAGGTCATTTTTATACCCTTCATTCAATAAATATTCACTAAGGCGATTATACCACATATGTCTAGATCGCTTTAATCTATATAGGAATTTATACAATTTTATTGAGTAGTCTATGCAAGAACTGGTATTGCATTTTTCAGGTAAGTTAAATCCTTCAAGGAGTTTCATATAGATGTCACTATCAAGTGAGCCATACAGATAGACTATAACGACATCCATTAGACACAAATTGAGTCCTTCCTTTATTGCTAAACAAATGAGATAGCGAAAGGTAGTTGCATCCACCATTGTTGAGTATGTTTCTTCAAAATAAATGTTAGGTCTTTGCGAAAACCCTTGAGCAACAAGTCTTATTTTGTATCTTACAATCTCATCATTTTCATCTCGTTTTCACACATAAACTCATTTATATCCGACTAGCTTTACACCTTCAAGTGTATGGATTGCAAGTCCAAAAACTTTTAACTTTGCAAGCTTATTTAGTTCTACCTCCATTGCATCTTTCCATTTTGGCCAATCATTCCTTTGTCAACATTTATTGATAGATTTCGGTTCATGATCCTCATTTTCATGTATATCATATGCTACATTATATGCAAAATTATCATCAACATTGACTTTACTTCGGTTACATTGTTTTTCATTCATGACATAATTTATTGAGATCTCATTATTTTCACAAAGTTTAGGTACCTGAGTTTCTTCTAGAATAAAAACTTTAATTATGTTTGAGGGCCTTTCTAAAGCTCCATTTGGGCACTCTTCTAAAGTTACCCTATCCTTCGGTAGGCCATCTTGACTTTTAACTCATTTTATTTTTTGAGGACTTTTATCTTTAGAACCGATTGGTCTTTTATGTTTCATACGTGTTTTAGATTTTGATTGTTCGACGGGGACATCAATTTTTATTGGAGCATTAGCAACTAGAATATAAGATTTTAGTCACACTTCTTAGGTCAGTAAATGCATATGGCAATTGATTTGCTAAATTTTGTAATTGAATTACAATTCACATTGTCTTGTGCAAGGATCAAGATAAGATAATGATAATTCATTCCAACTAATTTTCTTTTCCAATTGCTTATTGTTTCCTCCCAATGTTGGGAAAACTGATTTGCCAAAATGACAATCAACAAATCGAGCCATGAATAAATCTCTTGTTAATGGTTCAAGATACCTTATTATTGATAGAGATTCATATCCAACATATATTCCCAAATTTCTTTGAGGTCTCATCTTATTGCATTATGGTGGAGCTATTGGAACATAAACTACACACCTAAAAATTCTTAGATGGGTGATATCATGTTCTTAGCCAAAAGCATTTGCAAAGGGGAGGATTTATAATAACTTGTTGGCCTGATGCAGATTAATGTTGCTGCATGCATGATTGCATACCCTTAAGACGAAATTGAGAGTTTTATTTTTATAAGCAATGGTCTTACAATTAGTTTTAGACATTGGATAAATGATTATAAAAATCCATTTTGTGTATAAACATGTGCTACAGAATGTTCAATCTCAATCCCAATGGACATACAATAATTATTGTAAGCTTGGGATATAAATTCACCAGCACTGTCAAGGCATATTTTCTTAATTGAATAGTTAGAAAAATATACTTTTAGTCGAATCAATTGAGCAATCAATCTTGCAAATGTCTGGTTGCGAGTTGATAATAAATAAACATGTGACTATTTAGTTGATACATTGATTGATACCATAAAATATCTAAATGGTTCATATGGTGGGTGGATTAACCAACAAATATTACCTTGTATATGTTTCAAAAAGGTGATGATTCATTCCTAACTCTTTTTAGTGATGATCGAATAATTAATTTTCCTTTAAAACAAGTAGCACATGAAAATCTATTAGTTTGAAGAATCTGCTAGCTCTTCAATTCATGTTCACGTGAATTTTTAATTATTCTTCGCATCATAATTGATCCGGGATGACCCAACTAGTCATGCCAAACAAGAAATGTATTCTTATTTGTAAACTTCTAGTTTACCATGGTATGTGATTAAATTGTACTAATATATGTGTAGTACAAACCAAAAAAAATAAAGGTAATATCTCTAAGATACACCTTTTATTCGAGATAATTCTCATAAGATAAAGATACTCATCAATTCCTTCATTCATTGTCTCAATATGATATCATTTTGTATATATATCTTAAGCTTATTAAGTTTTTATGAGACTTAGAGAAATATAATGCATTCTCAATTTGTAATTTTGTTCCTCTTGGTAACATTATATTAGCTCTTCTGTAGCCTTCACTACTGGATATAGTACTCATATTGTCTTCTTGCATCACCAAATTCGAAAAATCTTTCTTATCCTTAAAGATTATATGGGTCGTAGTACTATCCATGAGACACACATCTTCATAATTTATATTGGTGAAAACCAAAGGAATAGCCATTCTTCAAAAACATTGAAAAAATTAAATAAATATGAGAAAAATATCATTAAATTTTGATATTAGAAACATATATGAAAAATTCATAAAGTGATAAGTCAATGAAAGTGCATAAAACTTTAATATTCTAAAAAAAGAAATGCATAAGGCATAAAATATAATAACACCAACATAGTTTATTTTTGGAATGTTCCATCACCAATTAAATGGTCAATCTTCCCATTTGGGTTAGCAAAGAAATCAACAACATCCAAGGTGGAGACATCGATGTGTCCATAATCATAATCACTATCATAAGGTGCAAAGTTTGTCTCCACAATCTTTTCTTTATTTTTGAGGGATTCTTGATAAAGGTCAACAATGTGCTTTGGGGAACAACAGGAACCCAATGACCTTTTACTCCACAATGATAGCATTTGTTCTCAACAATCTTATTATTTTGCCCATCTTTTGCTATGACATTTTTCATGACATTTTTCGCTTTAAGTGAGCATATGCATTCAGAGAATTACTATCATGAAACTATCCACATCCATGGCCATGGCCACAACCACAACCATGAGATTGTCCACTAGTCGGTGTGTGACTCGTAATTCTTCATCAAAAATTAACTCATAATATTATTTAAATCTCATTTCTTGATATTGTTGTTATAGGAGCACATTAGATGCATGAAAAGTGGAGAATATTTTTTTATTTTTTCTCCACACAAATTTAGTTTAGAGCTAATTCTAGATATTACAAAATTATACTCACTTATAGTTTTAAAATCTTGTAAGTGCAAATCTATCCATTCATAACGAGCTACTAGGAGAATTATAATTTTTAATGGTCATACCTCTCCTTAAGACTAGTCCAAAGGACAAGTGAGTCTTTTACTGTAAGGTACTTAGTCTTTAACCCTTCATGGAGGTGGCGATGTAAAAAAGATCATTGCTTTTGCCTTATTTTGATTAGGTGTTTGATTACCCTTTTTGATAGTATCACCAAGACCATTTGCATCTAAATAGATCTTAACATCTAGTACCCAGGATAAGTAATTTGTCCTAGTGATGTCTAATGCTACGAAGTCAAGTTTTGCTAAGTTTGACATAAATCATAAAGTGTAAAACAAATTAGGTAATGATGACAAGATCAATAAGCATGCTCGCAAAGATTACTATATATAAGCATAATTCGATACATTGGTTGTAGTGCCAAAGCATAAAAGTGCACTAGAACTACTAAAGCAATAAAAATGTTATTTAATCTATTGGATTTTACCGAAAAGAGATTAACCAAAATTATAGAATTAGAAATATATTATTATATGTATATTAATAGAATTGGAAGTAAGCCCCCAGAATATCATTTAAACATGGAGCAATGATGTCATGGTGGGGCAAAAGGAGACTAACAAATAAAATGATGCATGCATAGGCTCATGTAAACTAATGGTGAACCAAATAAACTAATTGTGACTCTTGTGACAATAATTTACATGGTTCGCAAACACATAATAAGCTTAAAAGGTTCTCTCTTTCTATTTACATACTTGGGGATTAATTATATTCTACATATTATTTTTAAATGTAGATAACTTTAGGATCTACTACTTTATGTTAATTTAAGTGTAGATAACTTCAAAATCTACCACTTTATATTATTTGGGTGGATAACTTCAGGATTTACTTTATTCTATTTAAATGGATAACTTTATGATCCACTCTATAGAAAATTAATTATCCATACTTTTAGATGTAAAGTATCAATAAAATTCCTCATACTTCTAGATGAGGGTGTCAAAGAAATCAGATTGTCTTATGCTTCTGGATGAGGCCTATCAAAAAAATCATATTATCTCATATTTCTAGACAAGACATATCAGAAATTAGATTGTCTCGTACTTTAAGATGTGACACAATCTTTCTTTATTCAATATACAATAATTATCTTGATTGAATTTTTTGATAAAATAATGTAGTACAAAATACTCAAACATAAAAGAAAGATTAGAAAGAGATCTTTAACACTATTGCTTCGTAGCTCAAAAGACATAACATATGTTTCATCTAAGCATGCATCTATTTGATTCTCATTAAATCAATGGATGCCCCAAGTGATCTCTTCCTTTTGATTATGAATGTGGTAATAGAAAAACAAAAGGTGTGAATAGAAATCAAGTGAGGTTGAGCAATTACCTAGCGGTGGTGCCTTTTCTCAATGACCAAAAGATGAAAATTCGACAATCTTATGCTGCAAAAAGATAAGATGGTAGGAGTAGAATCTCATACTAATAACATGTTGAAAAACAAGATATATAGAGAATGAAAGTGAGAGAATTGGGAGAAGAGAAATATAGAACCTCTAAAAAAAAACCACTTTCTATTCATTCACTAATAGGGTGTATATATACAATAGGTAAATGAATTCCGAACCCTACAAAAGATAATAATCCTTTAATAAATTATAGTAAAGTAAGTAAATTGCTGACTTAACTCTAGGAGAATATTCTAGTAAATGAACATCCACAAAATCATAAATATTTATAGCAATATTAACCCAAATTTTTATATTATTTTGATTTATGTTCATGTAGGCATCATTATAGAAGATTGTGAGATTCTAAAATAAATGTCTATGCAACATAAGTTTTTATTTTTGATGAGATATATAGAAGAACAAATCATTTTGCAATTACATGATTTTATTTTATTTTATTTTTTTAAAAAGTGATTCTATTCGATAGTCATTTTCTTTGTCAATGGTTTTTTAAGAAAATTGAATTCTAAACTAAATAAAATAGGAGGAAATCAAATAGCTAGGATGCAAGGATAAAAAGGAACCATAGAGCAAGGAGGGAAAGCTAAAACCCAGTTTCTAGAATGTTGAGGAATATTATTGAAGCATCAATGTTCAATGCAAGATAGAACATAAAAGAAAAATACTAAATTGATTTAAACCCACAAATAAGTAAAATGATACTAAAGACAATATTTAGGCTTTATGAATTGAAGTCTATGCTCTCCTTGAAACCCCCCAAAACAAATGAAGCAAGGAAAGGTTTTGCATAAGTAAATGACCAGCCTTATTGCATTCTCTAGTTGTTAGATTCTCCATTTTCATCAACTCATCAACAATGGCTCTTGAATCATTATAAAAATCTTCAACAACCTTCACATCTTTAACAATATATTTGACACTTTCAGTCATAGCACCTATCCTATTAGATATACCAACAACATCCACAAGCTTATCAACAAACTTGTCATACTAGCCAGTAGATAAACCATTTTCACCTCTAGACCTCTTACATACTTGTTGTCCTTTAGGACTAGTAAATTTTGATTTATTCTTATTTTGGTTCGCAATCATTGATGGAGAGTCATCATCACTTAACCCAATAACTTCCTTTGAAAGTCCTGGAGTAATATTGGTTTCATTAGGGTGCTCTTCATCTAATTCTTCAAGCATATCAAGAGGGGCTTCAACTCTTTTTCCCAATAGCATGATCCTTGCCAAAGATAATCACTAATCAACCAAAATAAGGAAATGATCCAACCCTATAATTCCTCAAGTTTACGTCACTTTGTATAAAAATAATAATAATAATAATAAAAGACTTTTAGTAAGGATTCCACTATTTAACCAACTTAAAAGAAATTAAAATATTAGAAAACTTTTAATGCTTTGTAGGCATTCCACACATCATCACTGTCAACTATAATCTTCTTATTCACATCACCTATCAAAGCCCCTTGTGTTCAACATGTCATATAAATTGCTATACTCCCATGAACCTCACATTCAGCTCCATTTGGGTCTCCAACCCAGTCACACTGCCAATCACAACTTAACCTTTTGTATTCCTCCAACTTCAATTGCATTTTGAGGCAGAGTGCACCCTTATATGTGTCCAATGCAATTCTATCAGCATTCACCTTCTTTACCATGTACCCTCTTATTCCCTCAACCATAGCCATAATAGGCTTTCTCATAACTTTACAATCTTGGCATTAAAGTGTTCACACATATTAAAATGGGCTCGACTATAGGAAAAAGGCTTAAACTTGTTGAGATATCTCCATGTTTGATCATTCATCTCTTTCAACCTCTACATGTATAATCTTGTTTGTTTTTAATTGATTTCATGATTATCTTGCTTATATATGGTACTTAAATGCTTTCTATGTTGGTTTTAGGTTTTAATTTGATGTTTGGAAGCATTTGGAGCTTTATGGTGTTACTTCTAGAGCATTTCAAGTCTTATTTCATGAAGAAAAAAATGAACACTTCAAGAGCACACCCCATGCACATTGGGTGTGTACCTTTCTACCACTTAAATCCACCTGAAAAATAAATAATTTGGAGAATTGAAAGAGTGTACACCCATAAGTGCACAGGGCATGCACTTTGCATTTTGTAGAGATGATGAGCTATTGAAGTAGAATTCATAAAAGTGCACACCCCAAAGTGCATGGAGCATGCACTTTACCTTTGGTGCAAAAAAAAAAAAAGTATAAATTTTAAATGGCCACATTTATGACCTAACTCCTCTCTAAGACATTTTGGGGGGGGGGGGGGGGGGGGGGGGGGGGCTAAGGACCAAAGGTGACTTTGGAGCATATGCAACCTCATCCATCCATTTTCACATAGATTTCATCCGAGTTTGGCGGATTTGAAAAGAAATTCAAGAGTTCTCTATGTCTTGTTTGGTTTCTTATTTTCACTTTCATTTTCTTTGTTATTTTGATGTTTTCACACTAAATCCCTAGTACCCAAATGGGATGAACCTATGAACGAATTTGTGTATCATTATTTGAGATCCATTTATGCATTTTTACTATTTTCATGAATGTGTATGTCCAAAATTTTTGTTCTTGACTGGTTCTATTGTTTGAGATTGAGAAATCCATCTAATAGAGTAGACCAATGCATAATTGGAAGAAGTTGCATGCAATCCTAAAGATAGGATGACATAAATGCTCCATATTAAGGTCAAACTCAATAGTGAATTCAATAATCACCAATTAATGTAATCTTTGGGGTTTTAATTAGGAAAGATTCCAAGTAATCAACCAAGGGTTAAGAGTTGATAGTCTCGAGAAAGATATTAGCTTAACTTAGGAATTCTCACGACTTGAATAACTAGTAAACTGAACTAGATGAGAAAGTCAATGCACAATGAAATTCATAGGGGATTCTTCATTTTGGTACACTTCATTCATTCCAGTTATTGTGTTTGCCACATTTAGCTTCTCTTGGTTGATTTTGTAAGTTGCTTTATTTTAATTCACCAATTTTACATTCTTGCAATTAATTTCATCATGGTTCTAAATTATTTTGCAATAACTATTTTAATTTGCTTCTAAGTTAATTTAATTCTAGTCCCTGTGGAAAACGATACTTGGTACTTACCTACTATACTATAATCTCAATAGGTACACTTGCCTATTTTGACCGTAGCTATAGTTTTTCTTTAAATTTTTATAAGACAAAAAATATCAAGGTTTTGGCATTGTTGCTGGAGATTGATCTATTAGAAGCTCTTAGTTCTATTAGACTAGTCCTTTGTTTTTGATGGTTTAGTTTAGTATAGTTGTTTTCTTAGTTTATTCATTTTACTCATCAATTTCTTTTAGATTTCTTAGTTTTATTTGTTTTCTTTTATTTTGTCTCTTTTTACTCCACTTCTTTTTCTTCTGCACTACAGGAGTTAATTAGTGCATGACAAAAGGAAATCCATCCACTCTAGTTGAAGAAGAACTTGAGGTTTTTGACAAGGATTGGAAAAGAGAAGAAAGTGCAGTCGCAAGATTCAAAGGAAAATAATCTTTCTCAAAGTGTAACTTCAGAGGATTATGAAGAGGATACTGAAGAGGACATCATGAATGAACAAAAGACAAATAGGACTATGTATGACTATACTACACTAACAATAGCTGGTGTACAATCTAGCACAGTTTGGCCATACATATAAGGAAACTTTGAGATAATGCATAATGTGATTCAAATGGTTCAATAGTTGGTTCAATTTGATGGGCTTCAAGATGAGGATCCAAATGCCCATATAGCTAACTTCTTGGATATCTATGATACCTTCAAGATTATCAAGGTGACCGATGATGCAGTTAAATTAAGATTATTCTAATTTTTCTCAAAGAGACCGAGCTAAGCAGTGGTTAAATTCTCTTCTTAGGGGTCCATTCAATCTTGGGACCAAATGGTGGAGAAATTTTTGACTAATTACTTCCCTCTTGCTAAGACAACCAAGTTGAGGAATGATAGATACATCAGTTGGTGGCACTTTAAATAAAAAGACTCCTAGGATTGCTCAAGGGTTGATTGAAGAAATGGCCATGAACAATTATTAGTGGAGTTCTACTCTATCTAAATTGACTAAGCTGGCTGGGTTATATTCAATGAATTTATTTTCTATTCTCTCCTTGCAAGTTAAAAGCTTTGGGTAGAAAAATTCATGGGTTAAAGCTTGGGCAAAAATATATGTTAGTTGTGCAGTGTGATTCTTATAGGATGCACATCGAAATCATGAATGTCAAGCTACTATCGAAGAGCACTCTAACTTTGTGGGAAATAGGCAAGCATATAACTCCTAAAGTAATACATACAATCTTGGGTGGAGGAATCACCCTAATTTCTCATAGGGTGTGATAGAAGCTCACAACAACCACACAAGCCCAACCCTCTTCCTAGATTCCAGTAGCAGCAACAACATCATCCTCCTCCTCCTCTTCTTGAAAAGAAGTCTATTTGGAAAATCTCATAACCAAATTCATTCAAACTTTTGAGGCTCACTTCCAATCAAAACTTGGAGAGCCAAGTAGAGCAAATTGTCAAGATGTTATTTAAGAGACCCCAAGGGAGTTTGCCTAGTACCACTAAGCTAAACCCCAAGGAGCACGTGAAGATGGTTACTCTTAAAAGTGTCAAGCAAGAAAGAGTGCTACTAAGAAAGGAAAAGGAAAAGGTGGTAGAGAGTGAGAGTCCTCCATCACCTCCACCTGTAAAAGAGTTCACACATGTCTTACCATATCCTGTCAAACTTAAAGGATCAAAATGATAAGCAGTTTGGTAAATTTCTATAACTCTTTAAATAACTTCATTTTAACTTACCTTTTGTTGATGTTCTTGCGTAAATGCCCAAGTATGCTAAATTCCTAAAGAATTTGCTTTTCAACAAGAGGAAGTTAGAGGAGTTGTTCACTGTTACTATCAATGAAGAATGCTCCACCATATTGCAAAACAAAATGCCACAAAAGTTAAATGATCCAAAGAATTTCACTATCCTTTGTCTTATTGGCGGTGTATCTTTTGATAGAGAATTAGCAAATTTGGGTGCAAGTATAAATTTGATGCAATACAAAATCTTTAAGAAGTTGGGATTACGAAAGCCTAAGCCTATTAGGATGAGTATCCAATTAGTTGATAGGTCAATCAAGTACCATAAAGGCATTATTAAGGATGTGTTAGTGAAAGTTGATAGGTTTATCTTTTCTGTTGACTTTGTTATCCTTAATATGGATAAGGATAAAGACATCCCATTGATTCTAGGCTGACTCTTCTTAGCCACTGAAAGGGCTATCATTGATGTTAGTAAGAGAAATTTCGTGTTGAGAGTCAGAGATGAGGAAGTTGTTTTTAAAATTCTGGACATTATGAAGAAATCTCTCGATTGTGATATTACATGTTATTATGTAAATGTCATTCACCGTGTTGTTGTTGATCACTTATAAGATATTATCTCTTTGGACTCTTTGGAGAAATGTTTAATGAAGCCTGCATTGATTGATGACTGTGACCCCTAATTGCTCCTAAGTGAGTGTCGTGAATGGATAGAAATAGTATGTGTGTGAGTGTGGTGTGAATGGATGTATATATATATGGAACAATATGTGATGTGTTGGAACACAATGCAAGTATACACTATTAGTGTAGCCAGCAAGAATTCCGGGGGTTGTCGTATCCAATGGATTGTTATTGATTACTAGAGTAGTATAACTCCAATATTGCTCAAGCGGATAATAAGAGTGATAACAGCAAAAGAAACTAAAATAAAACAGCATAAAAGCAATGAATGAAGAATGCTTGGAGAGAAAATAAGGAATAAAAGCCTATGGATTTAGATTTCACCACAATTCCTTTGTATAGACTTTCATGATTCAGTTATGACTTTCCACAATTATCAATTGCTAGCCAGGATTCCCTAATCACATCAATCAGCCTTGTGCTATTGGTTTGTGCGAGTTGTAGCAACTATAATTGTATTAAGATCTATGGACATCCCTTTAGGGAGATTAGGGGAACGCCCTAATTCCCATGTGACTACACAAGGTCCTCGGTACTGGTCTGTCCTTAGCTCCACTATAAATTTAACTTTCGTGGTCTAGATTAATAAATCTCCGGTCGGTCTCATAGAAAACCCACGAATTTCCCCCAACTAATTGGCTAGAAAAGTCAAGAGTGAAGTGCAAAAAAATTAAATCTCATTTGAATAAAAGATGAAATTATCATAACATCATCAATCATGTCTATATAAAAAATTGGGCTACATCCTAGCCCCTAGAAAAGAAATTAGTTACACATAGTGTAACCTAAACACATAACATAAAGGAAAGAAAACATAGACAGAATTAAATGGGGCAGATGAAACGCCTTGCTCCTTGCTCTCCTTGCTTGTGCGTGGTTGTAGTGGTTGGTTGGTGCTCCTTGCCTTGCTGCCTATTTATAATGTATGTAATCCTAATTTTACTCTAACTAGGAATACAATATTAGTAGGATTTAAATACTTTAATCCCACTTAAATTAGGATAGAATATAATCTAATTTGCTTTGGCAACTTCAGTCCCACTAGGACTGTTGAAAATTTAATTCCTTTAAATGCATATCTCTTCTAGTTTCTCTCAAACTAGGATTCCAATTAGGATAATCCTCTTCCTAGTCCCACTTGGATTAGGACTCTTAGATGAATTATCACTTTAATTATAAAGTCATTCCTAATCATACTTGAAATAGGATTCCAAATGGCTGCACACTTCCAAGACTTCAATCCCACTTGAACAATGATTATGGAGAGTCTTCTAGGCTTGAAAGTCCTAATCCTTGTAGGACACTACTTCCCGAAAGTCCACTTGGCTTGGAACTCTTCAGATTTGTTTCGGAAAGTCTCCAGGGCACCACGACGAGATCTCTGGGCACACGGCGCTGGATGGCAGCATTGGCAGTTCACTCTCAGGTATTGGGCGCCACAGCGCCAGGCACCAGAATTGCACTTTTCTCTATTTTGCTTCCTTGGCTCCTTTTGGTGCTTGGTTCTTGTATAATAACCAAATGACATTAAAAGCACCTTAATCTATATTAATTTGGGACTTAAATGCAAGGGAATTCATGCCAAAATGTCTATATAATTTACACTCATCAAACTCCCCCACACTTAGCCTTTTGCTCGTTCTCGAGTAAAACTAAAGAGAAATAAAATAAGCAAGGCAGCAAGTCTTTCAAACATTACTTACTAACCATATTGGCTTTAGAATTATTCACTTGGGACTTATTGGAAACTAATTATCATATCACAATGCAAGATTACTCAATTCAAGATGGAATTGTCCCACACCCAAAGTAACTCTCAACATAAACTATGGTGTAGGCTCAATTTCTCACTTAAGTGGATGTTGAAAGTTACCATATGAAAGGGTTATCAAATCATGGAAAGCCATAAGAAAGGTATAAGGTATAAAGTGATCATGTACATAATAACTCATCAAGTTTCATGAAATTAAATGCAATGAAGATGAATTTCCTCATGAATAAATTCACTCTAATCTCTCAAATGTTTAGAGGGTTGAATATACACTCAAGTCAATGCAATTGAAAATTTTTTCATAGGCTTGCTCATATATCAAATCTCCACCACTCAATAAACCATAAACATTAATCAAAGGGACTTTTTAAGATGGTGGTGAAATCAAGGGTTAAAATACACCAAGAGCTATGTGAATATAAGACTACCCTTTAGCTCACTTACTTTCCAACTACAAAGCCTCATATTTGTATATTTCTTTTCTCCCTTTTTTTCTCATTCTCTTTTGCCTTTTTGGTTATTTTTCTTTTTCTTTTTCCAGAATTTTCATATATATATATATATTCTTTTCTGGAGTTTTACTTTTTTTCTTGGGAGATTTTCACATCTTTTTTAGGCTTTTTCTTTCCACTTCCCTAGTTACTAACTAGGCAACAATTTTCATGCCTTAAATTCACAGAATCCTTCAAAGTGTTGGGTTCAAAATATAGGTAAATGAAAGAAATGGGATATGGCTTAAAATGTGGTCAAAACAAGGGAAGGCTAAGGCTCAAAAGGGTCAACTAGTGGTGATTATACAAGGTAGGCTATGAAAGGCTAAAATGATTAAACCTAAGTGCCCTAATCACCTTAGTGTCAATGATTTCATTGTGGTTTCAACATGAATAATAGAGCAAGTTCTAGAAAAATCAAAAAAAAATTGCATGACACACTCACAAGAATTTTAAGAGCTTCAAATATGTAACTCTTATGGCTCAAAAGCTCACAATTGGCTAATATTCATCCTCATGCATTCTCATTCATTCCACTATCAAAGTAGTTATGCACATAATGGGAATTATCAACAAATATGGGATCTCACAAAATCAAAGTTAGTTTAAAATTCTCAGAGGCTTTCCAATAATTAATGGAATAGGATAATATGAATAATGATGCATTGCTTACATATCAAGTCAATTTTCCTCATCCCATAATATCATCAGTTAAGCACAATTTTCATCACTAGCCATGGTCTTCAGTCGCAACACACAATCATGCAATCACACAACCATTCAAAACTTAAACAAAAATTATGCAAAACAAAATAAATACTACTACTAATCTACTCAAATACTCAATTACTAGGCTACTTAATTATTCAACTAAACACATGTGTCCCTCCCCCATACTTAAAATTTGCAGTGTCCTCAATGCAAAATAAAAAAAAAAAAGTAAAGGAAAGGTCCAACTTGATAGAAGTAGCCTACTCGGAGTCGTCCATGGAAGATGATGAATTATGTTCTGGTTCTTGGGTGGCAAATGGTGGATGAAGGGGTGCAAGGGCTGCTGGACATTCATAGGTATGTTGGCAGGGGGTGCCAAGGTGCTAGAAAAAAATTTCGAAAATTTAAAAAAAAAAAATTTTTTTTTTTTGGGTTGGGTAAACAATAACGGGCGCTGTGGCACCCACTAGCAGATTCAATTCTGGAATGTGGTGCCGTGGCGCCCAGAAACCTGTTTTTGCTCTGCTTTGTCCCGAAATTAATCAATTATGCTCCCATTTGATACCTAACACCTGCATAGCTTCAAATAATTGTTTGAGTGGCTCTAAGTAGTAGAAATTACTGACTAAAATAAAGAAACAAAGTGCAAAATTAAACACACAAAAAGAAGGAAAGAAAAAGTAAGAAAAAAAAACTGTTGGGTTACCTTCCAACAAGCGCTTATAGTCCTTAGCCTGACTATCTCAGGTGCTTCATGGCACATCTAGAGGGCTGTAGGGAGAGATTATAAGCTCTCCAACTCCCTTTTCTTTCTTGCTTGGGTAGCCAACCATCTTTAATATCTTTTCTAGGTAAGTTGGGAATCTAGAACAGCACCATTTTGGAATTTCCTTGTCTTTCTTCTTTTAATTCTTAGTTTTCTTTTTCTTTTGCTTTGCATTTGGGGTTTTGACAACCAGTTGTACTAATTTCACAGCTTTGACTTCAACCTTCTCTTCTTGGGGCTTTTCATTTGTATTGTATGGCTCAGGGTCTTCAAAAAGTTTGAAAGTTGCATGGTCTTCATTGACCCTCAATTTGAGCTCTCCAGCAGCTAAATCTATTATGGCTCTTCCAGTTGTCAAGAAAGATCTTCCCAGTATTAACGGGATATTTGCATCCTCCCCCATATCAAGTACCACAAAATTCACTGGGAAGAAGAATTTACCTATTCTGATTAGGACTTTTTCCATCAAACCATATGGCTGTTTGAGGGATCTATCAGCAAACTCTAAAATCATCTTGGTGGGCTTTACTTTCCTAAAGCCCAATTTCTTAAACAAAGAGATAGGCATTAGATTCACACTAGCCCTTAGATCACACAATGCTTTACCCACATCCGTGTTACTTATTTTGTAGGGTACAGTAAATTTTTCTGGATCTTTTGCCTTTGTTGGTAACTTCCCTTTGAGGATGGTACTGCACTCTTCAGTGAGTGCAACTGCTTCATGGTCCTCCATAGATTTAGCGATTTGTTGGTCCAACTTCTACTTTCTGAACCTATTAGGAAAAAGAAAAGGTGGCTTGTATGGTGGAGGATTGTCAAGAAAAAGTATAGACTTTGCCTTCTCCTCCTGCTTCTGCGGTTCTGGCCTCTTCTCTATGATGTTTTCAGGTGCTTTCTCAGGTTCAGGTGTAGCTTGTTCGGTCCCTTCTTCATGCGTGGGCTTCTCTTCTTTATCCTCTTCAACTATGGGAGTCTCTCTCAAGTCAATCTCAGTTACCTTCCTACCTCTTAGAAAAATGGCATTAACATACTCTCTTGGATTTGCTTCAGTGGTGCTGGGTAGTGAGCCTGGTTGTCTAGTTGTCAAAAGTTGAGAGATTTGCCCTACCTGGGTCTCCATTTGCCTTATTGAGGCATTTGTGTTAGTCATAAATTGAGTAATTTTTTCTATAAATTCTACTTGAGATGCTGCTAACTTTACTATGGCCTCTTCTAGATTCATCTTGGGAGGTTGCTGTTGTTGTTGTTGAAAATGAGGCATTCCTTGATCTTGATTTTTTCATAAAAAATTAGGGTGATTTCTCTACTCATGATTGTGGGTGTTGGAGTAGGGATTGTTATTCCTTAGATAGTTCACCTCCTCAGCTTCTTCTTGCACGCCTCCCATGAAGTTTCCTTTGAGTAATGATGTTTGGAAGGAAAGAAACTGGTCCAATTTGGTTGTTAGTTTAGCTAGTGCATCTGCATCTTGAATACCAGCTACTTTCCTCTCATTGTCTCTCCTGGAGTTCCAATCAGAGGCATTTGTGGTGACTTATTCAAGTAACTCATAGGCTTCAGCATAGTCTTTGTTCAAGAAGGCTCCTCCAGCAGTTACATCAACAACTATCTTTGTATGAGAGCCCAATCCGTCATAGAATACCTGCAGAACAAGCCAATCATGCATCCCATGGTGTGGACATCTCATTAACAGCTCCTTGAATCTCTCCCATCCATGCATCATATAAGGATTCCCTGTCAAATTGTGTGAAGTTGACAATTTCTGTCCTTAGCTTGGCTGTCTTTGATGG
Organism: Bauhinia variegata; assembly: GCA_022379115.2. Taxonomy (NCBI): domain Eukaryota; kingdom Viridiplantae; phylum Streptophyta; class Magnoliopsida; order Fabales; family Fabaceae; genus Bauhinia; species Bauhinia variegata. Next base: position 9,930,747 of record CM039428.1, read on the forward strand.
AGGAAAGTACTTTGTGAGAAATTTATGTGCTAGGGAGTCCCATGTGTCAACTGAACCGGAGCTTTATTGCCTCCTCTGATACCCCGTTGTATTTGAATGTGTCACAGATCTCCAAAAAGGTTAAGAGGTGCAGATTAGGATCTTCATTAGGTGCTCTTGAAAATTGATTATTTTGCACCATGTGAATCACAGCTGGTTTGATCTCAAAGTTGTTAGCTTCGACAGTTAGACTTCGAATGCTTGACATGGCGTTTTAAATTTTTGAGACAGCAAAGGTGCGAAGAGGGATGTGTCCTCCATTCGGCTAGATGTTTGGGGCTACCATCCTTTCCAGATCTGGCTGCAATTTCGTTCTTTCGGATTCTCCTAATTGTCTTTTCAATTTCTAGATCCAAGGGATTAAAGTTTGCTTCATGCACCAGAAAAAATTGTCTTGAAAAAGAGAAGAAAAAAATTCAAAGTAAAATAGAAAAATAAAATAAAATTGCTTGAGTCAATATCTTGTTAATTCCTCTAATATCAATGGCACAATCCCCAGCAACGGCATCAAAAACTTGATTGCTCCTAAGTGAGTGTCGTGAATTGATAGAAATAGTATGTGTGTGAGTGTGGTGTGAATGGATGTATATATATATATGGAACAATATGTGATGTGTTGGAACACAGTGCAAGTATACACTATCAGTGTAGCCAGCAAGTATTCTGGGGGTTGTTGTACCCAATGGATTGTTATTGATTACTAGAGTAGTATAACTCCAATATTGCTCAAGCGGATAATAAGAGTGATAACAACAAAAGAAACTAAAATAAAACAGCATAAAAGAAATAAATGAAGAATGCTTAGAGAGAAAATAAGGAATAAAAGCCTATGGATTTAGATTTCACCACAATTCCTTTGTATAGACTTTCATGATTCATTTATGACTTTCCACAATTATCAATTGCTAGCCAGGATTCCCTAATCACATTAATCAGCCTTGGTATTAGGTCAGATCAAATCTAATTACAATTACTAACCCTGCTATTAGTCTGTGCGAGTTGTAGCAATTATAATTGCATTAAGATCTATGGACATCCCTTTAGGGAGATTAGGGGAACGCCCTAATTCCCATGTGACTACATAGGGTCCTCGGTATTGGTCTGTCCTTAGCTCCACTATAAATTTAACTAATCTCCAGTCGGTCTCATAGAAAACCCACGAATTTCCCCCAACTAATTGGCCAGAAAAGTCAAGAGTGAAGTGCAGAAAATTAAATCTCAATTGAATAAAAGATGCAATTATCATAACATCATCAATCATGTCTATACAAGAAATTGGGCTACATCCTAGCCCCTAGAAAAGAAATTAGTTACACATAGTGTAACCTAAACACATAACATAAAGGAAATAAAACATATACAGAATTAAATGGGGCAGATGAAACGCCTTGCTCCTTGCTCTCCTTGCTTGTGCGTGGTTGTAGTGGTTGGTTGGTGCTCCTTGCCTTGCTACCTATTTATAATGTATGTAATCCTAATTTTACTCTAACTAGGAATACAATATTAGTAGGATTTAAATACTTTAATCCCACTTAAATTAGGATAGAATATAATCTAATTTGCTTTGGCAACTTCAGTCCCACTAGGACTGTTGAAAATTTAATTCCTTTAAATGCATATCTCTTCTAGTTTCTCTCAAACTAGGATTCCAATTAGGATAATCCTCTTCCTAGTCCCACTTGGATTAGGACTCTTAGATGAATTATCACTTTAATTATAAAGTCATTCCTAATCATGCTTGAAATAGGATTCCAAATGGCTGCACACTTCCAAGACTTCAATCCCACTTGAACAATGATTATAGAGAGTCTTCTAGGCTTGAGAGTCTTAATCCTTGTAGGACACTACTTCCTGGAAGTCCACTTGGCTTGGAACTCTTTAGATTTATTTCGGAAAGTCTTCAGGGTGCCACGACGAGATCTTTAGGAGCCACGGCGCTGGATGGTAGCATTGACAGTTTACTCTCGGGTATTGGGCGCCACGGCGCTAGGCACCAGAATTGCACTTTTCTCCATTTTGCTTCCTTGGTTCTTTTTGGTGCTTGGTTCCTATATAACAGCCAAATGACATTAAAAGCACCTTAATTTATATTAATTTGGGACTTAAATGCAAGGAAATTCATGCCAAAATGTCTATATAATTTACACTCATCAACTCCCCCACTAGTCGAGCATGTGGTGCATCTAGAGAAAATGAATCAATCTTGAGACCTCAAGAGTTTTAGGAGATTCTTAGAGAGGATGAAGGGAAATTGAAGCCTTCTGTTGAGAAACCACATAAGTTGGAACTTAAGGCATTGCCTAGTCATCTTAAGTATGCTTTCTTGGAAAGGCAATACAAGCTACAAGTGATCATTTCTTCAAATTTGACACCAAAACAAAAAGTTGAGTTATTAGCAGTTTAAAGGGAGTATAGGAGCTTCATTGCATGGAAAATCTCTAATATAAAGGGCACTCATAAGATCCTCATAGAAGATGATTTTAAGCCCATGGTTCAAGTACAAAGGAGATTGAATCCCAATATGAAGGAAGTAGTAAGGCTAAGGTTATCAAGTTACTTGATGTAGTGATCATCTACCCCATTTCTGATAATTTTTGGGTGAGTCTGGTGCAAGTGGTACCCAAGAAAGGGGGAACAACTATGGTTCTAAATGAGAAGAATGAGTTAATTCCTTCAAGGATAGTCACTAGGTGGTGTGTATATATTGACTATAGGAAACTTAATGACACCACTCAAAGGGATCACTTTCCACTCCTTTTCATTAACCAAATGCTTTACAGATTGTTTAATCATCTATATTACTACTTTCTAGATGGTTTATCTAGTTATTTTCAAATTCCCATTGCACCTGAAAACTAAGAGAATACTACTTTCACATGCCCCTATGGCACATTTGCTTTTAGGAGGTTGCCTTTTGGTCTCTGTAATACACCTACTACTTTTCAGCTATGTATGATAGCTATTTTTGATGAGCTAGCGGAAGATATCATAGCGATTTTTATGGATGATTTTTCAACATTTGGGATTCTTTCACTGCTTGTCTTGAGAATTTAGCCAAGATCTTGCAAAGATGTAAAGAGACCAATTTACTGCTTAATTGGGGAAAATGCCACTTTATGGTGCAAGAAGGAATAGTGTTGGGTCACAAGGTTTCTCATCAAGGGATTAAGGTGGATAAGGCCAAAATTGAAACCATATCCAAGTTACCACCTCCAACTTCAGTTAAAACAATCAAAGAGCTTCTTCAGTCATGCGGGATTCTATAGAAGGATTTCTCCAAGATTGCTCGCTTGATGACAAGGTTGTTAGAAAAGGATGTACTTTTTGAGTTTGAGTCTCATTGCATGGAAGCTTTCAATTTGTTGAAGGAGAAATAAACTCAAGCTCCTATCATGGTGGAATCAGATTGGAATTTCCCATTTGAAGTGATGTGTGATCTAGTGACTTCACGGTTGGTGTGGTTCTTGGGCAAATGATGGAGAAGCATTTTCAGCCCATATACTATGATAGCAAGACCCTCACGGATGCTCAAGAGAATTATACCACTACAGAGAACAAGTTGCTGGGTATGATATATGCCTTTGACAAGTTTAGGCAATATCTCACTTTTTCTAAGGTAATTAACCATTCCACATTAAGGTATCTTCTATCCAAGTTAGATGCCATGCCAAGCCAAGATTGATTATATGGGTTTTATTGTTGCAATAGCTTGATGTGGAAATCCGAGATAGAAACAGGACTACGAATCTAGCAGTAGACAATTTGTCAAGGCTAGAAAATCCCCATTTGGAGGAGCTACAAAACAGGGACATCAATGACAAATTTTCGGAGGAACATCTTTATGGTTTGGTAAAACTTAATTTTATTATTTTGTGGTTTATTGATTTTGCTAACTATATTGTTGCAAAGTTTTACCAAAGGAGTACTCTTATTAGTAAAAGAAGAAATTTTTCTTTGACTTGAGACATTACTTTTGGGAGAGCCCTATTTGTTTTGCATTTGTGCAGATCAATGCATCCAGAGATGTGTATCTCACTCCAAAGGATGAGACATTCTGTCACATTGCCATGCTAGACCCACTAGATTCCACCACTCTACAAATAAAATGGCTCATAAGGTTTTTGAGTCCATCTTTAGTGATGCCCAAAGGTATATGCAATTTTGTGAAAGTGTTAGAAGGCAAGTAACCTCTATTCCCATGATGAAATGCCTCAAAATTTTATCTTAGCTTGTGAGATTTTTTATGTTTGGGATGAGGATTTCATGGGACCCTTCCCAAGTTCAAAGGGGAACAAATATATCCTAGTGGCTATGAATTATTTGTCTAAGTGGGTTGAAGCGCAAGCTTTGCGTACAAATGATGCTAGGGTTATAGTGAGGTTCCTCAAGAAGTTGTTTCCAGGTTTGGTGATCCTAGGGCTATCATTAGTGATAAGGGAACCCATTTTTGCAATGCACAATTTGAGAAGGTGTCGAAGAAATATGGTGTGCATCATAAGATTGCTACTCCTTATCACCCACAAACTAGTGGTTAAGTGGAAATGACCAATAGTGACATTAAGAGGGTCCTAGAGAAGAGTGTAGAGCATCATAGGAAAGATTGGTCCAATAAGTTAGATGATGCATTGTGGGCAATTAGGACAACATACAAGACACCGATAGGCACTACACCATATAGGCTTGTTTATGGAAAAGCTTGTCATTTACTTGTTGAAATTGAGCATAAGGCTTATTGGGCCATTAAGTCACTTGATTTTTCTTTTGCTTATGTAGGCGAAAGGAGGAAGTTTCAATTGAATGAATGGTGGTTGATAGCATACGACAATGCTAGACTCTACAAGGAAATAACCAAAATGCATCATGGCAAGAAGATTAAGCAAGGGAAATGTTTCAAGGAGGGGGATCAAGTTCTTCTTTTCAATTCTCACCTCAAGTTATTCCTAGAAAGTTCAAATCTAGATGGTCCAGACCTTTCACCGTTACTAAGGTCTTTCCCTATGGCACTATTGAGGTAACTCATTCAAAAAATGGGACATTTAAGTTAAATAGCCATAGACTTAAGCTTTTCTTTAGTGTTGATGTTTAGACCAATGAAGGGGAAGTATTCAATCTCCATTCTTTCCCATCTTAGGTCACTTAAACATAAATATCAAGCCAACGACATTAAACAAAAGTACTACTTGGGAAGTAACCCAAGTTTTGGTTTTTAGTTAGTTTATTTGATTTTGAGAGTTGAGATGACTATGGTTATGTTTGCATGACCTTTTGATTTTTTTCTTAGGGATTTTGTCAAGGATTCTAAGAAATTTCAATTTTAATTGATATATTGGTCTTAAAGTTGTGTTTGTATTTTTGTGTGATAAAGAGTGCCTCAAGCAATGAGTTACATACAGAGCTCTGTACATGGGCTATGCACTTTTATTTTGAGATCCACGCACTTTAAATGTTGATTTTCCTCTCAGGTAGTGAGTTGCACACCCATGTGCATGGGGTGATAAAAGAAATCTCATAAAAGAAATCTCAACTTTTGACTTTGGCTTTCTTACTTTATCCATTTGACCGTTTAAATTATACATTTTCTTAATGGGTATTCTCACATTAAATTTGTTTGCATATATGTTAATTATAGTATTGCACAATTATATCATTTTAATTTAAGTTGTATTTTAAATAATAATGTCATCTTAAAATTCCATCCTATAATTCGTACAATGCATGTGGATAAACTAATAATAAAAATATAAGAGCAAGTTTAATAGGAGTTTCATAAAAATTGCATAAAATGATCAAATAGTTATAACATAAGTTATGCACTAAAGACATGTGACATAAAGGAAAAAAAGAGAGTGAGCTATTTAATTAAAGAATGGTTATAAAGGAAGAAAATGTACCCTGGTACAAAGAGAAAATAATAATGGAAAAAATATGTGAAACACATTTAAGTGATTATTTTTTTATAGAGTTCCATAATTACAAAGAAAAATATTTTTATATGTAGTAAAAATAAATAATATATTATAATGAAAACAATAAAACATTAATAAAAAAAATCAAATTAAAGATTTTCTCTTGTTAGGAGAGAAATTTACCGGGTTGCCCCCATTTAGAGAGCAAAACCCTAGCTTTATAATTGGCAAAGCCTAACCACAGTTTCTATTGGATTCCTTCATTTTTTTCTTTGTTCATCTCGAGCTCCGCAGCACACCATGCCGCCAAAGTTCGATCCTACACAGGTCGTCGACGTCTATGTTCGTGTCACCGGCGGCGAAGTAGGAGCGGCCAGTTCACTAGCTCCCAAGATTGGTCCTCTGGGTCTCTCCCCAAAGAAGATCGGAGAAGACATTGCCAAGGAAACCGCCAAGGATTGGAAGGGCTTAAGGGTCACGGTGAAGCTCACCGTGCAGAATCGCCAAGCCAAGGTCTCTGTTGTGCCTTCTGCTGCTGCTCTGGTCATCAAGGCCCTAAAGGAGCCCGAAAGGGACCGCAAGAAAACCAAAAACATTAAGCACAATGGGAACATTTCGCTTGACGATGTGATCGAGATTGCGAAGGTGATGAGAAACAGGTCCATGGCGAAGGACTTATCAGGGACTGTGAAGGAAATTCTAGGTACCTGTGTTTCTGTAGGATGCACTGTGGATGGGAAGAACCCCAAGGATTTGCAACAGGAAATTGCTGACGGAGACGTGGAAATCCCACAAGATTGAGAGGTTTTGTTTTGTTCCATGATGTCTCTATTCATTTACGATGAAAGAGGTCTTAGAATTTGATGACTCCGAGAACCCAATTGAGAAATTGATTGAATATTATGTATCTTTTAATTTCTGGTTTTATGTTATGTTAGTTTGAAAGTTTGGATGACTCTGGATGGATAGTAAACAACGCTAGTCCAATATAAGTTTCAGTTCACTTCACATTTAGTATTCGTCCATTTTGTCACGTTATGTTTTTTGAAATGTTTGATCCTGTCCTAATGACTAGTATTTAGCTTCTGGTAAAGTTCATTTTCTTTCACTAGAGTCCAAATGTTATACTTTCATTTCATCATCCATTTGGTTGTTTTGTTTATTGGGTGAGTAATTGGCGAATCATTGTTTTTGGACTATCAATGGAAATGCTAATATTAACTAGTTGGGGTTAGGGGAATCTTGAATTTGGCTTATTTAGTACTGATTATATTTGGCTCATGTCAATTGTCAATTCAAGTGGTTCATTCTATTTGGGGATCTTATATTAGACCACCTTTTGGTGGTAGGATTCTATGAGAAATGATTGATATATATAACTAAATTAGATTATTGTGTTCATGTTCCTGCAGAAAAGATTATTGTTTGATGCTTCTATCATAGTTGTCTTAGTATTGATTACACTGTTCTCTTATTGGCATCTGTCTCCTTTGTTTTCAAGCTTATCGACAAATCCTTAGCTGTATTTTTGGGAACCTCAGTTAATATGGATGGTGATTGAACTCAGTTACTCTCCTTCCAACACATATTATTTGATTACTTGGAGATTCTGGGGATGAATAGGCCAATCTATTTTCTTTCATGGTCACATACCTTTCTCCAAGCTTTTAGTTTAAGTTTTCCGTGTCCATGCATAGCATTGGAGATAATGTCTGCACATGTGTGTCCACCCCTTTTGGTGTGTAATATCTGCATTGTCCATCTCCTATTAAGCAAATCCTTGAGCTTTATTGATGATTTCCCAAAGCTACCTATCGCTTCCTTGTTGCTATTCAGGTTATGCACGATGATCAACTAATCACTTTTCAGGATCACTTTCCTGTAGCCAAGGTCCCAAGCTAACTGGAGCCCATCATATGCTCCCCATAGTTCTGCAGTGAGAGGAAGCAGACCCAATATTGTGGACTGTTCCAGCAATCCACTTCCCCTAACACCACAACCTGCCTTCCCTGGACTTCCTTTAGCTGCACCATCGGTATTTATTTTGACCCAACCTCTCTGGGTTTTTTTTCATCTGTACTTGAACCATTGGGTTCTTCCACCATAAGTCTATCTTGCTTCAGGCTGTGCACATAATTAATAAATGTCTACAGGGTTACTAGGCCGCTGAAAATGTTGCTCAAACAAAGCCTTGTTCCTCCACTTCCAAAGAAACCAGCTAGTTATCACCCTGATTTGTTTCCTTTTCTTCATTCCCCTCCCCATTTCCTCCTTTAGGTTTGTATGAACCCACTTCTGTAAGTCATATTGGGAATTGGATGAAAGGGATATTGCCTCTTTTCTTTTTGTAAGGATACATTAATCAATGATTCAATCTGGAAGGGAGATATGTTTCTGAGACATGGAAACATCTCTGCTTCAATAGAATATTTTCCATTGTTTTGTTGCCTGTGTATGAACCTCTGAGCTAGTAGAGCAAGCAGTGATTGATTCTGGGGAAAATATCCAAGGATTGATGAGTATACTTTTATGTCGTACCATTTGATTGTAAACTTCCTTTGGGCAGTGGAAAGGGTGGCCTGAGACATTTTCTTCTATTGTCATGTTTTGTATTTGCATAAGAGATCTTAGCATGAGGTTAATTTCCCTTAAAAACGTAAAATTAAAAACTATTTATTAAAATATTATTAACCCAAAATTATTTCTCCATGTACCACAATTTTTGAGTTAGTAGAAGGATGTTAATCGGATTGGCAATTTTACACTCCTTAAATGTGAATATTGCGTAAGGAGGGCGCCAGATTGACTGGCGTCCTCGTGGCTTCATTTCCTTGTTTTTGGTTGCTCACTTATTGCCCGAGTAAGTGAAATCTTATATTTAATATTAGAAAAAATAAATTTTAAATGAAACCTTATATTTGAGTGGAGATTAAAAAAAATTGCATCGCTTATACTTCAACAACTAGTTTTTTACTGCCCAAGAAACTTTATTTCCATATATCAAAAACTGCAATTTTATATCCTATATTTTTTAAAAAGATTTGCCAATTTATTTTTTTTTAAAAAAATCAAACTTTAAATATTTACCTATTAGTCATTCATATTGGGAACATCTTAAGGATCCGTTTGTTGCGTTGTAATGAAAAGAAAAGAGTAGGAAATGAGATAACCCTAGAGTTTATTTAGTATGTAATAGAAAGAAAAAGAAATATTTTTTTTTATAATGTTTGATTTACACAAAAAAATTAAAAGAATGAAATATATATTTTTGTGTAAGTATAAATTTATCTTTTATTATAATATATATATATATATATATATATATATATATATATATATTCTTAATTTAATTATTATAAATTTCATGGTTGATATTAAAAAAAATAAAATTAGACTTTTATAATATAATTTTAATTTTATATCTTAGATTGATATATAAACTTTAATATAATTTTAATTTTAATTTTATAATGTAATTTTATCACTTTTATAATTATAATTAAAATTTCTAATTTTATAATATAATTTTATAATTTTTATAATTTAATTTTAATTTTATAATATAAAAAATTAAACTTTTATTTATATAATATAATTTTAATTTTATAATTTGAATTTTTTTAAATAAAAAATTTTTTTTCTCTTATTTTCTTTCGAATTTAAAAAAAAAATTATAGTCTAAATGATGAAAAGTCGTATATTAAAAAAATATTTTTTTATTTACCTTAAAACTAATAAATAGTATAAAATGAAAAAAAATAAAGTATATTTTTTGTTCGTATATTAAAAAAATAATTTTTTATTTACCTTAAAACTAATAAATAGTACAAAATGAAAAAAAATAAAGTATATTTTTTGTTCTTTTCTTTTTCTATGATACGGGCTAAGTAATACCCTTAAGTGCAAGGGAGCATTATAGTTTTACTGTCTTTTTTATTTTTTAAAATAGAAGTGTTTAATTATAATTCTCATTCCACATCGTGAATGAATAAAAGGGGGAAGCTCTTTTACATATATATATATATATATATATATATATATATATATATATATTCTCTCACTTTTTTTATTTTTCCCAGATATTTTTTTATATTATAGTCTTGGGAGCAAGCGATTATTGTATGTAGTTATACTGTAATTATTAGCTAAAAGATTACTTTCTTGGGAGTTTTTTACACCATGCAAGTTTAAGGTAAATAAAAAAAATATAACACATTACTTGAACAGAAATTTTTTTTTTTACCTATTGTTTGAATTTTGCAATTACTTTTATTAAATGGTGAAAAATGTAGTAACATCAATAGTTTTGATAGAATTTATATTGTACGGAAAATAGTTTCATTTGGATAATATAAATTATGTTCTTGATAAATAGAAAATTATCAATATAACACAAGAATTTTTCTTTAAATTTGTATTGTATAAGAAGATCATGTTTTAGGCCAAGCAAATTCTTGATAAATAAAAATAATGCAATCTATAAGGCATTAATTGAATAGAAAAGAAATTTCTTATTTATTGTTGTACAATTTTTTTCACTTATCACAAACAATCAAACCACTGCGACTCCACACTTACCCCTCTCCCTTCCGGTGCATAGCACAGATAAAGGACTAGTTAGAGTGAGAAAATAAATGGGAGATTATAATCTACTGTATTATTTTTTAACACATTTTTTAAATAACAATTTGATCCCTAAATGGGGTGAGGGATGTGAAGAGAAAAACTAGGAGTGAGAAAAGAAATTTTTTTATTTTTAATAAGAGGTTGTATTGTCTTTTAAATTAATTATAGTTTTATTCCACCTTAATTATGTATACCAAGCAATAAAAAATGGCTTGATTCCATTACATTTCTATTCTCATTCAAATTTCCAGATTTTTATTCCGCAAACCAAATGAGTCATTAGTGATTTTCAAGCAATATAACCCTAATAATATACAAGGTTCATGTGATTTATTTTTAGAATAAATATCATTTTTAATACTTATTATAAAATTAAATATTTGTCATCAAATAAATTTTCTTTTATATCAAATAAGGACTTAATAGAATTTTTTATATAAAAAAATTTTCTTTATGCCTTTATCAATCTTAACGGAAAAATTTATCAAAATTATATTTTTTCTTAAAATATCTTTAACCCTACTTTCAATTTCTCTTTCTTGCGTTTCTTCCCCTCTCTCTCTTTTCCTCACTTTCCTTCTTCCACTCCCAACTTCTCCCATCTTTCTTACCACCACCATCCTCATCTCTCTCACTCACCCCCATCTTCCTCCCTTCATCATACTCTCACAGCAAAAATATAACAGAGCTCTTCAAAATCTCCTCCTCGCTCTCTAAAAATTGGGCTTTTCTCTCTACGCTAAAATGATGATTTCCATCAAATATTATGGGGTTACGGTACAAAGCCAAACATTTATTCAATGGCTTTGATGCTCTATCTCTCAAAAAATCCAAGAAAATAGAGCTTCTATTTCTACAAAAATGGAGCCCCAGTAGGTACATCTTAGAAAACACAACAAACGAAATCCAAACAAGAGCAAAACAGGGAAGGATTTTTTTTTCCCAAAACCTGCTTCAGAGCAAATGGAAGCCTCATCTGTGTTTCGAATCAGTTCTATTGTTGATTTTGAATCAAGTGAAAACATGCATGCTATTAACCAATTGATAAAGTTTTTCACAATTATAGTATCATTTTTCACTTAGCCTATCCTTAATTCATCTAACCTAAGATTGGAGAAAAAAATCTTTTTGTCTTATCGTCAATTTTAAAAAAGCATTCATGTTTTAAATTAGACAAATTAAGCTTTCACATTTTAAACTTAGAACAAAAGTAAACTTTAACTTGAAATTACAGAAGGTCTAGTCTTATTTTTAGTTTAAAATATGAAAGTTTAATTTGTCAAATTTATTATGAAAATGATGTAAATAGAGAGTAGAGACAACACCAAAATATCAAGAATAAGATAGTTTTCTTCTATTTCCTTGTGTATACACAAATACTAATGAGGTGCTCTATTTATAGGCACAAGTTTGTAACTCACCTATAATGTTACATGATGTACAATGAATACTCATTACATAGAGGAGTAAAGGTTTTGTAGGGTATAACCTAAGGAATAATGTTACATAAAACCATTGGGAGTTATAACCTCCAAAGGACAATGACACATAAAGGATATAACGGTTATAACCTTCAAGGATAGTGAAAGCTCTTGAATATGGACATCCACACCAAAATAATGTTATTCATAACACTTCCCCATTGGATGTCCATCTCTTAAGAATGTGCCTCATTAAAATCTTCACAAGGAAAAACCATGTGGGACAAAAACCTAGTGAAAGAAAAAGAGTACATCATTCTTTCATACGCTATTGGATGCTGCCTCATTAAAAACCTTACTAGGAAAAACCAATAGGAAAAAAAAGTACAGCGTGTATGACAATATCAATTAAGATCTTTTAGTCAACAAACTCCAATGTTGTGAACAAACTTTTCAAGTGTTGAAGTAGGAAGTGCCTTGATAAACAAATCTGCTAAATTATCACATGAACGAACTTGGTGAATGTCTATTTCACAATTTTTCTGAAGATCATGAGTGAAAAAGAACTTTGGTGAAATATGTTTGGTTCTATCCCCTTTAATGTACCCTTATTTTACTTGAGTGATACATGCAGTATTATCTTTATATAAGATTGTTAGAATCAATTTGCTTGAAGATAAACCACAATCCTTTTGTATATGATGGATCACATATCTCAACCAAACACATTCTCGGCTAGTTTCATGCAGTACTAAAATTTCTGCATGATTAGGAGATGTTGTTGTTATTGTTTGCTTCATAGACCGCCATGAGATGGTTGTACTGCCACATGTAAATAAATAGCCTGTCTATGATCTACCATTATGTGGATCAAATAAATATCCTGCATCTGCATAACCTACAAGGTCATGCTGGGGTACATTTGAATAAAATAAACCCATATCCATTATACCTTTAAGATAATGAAGTATATGCTTTACTACATTCTAATGTCTTCGAGTGGGTGAAGAACTATATCTTGCTAACAAATTGACAATAAAAGAAATATCAGGTCGTGTGTTACCAGCAAGATACATTAGTGCCCCAATAGCACTAAGATATGGTACTTCATGACCAAGTACATCTTCACCATCTTCTCGATGTCTAAAAAGGTCTTTATTCACATCTAAAGACCTTACTACCATTGGAGTAGTTAATGGATGTGATTTGTCCATATAGAATCGATTTAGCACCTTTGAAATATAAGCTCTTGGTGCACAAAAATTCCATTCTTTAAATGTTCGATCTGTAAACCAAGACAAAACTTTGTCCTTCTTAGATCTATCATTTCAAATTCTTTCTTCAAGCAATTAACAGCCTTTCAGAGCTCTTTAGGAGTTCCAATAATACTCAAATCGTCGACATAAACATTAATTATGGCAAACTCATTTCTAGCCCTTCTAATGAAGATACATGGGCAAATAGGGTCATTTTTGTATCCTTCTTTTATTAGATATTTACTAAGACGATTATACCACATACGATCAGATTGTTTAAATTCATAAAGAGATTTATTCAATTTAATTTAATAATGTTCTCGAAAACTAAGATTATTTGCTTCAGGCAAATGAAATCCTTCAGGGAGTTTCATATAAATATTAGTATCAAGTGAGCTATACAAATAGGCTGTAACAACATCCATAAGACACAAATCAAGTTTTTCATGCACTGCCAGACTAATTAAGTAGCAAAAAGTAATTGCATCCATCACAGGTGAATAAGTTTCATCAAAATCAATGCCAGGTCTTTGTGAAAACCCTTAAGCAACAAGTCATGCTTTATATCTCACAAAATTGCCTTTCTCATTTCGTTTTAGTACAAATACCCATTTGTATCCAACTGGCTTTACACCTTCAGGTGTATAGACTACATGTTCGAAAACTTTTCGCTTTGTAAGGGCATTTAATTCTGCCTCTATTGCATATTTCCATTTTGGCCAATCTTTCCTTTCTTTGCATGCTTGAACAGATTTTGGTTCATGATTTTCATCACTTTTTACTATATCAAGCACTATATTATATGCAAAAGAATTGTCAACGTTGACATCGTTTTGGTTCCATCGCATTCCATCATGACATAATTTATCAAGATCTCTTCATTTTCACATTTTTCAGGTACCTAAGTTCCATTTGGAATATAAACTCTAATTTTGTCTAAGCACTTTTCAAGAGTTGCTTCTGGGGACTCTCCTAGAGTCACCTTATCCTCGATTTGACCATCTAAGTTCTTAGCTCTTTTCTTTTTTCAAGGATTCTTATATTTGGAACCGATTGGTCTGCCACGCCTATCGCGTGCATTAGACTTATTTGCAATAGACGTTTGTCCTTCAGGGACATCAACTCAACTTGGAGCATTAGCATCTGGAATATATGACTTAGTCACTTTCTTTGGGTCAGTGAACACATCTAGCAATTGGTTTGCTAAGCCTTGCAAATGAATTATCTTTTGAACTTCTAGTTCACATTGTTTAGTACGAGGATCAAAATGAGACAATGATTTTTTATTCCAACTAATTTCCTTTTCCAACTGCTTATTTTCTTCCCCTAAGGGTGGGAAAATTGTTTCATCAAAATGGCAATCGGTAAATCAAGCCATAAATAAATTGCATGTTGTTAGCTCAAGATATCTTATTATAGATGGAGACTCATAACCAACATATATTCCCAACCTTCTTTGAGGACCCATCTTTGTGCGTTGTGGTGGAGCAATTGGAACATAAATCGCACAACCAAATATTCTTAGATGGGAAATATTAGGTTCTTGACCAAAAACCATTTGTAAAGGGGAGACTTTTTGATAACGTGTTGGCCTGATGCGAATAAGTGCTGCAGCATGCAAAATTACATATCCTCAAGTAGACATAGGAAGTTTCGACCTAATAAGCAATAGCCTTGCAATTAGTTTTATACATTTAATAAATGACTTTGCAAGTCCATTTTGTGTATGAACATAAGCTATAGGATGTTCAACTTCAATCCAAATAGACATACAATAATTATTAAAAGCTTGGGATGTAAGTTCACCAGTATTATCAAGGCATATTTTCTTGATTGGATAATCAGGAAAATGTGCTCTTAATCTAATTAATTGAGCAAGTAACCTCGCAAACGCCTAGTTGCGAGCTGATAGCAAACAAACATGTGACCATTTAGTCGATGCATCGATTAATACTATAAAATACCTAAATGGTCCACATATATCACTTGTATACGTTCTAAAAATGTGAGAGACTCACTCTCAACTTTTACTTGTGATGGTCGAATAATCAACTTTCCTTGTGAACAAACAACACATGAAAGGTCACTAGATTGAAGAATCTTCTGGTTATTCATTGTATGTCAACACGAATTTTCAATAATTTTTCACATCATTATTGAATTGGGATGGCTCAACCGATCATACCAGACAATAAATTGATTATAATCTGTAAACTTATGGTTTACAGTGGCATGTGTTTCAATTGTACTTATATATGTATAGTACAATCCAGAGGAGAGTGCAAGTAATTTTTTCAATACACACTTTTTATTTGAGATAATACTTGTAATATAAAAATATTCATTATTTCCCTCATTTGTTGTTCAATATGGTATCCATTTCAACGGATATCCTTAAAACTTATCAAATTTCTATGAGACTTTCGAGAGTATAAAGCATTATCAAAATGTGACTTTGTTCCTTCCGTTAATAACATATTGGCTCTTCCGGAGCCTTCAATTATTCTTGTACTACCTGATATAGTATTAACATTGGATTCTTGCATTACTAAATGAGAAAAATATTTTCTATCCTTAAGAATTGTGTGAGTAGTTGCACTATCAACAAGAGACAAATCCTCATTGCTACTACCCATAAATGGTGTAGCCATTCTTCAAAAAGACATAATAAAAGTGTAAATAATTTGTATAGGAGAATTTTTTATTGCTTGAAACAAAATGAAGTGTAAAATAGAATATGTTTAAATATAACGTTACAAGTAAATTTTTCATTGCTTAAAGTAAAGAGAAAAACTCATTAAAACAAGCTTGAACAATAAATTTATTTTTGAATAGTCCCATCACCAATTAGGTGATCAATTTTTCGTCTAGGTCAACAAAGAAGTCAGCAACATCCAAGTGCGAGACATCAATATTCTCATAATTAAAATCATCTTCAAAGATAAAATTTGTCTCAACCTTTTTGCCTTTATTTTTAAGTGATTATTGGTACAAAGCAATAAGATGCTTTGGTGTACGACAGGTACGGGACCAATGACCTTTACCACCACAACAGTAGCATGTGTTTTCTACATGCTTGCTACCTAACCTTCTCCTTTTTATTTTTCCACTTTTGGGAAAATTTTGTGTTTTTAGTACCACCATGTTTATGGCCACGACCACGACCACGTCCATGTCCATGTCCATGTCCACGTCCACGACTATGACCACAACCATGAGTTTGCCCATAATTATAGTGGTCATGTGCTACTACATTCACTTCAGGGAATGGATTAGCACTAATTGGACGGGACTCGTGATTTTTCATAAGAAGCTCATTATTTTGTTCCGCAACAAGAAGGCATGAAATTAATTCAGAATATCTTTTAAAGCCCTTTTCACTGTATTGCTACTGCAGGAGCACATTAGATGCATGAAAAGTGGAGAATGTTTTTTCTAACATATCTTCATCAATGATCTTTTTTCCACAGTATCAGTTGAGAACTGATTCTAAATAATGCAGAATTATACTCACTTACAATTTTAAAATCTTGTAAGCGTAAATGCAGCTAATCATAATGAGCTTTAGGAAGGATTACAATTTTCTGGTGGGCATGCCTTTCTTTCAATTTGTTTGAAAGGACAAGTGGGTCTTTTACCGTTAGATATTCAATTTTTAACCCTTCATGAAGGTGGTGGCGAAGAAATATCATGACCTTTGTTTTATCTTGATTAGATGCTTTATTGCCTTCTTTAATGGTGTCTCCAAGCCCTTTTGCATCTATTACCTATGACAAATAATTCTTTTCAATAATGTCAAAAGCCACAAATTCAAGTTTTGCAAGATTTGACATATTTGAAATTATCATAAAATAACAAGATAACATTAGAAAATATATTAGATAAATATCATGCACAAAATATGTAAAAACCAATAATCCGACAAAGTAAAGATGATAAATAAATTTTATGCATGAATTAAAAATATTCATAAAGAACAATGAAAAACTAATGAATACTAGACAATAGCATTATCAAAGGTTGGAAAGAATAGACTAAAATGGTTAGAATCATAAAAGTGAATTTTCAATCATCTTGCTATGATTCTTCTAGACACAGCTCATTTGGATTACTTTCTTATATGCCATGGTATTTCTAGACTCATGGTAAAATTTTTATAAAATCCATACTATGGCTCTTTAAGGCACATACACTTATTTGTATAAATTTATTCTATGGCACTTTAATGCCCATAGATTTATTTGGTCCATGATACATTCACTTGGCTCCACAATATATGATTATAATAGTCTAACATTGACCAAAAGAGGCAAAAGATGATTTATAGGAATTGGACAAAATAACATGTAAAGCAATAGACTAATTTGATCAAAGCAATAGTTGAAATAGTAATACCTTATCACGAGAACTCAAAAGCAAAAATGAAATTGTCAACCGCCTGGTAGAGAATGGTGAAAGAGTAGAGCTTCGTGCTGATAACGTGTTATGAAAATGATGTAAATGGATAGTAGAGACAACACCAAAGTATCAAGAATAAGAGAGTTTTCTTCTATTTCCTTGTGTGTACACAAATATAAATGAGGTGCTCTATTTATAGAGACAAGTTTATAACTCACCTATAATGCTACATAATGTACAATGAATACCCATTACATAGAGGAGTAAAGGTTTTGTAGGGTATAACCTAAAGAATATTGTTACATAAAACCATTGAGAGTTATAACCTCCAAAAAATAATGACACATAAAGGACATAACGGTTATAACCTTCAAAGGTAGTGAAAGCTCTTGAATATAGACATCTACACCAAAATAATGTTATTCATAACAAAATTTAAAATATAAGAGTTTTTTTAAAAAAAAATTAGTGATAATACGAGAAAACAAAAAGAGTTTTTTTTTGCTAAGATTATATGTCAACAGGAAGCTTACTTAATACTTCAATTTCACATTTCAAATTATATACAGCAATGTAAACTCAAAAAAATTTCAATACATCTATCTTGATTTTCTTTTTATTTCATTGGTTTAAGAGGTACTCTCCTTCAAAGAAAGAAACTTATTTCAGTCACCTCTCAGTGTGTGCATAAAAAAACCAAATAAAAAGTGTGCAACTAAAATGAAAGGGGTCTAGACACACCTCATTTTCTCATTATACACCCACAAAACCTAGACACATGGGTGTGTTTAAAAAGAAAGGGAGAAGATATGACATTTTTGGCCCAAAAATTCATAGCTACGCCCAGTCCTAATTTGACACCCTATGTTCACGTGATACCATAAAATTTTTGAAAAATAAAATAGCATACCAAAATAAAAGTGCAATCTCAGAAATCAAATTCGAACTCGGCCTAACTTTGTCATGCAAGAGAAGAAGAAAAGTCTTGGACGGCAAAAGACTACAAGACATTTAAGAGTAGTATTTGGAGCGTAGTGCAGATGCATAGGATGAACATGAACCTAATGTCAATAATACCAATGTGAGATATGTCATTTTCATTCCTGACCAATCTTAGATTCATTCGCCTTCAATTTCATGTGCCGGTTTTCCAATTACAAACACTAACTATGTATTTGTTTGTGCACACTTCAATGCACATTTGTTTGTTAACCTCAGCTCAGGCTCAGGATAAGACTACGGGCTATATTTCCCAGTTTTTGTACCATTGGTCAATTATAAATAGTTATGTCAAAATAGTGATTAATACGGTCAAATAATTAGTAGTGTTTTATTCTAATTAATATAAGTATTAATTATAGTTGGTAAGAATTGTAGGATTTAGAATTAAGATTTTAGGTTTATGTTTAGAGTTTAAGAATTTTAGAATTTATAGTTTATGTATAAGGTTTAAGGTTTAGAAATAGGATTTAGGGATCATATTTAGAATTTTAGGGTTTAGGGTTTATATTTAGAATTTATATTTTTTGTGTTTAGGATTTATATTTAAAATTTAGGATTTATAAATTTAGAGTTGGTATTTACAATTTAGGGTTTTATGTTTTTAGGATTCAAAGTTCATATTTAGAATTTAGGATCTATGGTTTTATGATTTTAGTGTTTAAATGATGAGAAAAAAAAATATGATTGAGAAATGTAATAAATTAGAGAAAATATGTATTTAATATAATTAATAGAAGTAAGAGAAAGATTAGTGGCATTTTAATGTAATAAGTAGCATTTAATACGTTCCTAATTCTTATCGTGGTATCTAAGAGTTGAGGTTAACAGGAGATCAAATATGTCATCCCATATAGTGTTTAATACTCTTGGTATAATAAATTAGCCAAAATATATTAAAAAATGAGAAAGTCACATGAGGAAATGAGAAATTAATATTAATTTATTTTTTCCTAGTTAATTATTGAAAGTGAAACAGGAAATAAGAGTAAAAAAAAAATAAGACAATAAATTTTAATATAGTTAACTGGACCCTTATATAGTTAAGGGTTTTGATAAACATTAAATATAACAACTTTAAATCTGAAAATATAAACTTTAATTTTAAAATATAAATTTTAGGCATTAAAATATAAACTCCAAATATAAAGCCTATATCCAAAAACAAATCCTAAATTTTAATCATAAATTATAAAGTAAATCTTAAATTTAAAGTTTAGAAATTCATATAAAAAATAAGAGTATAAAAGTTATATAAAAAATAAAAGACATAAATAAAGGTAGTAATTAATAAGGACATTTAATAAAAACTTAATTATTATTTGAATTTTCTGTAATTAATAGAGCTATATTTAATGTTTATCCTCAGCTTCGACCATTAAGGTTATGAAAGTCTATAATTAATTATGAGAGTAAATTATAAATAAAAAATAAAATTAAAATCTAAAAAAATATAAAAAGTATAGAGAAAAATTTTTAATTCTTCTTTTATATTATCTTTATTTTTTAAAAAAATTACATTTTAAATTTAATAAAATTAATTCTCATATTTTAAATTAAAAATAAATTTAAATTTTATTAAAATATTTTTTTATTAAAAATTCACTTTTATTTTTATTTAAAATATAATAATTTATTTTATTTTATTTAAAACGTAAATATTTATTTTAAAATTATCAGTAATGTAAATATAAAAAAAAAAATCAATATACATAATACCACTTTGAAATTGGAGGATAGGATCTGATCTGTTCAAAGTTTTACCAGAGACCAAGTACACCATTGACTAAAAAAAGATCAAAATCAATTCGAATATTGAAGAATGAAGAATCGCTCTGCCAATTTCAGTTTCACTTTCACCCAAAAATTTAGTTCTGCATGTCTTTTGTCCTTTTCTTCTGTTGTTCCCAGGCTGTGCATAAGTGTTTTCGATTCTTTTTAAGTTTCTACTGTACACCAATCAAGAAAAGTAGGAATCAAACTCTTTCCCAAAGCAAAACCTTCCTTTTCAACGTTGCAGTTTTCTTCTGAGTTACTAAAGTTTAGTTTCCAAGCATACCTTTTGATACACCTCAGTGATAAAATTATAGATAAAAATATCAAATATAAATATAAAAGATATGTAAATCTAACTGGAATTAGCCAGAGATTATAAAATACAAAATTATTTTAATGTAATTATTCAGTGTAAAACTCTACAAAATAATTATGCTAAATTATCTTTGTGTAAATTATAGAAGAGAAATTGATTAAATAAATAATATATGAGAAATTTAGCATTGCAATGTGTTAATCTAGATAATTAATTGAAGGAGTTGAAAGAAAACACTCAAAGATAAATAATGAATAAATTAATATGAAGGAAGAATTTGCATAAAATTGATGATTCCAGGGGTCAACATAGTACAGGACGTCCGGATAAATTGAGAGAAAATTAGTCTCTCCTTTATGTATATATTTTTTTATGTCATTTCAATATTATCTTAAATTTTGTCCCAAAATATATGTCTTGATTATATGTCTTTATTATGGGTTTTAAATGATGTTATTTTTATTAACATAGGGAATTAGTTTTTTTTTTTTTTAAGTTAGTAAAGTAGATTCGGGATAGTATTAAAATAATACTATTTTAGACCAAAATTAGACACATAAAAGTTTTGGAACGGGACTCAAATTATGTATTAAGTCTTAATTAATTTTTAAAATAAAATTGAGATGAGCAAAATTTCGTCTCCTGCAATATCCACCCTTACGAAATTCAACATCTAAATAAACTTGTTCAAATTTTCTCTTAACTTTCTCAAACTAGGTCATGACATCAAAGACAATCTATTTATTCTCTTGTTTCAATAGAAATTAATGTAAAAATATCTTAAACATAAAACCAAAAGAATTAATTAGGCAACAAACAATAAATGCAAGTCAAAGAATGATGCGAGTAGATTGCATTATAGATTATAGGATTCATGTTCCAATAAATGAGGATGTGGGAGCGTGCGTATGCAAGTCAAAAATAGCAGCGACCGACCAAATTTCCATACAGTGGAATAGTGAAAGTGATACTCAAGAGATTGATGGGATATGTCTTGAAACGTTGCATCTTCATAGCCATCACTGCACACATTTCGGCTCTTAGTAATGTTTCTGTTTATTGTCCTTAGCCATTTTTTAAACTATTTACATTCAAAATTTATCATATATGTTTAGTGGCAAAGAATTTGAATAGTAATTAAAAAAATTTAGATTCAATTTTTATATAACAAAAAATAATATGTCTCGTACTTATTTGTTCTGAATTATTACTAAATTATTATATAATATTTTTTTGTTATAAATAAGTAAGGACACACTTTGTATATATTGGAAAGAGGTTGAGTTTAAACTCAAGACTGTTAAGAATGTGAGTGCCTTATAGTACTAGGGAGAAAATCTTAGTCACTTGAATTATTTGTTTTAATCACTAATATTTATAAAACACTGATATAGACTATAATTATTGAGCCTAGTCCACCTTGCATAATCAAAGGACTAGATCGAAGCCCAACTCCACATCAAAATTACGATAATGCTTTATTACCCAAGCATCATAAATAACGTCCCCATTAATGAGATAAAGGGAGAAAAATCTTATAAAAATTATTTTAATATTCATGTCTATCTTTTTAACCAATAGTATCTTTATACTAATTTAAGTGTCGAAATATAGTTATCCAACCTACCCTCTTTTCTTTGCAGATCTAGTGCAACTCAGCTAGAGCTAGAACTCGATGGATACTATTTAAGGCCCAAGTCATTATTTTTTTATTGATTTATTAATAGATACAAATTTATTATCAAATTTTTTTAATTTATATATAATCTAATTTAAACTAATTAAATAATTCAACGATAACATCTAATCTAATCTTGCATATTTGAACTTAAATCCAAACTTTTTTTTTGGTACATGACTCAAACCCAAATCACGACAGCTAAACAAAATACATTAAATTATCAATTATGTTTCCATCTTTGTAGCACTACTGTCCCTACAAAAAAAACTTCCCTTTGTTTTGAATGATGAATCTGATCATGCAGAATTTGTGGAGGAGAGATAATGTTATAACAATGTGCTAGTTAATAATATCACAATTTTCTTTGAAGGAATTGTTTATAGTGAACACACCAAAAAAGAATCAAAATTGATGAGTTATTGTACGTGTGGTTGAAAACAAACCATCGTAGAAAGGTCAAATAAAGTGGGTTTCTGTGTGGCAACATGTTTTCATAGTGCTTAGCTGGCTGACCGACCGATATGCAGGATTTGTCTATGAGTAATGACTTTCTTTTGGTTTGATGTGATGATTTGGTTTAATCTAACACAAAATTAATATGTTTATTTAAATTCATAACAACTATATATTAAAACCAATGATGTATTAGTTGAATAGAAACTAATGAGTTTTAAGTTGATAATGTTACAAATACCGTAAAGATTTATCGACTATTATTTTTTCTTAAACATGGATTAATTTCACACTTAAAAAGTACATAGAGATACTTAGATATAAATAAGAAAGAAGGTACTTATTAAAAAAATATTTCCTATTTTCCCTCTTTCTATATAATAATTTAGTAGTGTTAGTTGTTGGCTCATCTTTAATTTTAGGATTTTTTCAAACTAAATTCTTATATAATGTTATTTACAAAAATAAGTTCTGTTTAAAATTATTTACAAAACTAAATTTGTTTAATAAAATAATATTATAATTTTGTTCTCAAATAGCTAAAACGCTAATAATTAGAGTCAAAAAACTCTATTTTGACCACTCAAAATGTCGTTTTGGCTGCCCAAAACGCCAAACTTTCACCACAAAACGCCATGTTTTAGCCTCAAAATGCCGAGTAAGATGAACTTTGCCAAAAAAATCCATGCAAAACGCCACAACATTTGCTCTTTGATAAATTAATTTGGCGTTTTGGCCACAGACATGTAAAACGTCATATGTCATGCCTTTATGAGAGTTACTTCTGGTGTTTTGTTGTGGGACTTTGGCATTTTGGTGAACGAGATAAAATAAAATAAAATAAATTATAAAAAAGACCCAATTTCGTAAATCATTTTAAACAGATCCATTTCTGTAAATAATGTTGAATAGGAGCTCAAAGTATTGAAAACCCCTCAATTTTATGCAAATTATATTGATTATAATAAGAACTACAACATCAACAAATTAAATAGATAGGGGGTGATGTTGATATTTGAAAGAAGGAGAAAACATAATATATATCTAGAATCTAGCTAGTAGTGTACATTTGTTAAACCTTCGTAGATAATACAAAATAGAAGTCCAAGGTATATATATATGCTAGCTAATTATAAAGTAACATATGTTATTTAAATAAGAAAATTTTTAAAATGTGCACTTTAATTTAAAATTTTTTAAAACGTATTCTTAATGTCCTTAACTTTTTAAAATATACACATTATTTCAAATTTTAACTAATGTTAAAATTTTGACTAAAAATTTAATTGTTTCTCTATATTAACTCCCTTTCTTTGACATATAAATAGAAATAATGAGTGAAAATAAAAATAAATAAATTAAATGCATCTTACTTTATGTTAAAATTTTAATAGAATTTAGAGTTTAAAAATAATTTATGTATTTTAAAAGTTTAGAAAAATTAAATGTATATTTTAAAAAATTTAAAAGTAAAATGCATGTTACATAACATTTTAAAAGGATTTTTATACTTGTCCCTTCCAGAAAAGTTATCAGCACAATTTAAAATTTAACTTTTTTCATATATATATATATATAGGAGTTAAAAGTTAACAAGTTACTATCACTATTTATTTTCTATAAACAAAGAATATTAATATATGTTCAAATAAATTTATCTTTATTTATATGCAAATTTAAAATAAATAAATAGATCAATGTTAGATTTGTTATTACCTATTTTCCACTTAAATAACAAATTTATAAATTTTGAGAATAATGATCTATCTTTCTATCAACCATGTGTAGTGTTATTTATTTTTTAAAAAAATAATTAACATTTAAGATTAGTTGTATTATATTATATAATCGATTTTGAAAGTGTATGCATTAAAACGATTTTAAATTATTTTAAAAGAAAAATTAACTTTTAAGATCGATTAATGTCTTAACGGATTTTGAAAATATACTTTCTAAAATGGTTTTAGTTATAATCTATTTTGAATGTAAATTTTATAAATGCTTGTAATATATAGACATCTTTCCTCCCTGTTTTGTATTCATTTAATCAAAAATGTGTACACAAAATCAATAAATTCCGATATCATAAATTAATTTAAACTAACTATTATTAATTTGTAATATTAAGTTATGAAAATTGATTAAAAATACAAAATGATAACAACAAAATTTAAAATTACAAATTCTAAAAAATACAAAATCACAACATAATGTAAAAAGACTGATTATATGAATGTAAGAAGACCAAGTCACAAAATGTTTTACGTTAAATGTACAAAATTTAAACCCTGCATATATACCCAAACAAATAATGATGAAGACAAAAGTTGCTATTGTGAGTATATTGTCGAAGTTTTTTTTTTTTATTTGGTGTTGTAATCTTGAGTAGGATGCTAGGATTTGCTAGCCAACCTACCAATCATATTTGAGTAAATATTTATTTTAGTCTTTCACACTTAAAATTCTTATTAATTTGGTCCCTTACATTTGAAACCCTAACAAATTCGTCTCTCACATTTCAAATTTATCAATTTTGTCTTTCACACTTCAAATTTTTTATTAATTTCATCCTTCAAATTTATCAATATTTTTGAAGTGTGAGAGATTAAATTGATAAGTTTTACAAGTTTAATGGACTAAATTGATTAGGGTTTTAAATGTGAGAGACCAAATTGATAAACTTGAAGTGTGAGGGACCAAATTGATAAATTTAAAAGTGTGAGGGACCAAATTAATAAAAATTTTAAGTGTAAGAGACTAAAATAGATATTTATTCTAAATATTTCTCTTCTACATAATTATTAATTGTATCACACTGTCACCTTAATAATAATAAATATAAGCAAAAAATTCAACCAGCATTTATATAAGGTTGATGAATTTTTCATATATAAGCAGTTTAGCATAAAATTTAGTATTTGCTATTTATAATTAGTTCCTATTTATGGCCTCAGAGTTTATATCATAAAGTACTTAATCTATAGCCAAACAAAAATTGGAAAATAGAAATAGAAAAAAAAAAAAAAAAAAAAAAGACAAGAAGATCATTTTCAACCTTATTCTAACTTGTAGTCATAGATTGTTATCATTGAAGAAATGAGACGTGAGATTCTGCTCTTAGGCTGACAATTTTGATTCTTTTCCCCTCTCTTTTTCTGACAATATTGCAGATGCAACATCTTATGTCTATGATTTATTTTATTTTATTTTTTTAATAAATAGTTAGAGATTAATTTTTTCAAAGTAAAAAGATCACACAGTGAATGTAATTTCTTTTAACAATTTTTTTTATATACATTATTAAATATGTCAATATATTTAAGAGATTTAATCATCTATTAACTATATTAAGTTTTGTTAATTTATGGCATAAATTTCATAACACCTTAGAATTGAAAATACATTAGTTATTATTTTTTTATATAAAAAAGAGAAATGATGTGTCTTGATATGCATTTAGAGGTAATTTTAATAAATATTTAATAATATAATTTAATTAGCCGCTGGACGTTGTTTATTAATAAGAGAATTAAGTAGTATTTAAAAAAATTGAGATTCAATTCTATTGTACAACCAAAAATTATAATTTAACTATCAAAATATTACATGTGAGATGACTTAAATTTAAATTAAAGTATATTTATAAGAAAACTTTATAATAATTGAATCGTAAAGTATAAGTTCTGATTATTGATGAATTGACTGTCATATAACCTTGTCCTCATATTATAAGCATTTTATAAAGATCACTTTCAAACTTTTAGAACGTCACTAAGATCATATTCATGCGATTGCCGCCCCAAATTTTTCATTTGGTGTAATGATTAAATGCATTAAGTATGAAATAATAGCATATGCTCATTGTAAAGCAAGATAAGATTTTGTGTCTATATTATCAATACCTCTGTTGAAAAGAAAGTTCTTGTCCCGCTTACCATCTTTTTTTTTTTTTTCTTTCACTTCATATATTTATAAAATTTATTATTATACTTATAAATAAATATATTTATATATATACTCATATGATATAATATAAACTTACCTAAATTTTAATTAAATATTTTATATATATATATATATATATATATATATATATATATATATATATATATTAGGGTTAGTTTTTAAAATTTATATTTTAGAGTTTAAAACTTTAGTGTTGATGTTTAGGGTTTAGAGTTAGAGTTTATATTTTAATTCTCGAGTTTTAGGTTAGAATTTTAAATTTTTAGAGTAAGTATTTAGGGTTTATAATTAAATTTAAGATTTATATTTTAAAATTTAATTATGTAACTGTGACAGTGTCTTTAAATTCACTCTAAACACTTACTCTAAAATCCTTACATTTTAAACTTGAAACCATAAATTTTAAATTTATGCATAAATTCTGAAAACTAATATTGAATCTCTAACTCTTGAAAACATTTATTTAAAATTTAAGTGAGATTATATTATACTATACATGTATATATATATAAAGAGAAAGAAAAAAGAAAAGATGATAAGCCGAACTAATGTAGGAAAAAAAAAAGTGATAGTAACAGAGTAAATTTCTATTTAGACAAATAAACGGAACCAAGAAAGCAAAAGAAAAAAATAAAATAAAAGTACACTCATGTCAAAATTTAGAGTGTAAAATTTCAGCAATAGTTGAAATTGGAGAAGAATTATAGTAACTTTCTCAACTTAAAAATCACCGGATCCAAAATGACACTCCTATTTCCAACCAAAATAAAATATTAAAAACTATTTGATTTATTTAATATGTTATATTAATTCTATATCTTCTTGAGTGAATTTTTTTTTTCTTTTTGAGCTATTATAAGGGAGATAATGTTAGCTCAAACTTGGTTTCAATTGTTTATCAACCATATATTATTTTAATATATATTATTTTAATTTTAATATTTGTATAGACTAAAAGAATATTGATTGGACGATAATGATTGCATGTCCAAAATAATAAATGGTGATCATCCATGCATTATCAAATCATCATACCCCCCAACCTAACAAGAGCATGGTTTTATTCTTTTTGGATAATGGATTCTCATTTGTCACCTTACCAATTTCATCATTAATAAATAGCCCAAAAACACTAATTTCAAAAAAAAAAAATTAATGCTTTTCTTAAGGTCATCATCTTTTTGGAGGAGCAAGTTCTCGAAGACTCGGATCTTAAGGTCATCATCTTTTGTATCCGTTGTCCAATAGGAAAACCGTGAAACAGAAATAGTGGGCTCCACAAATCATCGGGCCCACATCCTCGCCAAGCGACGTTCATCGCCGAACCGCCGGGGCGTTCGGGACCACAACTTTTTGCCACCTGTAACGTTTTTCAACCACGTGAAGTGACTGTTGGTTCTCCACGTGTCCTTCGTCCTTTACAGTTGGATTTCCGAAAAGATCATAGTCGAGTTATCTGTCATGACCAATTAATATGTGACACGTATGCAGAGTGTCAGAATCTTTTATTTTCTTCCAGAGTCGACTCTGGTTTATTTAACCCGTGGGACACGTTTGTAATTTCGAGTAGTGGAAGTGTTGAGGTTCCCGTGTTCTGTCTCTAACTGATGAGTCCCCGACGAAACTGGTGGTCAATAGCAGTGCTAAAGTACTACAAGCAATGACCATTTATTATCATTTTTCAATAGCAGTTAAAAGTAAAAAAAAAAAAATCTATTTTGTTTCTACAAAGTTCTCTAAATCTAAATTATGATTTGTTAGAAAAAATAATGCTAATTTTAGTTATGCTTTACTTCAAATTTGTAGGTGAATTGACACATGAAAATTATTTATGACGAATTTGAAATATATTTTTTTTATTCTTTAATATATGTTATGTAAAATTATTATACACGTATTAAAAATTATTGTTAGCTAATGACATGTTAGTTTAGTGATATTTTATTTAATTTTAAATATCAAAGTGTTAAACATGATGTTATGAGTTTTATTGACACTTTCATCCCCTTTTTGAGCTTTTATGTAATAAAAAATTTTATTAATAATATATATTAAATTTGGTTAGTATGCCATAATTATAATTGATTAAAAAACGATTAAAATTATTTATACTCTTATAAATAAGGGTATAAAAATTTTAAAAAATAACAAAACTTTAAAGTTTCAAAAGAATATATTATTTTAAAACAACACATAAATGAATGGAGTATTTAGCTAATAGAAAGAAAAAGCTATTTTTAATCAAAACCCACCGATTTATGTAAATAATTTGGAAAGTAATCTAATCCCAGAAATAGTTTGCAAAATGAACCTCAATTGATCACAGGAGTAAAAACCTGGGCCCATTAATGCTGTACTGTAGACATTCCAGAGTACCATTTTTTTAAAAAAAAAAAAAAGAAAAAAATTGAGGGGAAAAATAATTTTTTAATCAATTAAAAAAATAAAAAAGAAATGAGAGAGAAAAAAAAATAAAAATAAAAAGAATATAAGATACACACTTATTATCAGTAAGTCTTCCTGTCAGTCATGTAATAATTATATACTTGCAGCTTAAATCTTAAGTAAGAAAAATGAACTTTTTTTTTATTTAATTAATGATGTAAAAATAAAAATTCTACCCAATCCGTTACTGAACAACTCGTATGTTTTCTTACGTATGAAACAAAATAATCATAAATTAATCTATTTCATTACTTTTAATGAATAAATACTAACTTATAATTCATAAGGCTCTTGTTTGTATAATTCATTAAGTATAAATGTATGAATGGCTCATTTAATACAAGAAATGAAAATTATAAAATTTAAATGAAACTATTCTATTTCATATCTCGGTAATTTAGGAAATAAAATGTGAAGTAAAATTATAATTGATTTAAAAAATAACAATGTCCCTCCTTAAAATAAGATACATTTTATCACATCAAATAAAGAAAAGATACATTTTAATTAAAGAGGATATAAATTGGAAAAAAGAATGTTGATTTATTTTTTTTAAAAAAAAAAATAACACGAAATAGGTATTCTTACTTCTCAAGATGAAAATATTATTATGAAATCATACTTAAATTATAAGAATTTTTTAATATCAAATGTAAGAATGCTAATTTTATGAATTGAAAATATCATTTTGAATATCAAATGAGTCATAAGTGGTTGAAAAATGAAATATTATAGGAGAAGAGAAGTAATTCACAAGTATGATGATATGAGTCATGTTTTCTAATTACTTTAAGGTCCCCTTCCCCTATTATTTTCTTTTACTCCAAGCTCTTCACCTCTGAGAAGCAAAAGGGACATGTTTTAGACTCATTCAGTAACTTTTCCCCCATATATATACAAGGATACTTCACTTCATAATGTGAATAAAAATGACTTGTTTATACTAATTCCCTAATATTTCACATTAGACTTGAAGTAATTTAAAAAAAAAAAAAAACACTAACCCAATACACACAAGAAATAACAAGTTATTGAAAAATGATTTTTTTTTTCAATAAATAAGATTGTGCAACATAATATATGTCTAGGCAAAAAACCTTTATGGGTTTTCCTCATGATTATTCTAAATTTATATTAAAAATAAAATTAATCTCATTCAAAAAATTAAATAATTATTGTTATTTTTTATTCGAACGTGTTGTAGTTATTTGTGCAAAATATTAAGACCTTTACTTAGGAAATTTGGCTGAAAATAATGAGATAACGTCTTCTCTTCCCAATTTATACCATATTTTGTTCTACTATTTGGAGATATACCTTGTCCCACCATTATAACTTTATTGATCAAAGAAATTATTTGCAATAACTCGATATTATTTGCGCTATATATATATACTAATAAACTATGCGGAAGCAGAGTATTATACAAATTGTAGGATATATGACTATCCCCAAAACATTTGGCAAGTTGAGGTTTCGAGAAGAAAGAGTGTTATGTGTATATGCTTTTTTTTCTTTTTTTTTTTTAAATATTTTTTTTATTTTTATTTATAGTTTTATTATTTTAAAAAATTATAAAACAAAATAATATACAATAAATATACATCAATAGATTTGCAAAGAGAAAAATTCTCTTTAAATTCCTAGTACTTACTTATTTCGATAAATTAATTTTTTATATTTTAATTTTATTAATTTAGTTTTAAATATTTTTTAATATCATTAATTTATTATAAGTATCAATTTTATTTTTAACACTTTAATATCAAATTAATTTTTCATATTTTTATAACAATAAGTAACATAATTTTTTTTAGGTATTTTAGTGTATACTATTCATATAATATAAACAAAATTTAAGATAAAAGAATGTTACTCATTTTAAAGTTTTTATATTCTTGTTTTATAATTTTTTTATAATAAACCAAAACATTAAAAAATAAATTAATAAAAAAATTATTTTATTATAATTTTAAAATATTAAAAAATAAATTAATAAAAATTAAAATATAAAAGACTAATTTATAATAAGAGTTACCATAAAAAAAGGGGTTTATCTCATTTGCAAATGAAATTTTGCTTTGAGAAGAGACTAGCCCGTGACCATGAATATAAGTGAAGCTACAACTCAACCTATCCTCGCTATCCATGTAGATTCTGAGACCCCAAAAAATGACAAGAAGATAAATAAAAAAAGAAAATAAAAAAGTAAGAACGGGAGAGGGAGGTGGTGTGGTAGAGTCTGGTGGAGGTCGGTGAAAGCGAAAACCAAACCAGAATTAGTGCCTTGTTCATCACTGTCAAATTGCTGTAATTAATTCCTCTAATTCTCAGCTAACCACACACAACCCCACCATATATACCCCCTACTCAGTGCCGCTCTCTCCACACTCGCCTTCGCAATTCTCACACACAAGCCTCCAAAGTTTCTTCCTTTTTCTCCTTCTCTCTCTCTGCTACTCTGCTTTCTCCGAGCATTTTTGTTCTTTTCTGCTAAAAGGGTGTGTGTCTATGGCTAAGGACGTTGAGGTTGCCGAGCGTGGGTCCTTCTCCGCCAAGGACTACCACGACCCACCTCCGACGCCTCTCATTGATGCGGAGGAGCTCACGAAGTGGTCCTTTTACAGAGCTTTGATAGCTGAGTTTATTGCCACTTTGCTCTTCCTCTACATTACTGTGCTCACTGTAATTGGGTACAAAAGCCAGTCTGATCCCAACCTAAATCATGATGCTTGTGCTGGGGTTGGTATTCTTGGAATTGCGTGGGCTTTTGGTGGCATGATCTTCATACTCGTTTACTGCACTGCTGGAATTTCTGGTGGGTTTACTTCATTTTTCAGATCTCTTCTTTAGAATGCAGAAAAATGAAAACTTTTTCTGCTTTTCAACTTCCCCTCATGGTTTCCTTTCCTCTTCTGGGCATCTTAAATTTTCAGTAAATATTCTTCAAAAGAAGATTTTTTTTAGTTAGCATCCAAGCAGAGAATTCATCTTGTTGAACCTCATTTTCATGATTTGCAGCAGATTTCGTTAAAAAGTTGCTAACTTGACAAGTGTTTTTGTCAATCAACGAATCCGGTTCTCAAAATTCTTGTTCAGTAACGATTTCAAAGGGATTTTACTATACGTTTAATTTTGTGTTTTGCACCATTGAGGCAATTAACTACCATGATTTGCTAGCAAGTGTTTACTCAAAGTTGCCATAACTGGAGGTTCTCAAAATTCTTCCTTCGTATTCTCTGCAGGAGGCCACATTAACCCAGCAGTGACATTTGGGCTCTTCTTGGCTCGCAAGGTGTCTCTGATCCGAGCCATCATGTACATGGTGGCTCAGTGCTTGGGGGCAATCTGTGGAGTCGGGTTGGTCAAGGCCTTCCAACAATCTTACTACAAAAGGTATGGCGGCGGTGCCAATACGCTTGCTGATGGCTACAGCACCGGCGTTGGATTGGGTGCTGAGATCATTGGAACCTTTGTTTTGGTATACACAGTCTTCTCTGCTACCGATCCCAAGAGGAATGCTAGAGATTCACATGTCCCAGTAAGTATATTATTAACTAATTTCCCCAATTTTTTATTTTTGAGCATTTAGAGCTTCTTTATTTGATCTGCAGATTACTAAGTGTCTTAAATATTTTGCCTAAAATAAATTATGCTGAAAATGGTTGCAGATACACATGTAGAGCTATTAAATGGATTAGTCCTCCAAACCAAAAAATAATAAAATTATTATTAATTTTAAAGACATGGAACATTATCACCAATAGCATAAATCAATCAACATGGTTTTTCTATCTTAACTAGAGGCCTCGGCTCAAATTGGATCAGTTATACTCAATCTAATACTAGATAGCGGTTCTTTATACCGACAAAAAAAAAAAAAAAATTATCTTGTTGGTTAGTAGAGTATGGCAGAAGGAAGCGTGCATGCTCAATTATTTCCTTGTTTGCAATGATGAAATAGTGCCCATGTTTTCTCCTCTTGCATTTTTTATTGGGTCTTGACCATCAATATTTATGGGAACACAAACTTATTATTAAGTCTCCTATCTTACAATTAATTCAGTTTGAATATATTCTTGCATTTTCTATGTCATCCTTGTTATGATTAATATCATCATTAATTCTTTTTAAGGGGCATTAATATTAATATAATATAAAATATAGGAACTGAGAAGCTTGATATACTTTTTTATCCCCTAATTAAGAAACTAGATTAGACTTGTTCCACTGTTATTCTCACACACTTTCCTTCTTAGTTCCCTTTATGGTCTTTAACTTGTTGATGCTAAGTTTTCCAAACAAGAAAGTAGATAACCTTTTTGTTGTAGGTATAATCAAATCCATAGTGGAAGCACTGTTGATTCATATAGGCATCCAAGCCTGCTATTCTTTTCCCCTCTTTTTCCCCTAAGTTGTCAAATTCATTATGGTGATAACTCATAATCAATCGAAGTGGTACCTCACCATGTGCCTGCCTAACATGGTCCATTAAATTGCTTCAATTAATTCTGTGGTTATGGTTAAATTTCATGCCCAACAAATCAAGAAGGTCATCTCATTTTCTTTTCCATTTTGATAAAAAAAGTGGATCCTACTCTTATCTTTTTCTTCTGTTTTTGCTGCTTCGAAAGAAAATCATATATTTGAAGTGTTTAAGTTCTGAATATGAAGTGGTCTATAGTTGTGTGGATGTCGTTTCTCCAAGCTGGCAAATTTTGTGGAAGTTTCCAGCATTTTCTGATTTGTCAATGTCAATTTGGGGTTCTGTATTCACCTTCAATCACTTTATGAGATTCGCTCCCAAACAATATTAAAGAAGAAATTGTGGGCTTCACTTGCATGCATGTCCCACTCTTATTTGTGAATCTCAAACTAGATGTTTATTATTCTTCACTCTCTAACTTGTTTTTATTAACTTGGATTGATATGCTTCAATTGGAATATGTTATGTTAGCTTTTCTCTACAGTTTTGCTTACTGTGCTGTGTTCCATAATTGAAGGTTTTGGCTCCACTTCCAATTGGGTTTGCTGTGTTCATGGTTCACTTGGCCACCATCCCAGTCACCGGCACCGGCATTAACCCGGCTAGGAGTCTCGGAGCTGCTGTCATCTACAACCAAGACGAAGCCTGGAATGATCATGTGGGTATTTTAGTTCTTGATAATTTTGCATTTGAATTGAGTTTCTGGCTGCCATTTCAACTAAGAAAAGTGAAAAAAGATGGAAACTTTATCTGATTCTTTGTTCATTGTGTCTGGACAGTGGATCTTTTGGGTAGGGCCATTCATTGGGGCAGCCATTGCAGCTTTCTACCACCAATTCATCTTGAGGGCAGGTGCAGCTAAGGCTCTTGGGTCATTCAGGAGCAACCCCACTGTTTGATTTATCTTCCTCTTCAAGGGTTTTAAAGGAAAGAAGAAAGGAAACTGATATTTCAAGTAGAAGAAGAAGAAGAATTAATGGCTTGTTCGGTAGATTTAAGTCTCTTTCAACACAGGGGAGCCTTTTCTTATACCCCTTTTGTCTTTACAAGCACTTTCCTTTTAGGTCACTTGTGTGTGTTGTTTTTCTTTATTTAGTTCTTCTCTTTGTCTTCATTGTACTCAATTTATATCTATTGTGAATTATGAAAGAGAGTTGAATTATGTATTTACTATTTATGCTTTATTCCAATGTCTCAATTTCCCTTTTCCTCTTCTACTTAGGATTGCATTTATTTGAAACTAGAAAACTATTCAGCAGCTATGACTAAGGCTATGTTTGGTTGGATGGAGGGGAGGCTTGTAAATAGAGGAAAGGGAGAATAAGTAAATTTTTTATTATAAAGAAATATTATAACTTTGTAAGTTAAAAAGTGAAAAAAATGATACACAATATAAAAGGTAATGCAATAACTTCTCTAATTTTGAATTCCAAACAGAAATTATAAGTGTCTTAATATGAGAGTGTCACTTGACTTAAGCCTTTATATTGAATTCTTTTTAGCAGGACGTTAGCTATGGAAAGAAATGGACTAAAGAAATAAAAAAAAAAAAAATGATTGTTTTTAAGTCTATTTGGTGTATAATAATAAAAAAATTCTTTCCTTTATGATGTTTCATAAAGGCATCATTTTTTTGGCGTCCTTAAAAGTTTAACATATTTGTAATACAAAGAGAAATAATATTTTAATTAGTACTATTTTAATAATAAATTTTTATTTTTATATTTTATGAAATTAGCTGATAAGGATACTTGTTAATCCTAGGGATCACAATTTACGTTTCAAGAGTTGTACACATTTATATATGTTGTAAAATAAAATTATAAGAAAAAAAAATGTAATATATAAATTTATGTCAGCACAGACTGTTGGTTTCCCAAAATGATAGTCTAGTCAGCAGCATCTCTCTCCGACTTCATAGTCATCTTTTAGACTATTTTTAGTCATGCAACTCTTATGAGTTTTATATATATTATTTATATTATTTTTATAGGTTTTACAATAATATATATTTTTTTAATTTTATACAACTTAAATAACTTTTTTCTTCTACTTATATTACTCTTAAAATTTTTTAAATAAGTCCCACAAATTATATATTTTTTCTTATAAATATTTTATTTCTTCTTAAAAAATACAAAAAAAAAAAAAGCCTTTCCCATTGTGTGCAACGACAATCGAATTTGTAACTCTCTTTCTTCTCTTTCCTCCATGTCATTGTGCTCTAGTGGTTAGTTTTTGTATACAATGTTGCATAGATTCTATGCAATACCCAAATACCACCACTACAAATGGCCTAATGAAGCAGAACTTGTCATACTAAGACCATCTCTAATGGCGTTAAACTTTACGTTGCATAGTGCTATGCAACGAAGAGGAAATCAATTCCATGACTACAGAGCTCCACGGTGGAGCTCTGTTGGCTGAGAGATGGAAGAGTCGATGCATAGCTAGAGAATGATGCACATTGTACAAATGGGACCCAAATTGTACAGACTGTAAGAAAAGAATGCAAAAAATCACAGAAGAAATTTGGAGCCAAAATCTTCTTTCTTTCAATGGCAACGAATTACAATAGAATCTGAAAAAAAAAAAAAAAATTGTCTCAAATACCATGTAAAAATCAAACTTTTGAACCCTAAACAAAAATCAAACTCAATATAACAGAGGTGCACCAGAAAACATGCAAGGAAGCTGGAAGTGGAACCCAAGAGAAGATCGTTGGAAGCTGGAACCCAGAAAAAAAGCATGAAAACACTTAGTATTTGAGATCTCCTCCAAGAGACTGACGATCGTTGTTTCCAGAAGATCTCCTCTTGGGCTAGAACAGAGTTGAGGTTGAACCGTGTCCTCGGCTTCTCTGCGAACAGGCTAGTTGGTTGTGGAGAATGGGTGGAACCCAGATAGAAGGCGTGGATGGCAAAGAAGTGGAGCATACGAGGTGAGAGAGA
This sequence comes from Bauhinia variegata, assembly GCA_022379115.2. NCBI lineage: Eukaryota > Viridiplantae > Streptophyta > Magnoliopsida > Fabales > Fabaceae > Bauhinia > Bauhinia variegata. Next base: position 9,967,466 of record CM039428.1, read on the forward strand.
AGGCGTGGAAGGCAGAGGTGAAAAGGGGAGAAAACGAGAATCATCTGGAACTCAGAAGTTGACTGTTGGATGAGAGAAGAGGACAAATCTAATGGTCACAAAGGCAATTTCGGATGAGACATTGAAGGTGAAATTTTTACAATTAAATGGCTATATTTTAAACTATATATATATAATGGTCATAACTTTAACCATTGAAATAAAAAAAATTATTAAACACTAAAATAAAATTAAATGTCAGGAAAGAATAACAAATAGCCATTGGATTTTAACATTATATATACCAGCACCTTTGCCAAATTTTTCTCACAACTAACAACTTGAATCTTCTCTTTTCTTCACCTCTTTTGTTTATTGATATCTATATTTCATTCTTACATGGATTCCACTTATTTTAATTTAAATTCTCCATTTTCTATTAATCAAAATTCTCCACCTTTGTCAAATTACATGCAAAATTCTCCATCTCCTAGCTTTCCAAATTCTCAAAATCTTCCATATCAATATCCAATGTATCCACCACCAAGTAACCATTCATATAAAAAATCTCCTTATCAATATCCAATTTATCCACCACCAAGTAATCATCCCATTCACCATGAGACTTCAATAGCCACTAGTTTTGTTGATAAAGAACCCGAAATACCAGTCGGGTCTATGTTTGAGTCTCAAATGCCACTATTCTTGAAGAAGAAAGAGGATCTGCTAGTAAAAAAAAATCAAAAGTTAGATTCAACATGGCTGAAGATAAACTTCTCATTCAATCGTGGCTCAACATTTTCGAAGGATCCACTTGTGGGGGTTGATCAAAAAGCAGAACGTTTTTTGTTAAGGATTAGTGAAAATTACAACAAGTATCGTGACGATTTAAGAGAAAGGGATATAATCCCACTAAAATCTTGATGGCATAGAATAAATCATGCTGTTTCAAAATTTGCTGGATGTTACAAATCAATTGTTCAGAGGAAGAAAAGTGGAAGCTCCGAGAATGACATCATATCTGACACTAAAATGATATGGGTTGCAGACAACAAAAATAGTGAGTAGTTTAAGTTTGAGCATGCGTGGTGGTTATTGAAAGATGAACCTAAATGGATAGGAGAATCATCTGAATGTTCTTCAAAAAAAACAAAGACTTCTGCTTTTGGAGCATACTCATCATCTTCTAATCCATCAAATCTAACAACTTGTGATTATGACCCTTCCTCTCCTACACTAGTCTGCCCAATTGGCCAAAAAGTAACAAAAGGAAGGCAAAAACAACAATAGATGACACTGCCCTAATACTGTCAACTAAAGAGTATAAACATTAAATGTCATTGCAGCTCTTAAGAAAGAAGAAAACGACAGAGAAAAAGAAAGGATTCTATTAGATAAGGAAAAGTTTCGTTTTGAGCAAGCAAAGCTGAAGATGGATGAGAAGCTAGAGAAGCAAAGACAACGTTTAGAGAAGGAGAAATTGAAGGCAAAGGAGTTGAAAATCTTGATGACAGACACATCCCAAATGCCAGAAAGGCAACGCCGAGATCATGAGGTTATATGTAACATGATTAGGGAAAAATATGAGATTGTTTAGGGTTTCTTGTAACTTAGTGCTTTAGATGCTAATTAACTTATAATCGAGTATGCTTTTGTTGTAACTTAATATTGTAATTTATTATAATTAAATATTGTTATGTATGCTAGTAGTTGAAAAATCTATTTTAATGTATTATTATTATGCATCATGTATTTTAATTTACACAAATTTCTTAAAATTTTATAGTATTAATTTTACACATATGTAGTGTATTAAAAATAAAATAAAATAAATTTAAATATGTCAAATTACAAAAATAAATGTTAAAATAAAATAATGATATTCAGTAACTTGTGGGACCCATTTATGCAACTAATATGAGTTGTACCACTAGAGAGAATTTTATTTTTAAGTTACATAGAGTGTGATAAGTGATGTGTCAGTATAAAATCACAAAAAAATTATTAAACAATTCAGTATAAAACTCTCACAAGTTCTATGCTTAAAATGCTCTAACCCAATAGCAAAAATCAGAAGACCGATTCTCAAAGATGGTTCTGAAATCAGTCGTTTCTTAACTCACCCATCAAAGATTCTTCTGTCACATTCACACTCATCTGTGTGCGCTAATATATAATAAGAAAAGAAAGCAAATGTGTCAGAATGATAATCCTTAAAATAAAAATTATAATTTATTACATTTAGGGTTGTGGGAGACCGTAGGCAACTAAGACAATTGTCTTACCACCTCCCAAATATACCTAGTATTAATTACTACTTCAAATGTAAGAATTTAGTAAAAATTGTAGATGAGAATTTGATGAGAGTAATTAATTAGTTTTGAAGGATAATTCATTATCAATAAAATTATTGTTATTAGTTTTCAAAATTATCTTTAAATGATTGCCATGATTTTTTTTAACCAAAGCAAATAGTATGTCTAACTATTTATCTCAAAGAATTTCATTGTTTTTGCTCTAAACTTTCTTAGCTCTAACCCTAGATGTGGTCTAGTATTTGGTTTTTTTTTTTTTTTTTTATATATATATATATATATATATATTATAGGAGATTTGGTGTTTAGTTTTCTTATATAACAAAAAAAATCCTGATATATCTTCTTTTTTTTTTTACTTTCATTTTTATAATTATTTAAACTCGAAATGAATTATCAAATTAAGTGAATTACTGATATTAAATTATCATTAATATAAATTTATAGAAGATAACATCGACCTGCGATTCTCATTGTTCCCAAATTCTTAAGTTTTATAACTTCATTTTTTTTTCTTCTATTGGGTTTGTAACTTTTTTTTTTATTTGTATTTAATCTTATTATTTTATCTAAATTATTTCATTTGTTTGTACTTTATAATTGTAGGAGATGTCAATTGGAAAGCATAAATTTAGTTTTGAAAAAATGAAGAATAAAAAACAAAGTTAAAAATTGATAATTTTAGTAGATAATGTTTGCAACTTAAAAAGTTCGCCTCTGCTCTTACATGTTTGAAACTAGTACATAAAAAGCTCTACGTCATAGTCTAAAATAATAATAAAAAAAAAGTCCCATCTTATTTTAAGCAATAAAAGATGTTAGTGTTCAGCTTTCCTATTTGATATATTGTGACAGTAAAGTGGCTGGATGATGCCAAATTTTACTGTGATTTCTACTTTCTCTATGAGGATTTTAAAAGGTGATAGATGCTATTTCACTTTCAGAGCATACTCCACTAACTCAATGAAGGCATGGCATCTCTTCAGTAACTTTACAAACCATAATTACAAGGGAATAGTAATCTCACCTTCTAAGCATAGGATGCTACTTTGCCTATTTCTACTCTCTAACTTCTACTTTCTTACCAATATGGACTTTGCCTTCTTTTCATTCCTTTTCTTTTAAAAGAAAATATGATAGCTAAATTGCATTTGTGTTCTTTGATTTTTCAATTTCATTCTCCTACTTTTTAGCTTTGAGAAAAAGAGTAAGAAAAGATAAAAAAAAAAATTAGAAAAATTGAAAATAAATTTAACAATGAACAACATTTTTTAAAATTTTGTTTTTAATAGACTTTAATAACATTATACAATTTATATTATTTATTTTATCTAATGAGATTAAATTTACAGTTATAGTGGTTATTGTTGTTGAATCTTAAACTTTTTGTTAAATTGAGTTTTCATACATGTCAAAATTTCTATAATGGTTGAATGTGTCGTAAAGCTAAATTAAAAAAAAACTTAGTCGCATTTGCTAGAATCAATATACAGTAATGCATATGATCAAAATAAATAAATAAACAAACAAGTAATGCATATAAGTATACATCATATAATTAGTATAGAGATATCTCAATAAGATAATAATTTTTAATATCTTGTATTTTTATAAAAAAAAATAGGAAAAGAATAGTTGCAAGTACAAGAAGGGTGGTACTAATACATTTGAAAAAAAAAATTATAAAAATAGGTTACATTGATGTGGTGTTGACATTTGTTATTTTTTTAAAATGACTTATGTTAATATTAAATTAACATTTTTTAGAATATTATAAATCAAATAATATAGAGAAAAATTTTTAAATATTGTCTAAACATTAATTAGTTTTTAATAAGATCAATTGAAATAAAAGGATTATTAGAAAATAAAATTTTGATAAAATATTATAAAAATAAATTGCGCGATAAAATCAATTGAAATAAGAGAATTATTAAAAAATAAAATTTTGACAAAATATTATAAAAGTAAGTCTAGCAATAAGATTAATTGAAATAAAAGAATTACTAAAAAATAGAATTTTGATAAACTCTAAAAAATGATATAAAAAATTATGAAATAAGAAAAATGAAGAAGGATTAAAAAAAGAGAATTAGCAAATCTTAATATCTAATTAGAAATATTATAAAGATATGATTTGTAATTCTACTAATGGTAATAATCATCGAAAAATATATGAACAACTAGGGTTCATACTGATTATAGAGGATTAGGAAAATCAATTAGGGTTTGTCCATTCTCTAAATAGAGGCTACATTGAGCAAGACACTAAAAACAAAAAGTGCCCTCTCCTCTCCTCATCATTACATTGCATGTTTTACTTACAGAGTTGCCATGTACCCTTACATAAAAGGTTGTGTTCTTCAATCACTTAGGAAGAGTATTCCAGATTCAATTGCAAAGGTTAATCTCTCTCTATATTGTTGATAGTTATACATGTATTGCAAAATTAATGGTGGATTTTCTACTTATTGGCAGAAGAGGGTTACTGGGACAACAAGGTCAATTAGAAGTAAAAGAAGAAATTCTCAAGAATATGTGGCAAATAGAAAATTTTCATGGTTTAGTTTTGTATTCTAAATTACTAAGGACAACCCAGCCCGTAGGTGACAACAAAATTAAAATTTTTATGGTGGAAGGTTGAGAAGTTGAAGGATAGGAAAAGTGATATTAAGTAAAATTCTTTTTATAATCATGATTAATTGGTCTCATTCAAAAGTTTCTTTGTTTCTAGTTTTATTTTTACATTTAGACAGAAAATTTTCTTTACCACCTTCGTGCTTGTCATATTTCTGTAAAAGTTGTAAAATAGTTCCTTTGCCTATGTTTCATCTCAAGCATGTAAATAACATATATGGAAGCTAAGGTGATTGTGTATTTTGTAATTTTTGGTGTAGTTTTAGTTTGTTTTCTCTTTCTCTTTTCTATTGTTTCCAAGGGTTGGTACTGCACATAGAATGTTTATGCAATTTTTTTTTTTTTCACTATCCTAATAATTTCGGTTAAAGCATTTACTGTCTTATTAGTCACTTCCAAATTGTATTTGCTTTACTAATTTAATCATTTTTCATCTTTTCCAAATTTTTTCTTTCCTATCATATTTTACTTTAGGATTTTTTTTTTCTCTAAAATTTACTTTCTTAAGTTAGTGATTTTTTTTTAATTTTTTTTATAATGAATATTTATTCTAAGTTAATCTTTGTTATTAAAATTTACTTTCTTATGGTGAATATTTAGCTTAGAACATTGAATAACAGGGACACTAAGTTTTAATATTAATTCAATCCCCTAAGGACGAGATGAGTTTAAATTTGGGACATAAAGATATCATAACCTTTTCTTTTGCTTAATTTATTTTATCATGGTAAATGTATACCTAACAAAGTCTTCTATGCATAAAAATTAATTTGGTGATAAACTAGTCCCACATTTACCTGTCTATATATATATATATAAAATACATATTACAATCACACTGAATAGTATTGCACTGCATTAACACACGCTAAAAATTTAAAACTAAACTAATTATCATATAGAAAAGCTAACCTATTAGATCCTGAATAAGCAACATTAGAAACTACTTGCTTGATAACTTCTTATGTTGTTATGGTTGCTTTGTAGACATCCATTGTTGATTAAAAATAATCTTTGATGTTGTTGGGGGATTCTTTATCTCAATCTTGTTGATTGTGACTATATTTTTTTTTTTTTGCTTTCGTTATTTTTGTTATATTGATTTAGATATGAATGTTGATAATTATATTAATTTATAATTTTAGATTTTCTCTCTTAAGTAATTTTGTAAAATTTATAATAATTTGTTTGGTAAATGAGGAGTACCAAAGCAATGACAACTAAGTCAATCCACTCTTCATATTTGTTACATAAAATTAACGTAGAATAACGTTATAATTGATTTAAAAGATAATAACACCTTTTTGTAAAATAAAACAAAGTATAATTAAAAGAAATAGTGTTGATTCTAACTAACATGAAATGCATGCAATTCCATCTCTCAAAATTGGAGTTCTTATTACTAAATCTATGGAAAACTGGCTTGGAATAGAATAATCATTTTATGTCATTTTCTTTTTCTTACAACAAGCATAAAAATCTTATCCTATATAATATAGGGAATTCTTTTGGCACACCCTATTTTCTAACTACACATCCCATTTCATACAATTTATAATGTGAGAGGAACGGGTGTGCCAAAAGAATTCCCAAAAACAAAGTGTAGAATAAAATCAAAATTACATATACCAAACCAGCCACAAGCGTACAAATTTTCTCCCCACCTACAATTAATAACCTCACCACCTCTTGGCTCTCGGAAATATGCGTCTGGAAGTGTAAAAGGTGGTGCATTGGTATAGGTATTAATTTAGGTGGTGCGAAACTTAATCCCCCCCTTTTTTAGGTTAGTGCCAAGCTGTGGGCTCGGGATCCAAATTCCTCTTTAAGGGATTTCCTGTAACACCGCCAAAATTTCTATTCTCACTCTATTTTACATGTAAAATGACAAAATAACCCCTCCTACATTTTAAACCCCCTTCCCTTCCTCCCACCCCAATCTGTCTAGTTTATTCCCCCAAAACACTATATTCTCACCCCCAAATGCCAAAAGCAACATGATTTAGTTTGATTTAGTTACTTCCAAACTCTCAAAATCGGTGTCACTTAGATATATGAATTTTATATGAACAAATACTTAAGATAATCTATCAGGGTAAATTTGTAGACTTACATATTATAGTATAATCCATAAAAGAAAATAAATATAAACTGATATTATACATTTTGAAGTCAAAGAAAATTTTATACATTTTGTGTTATGAATTATAATATAATTCTTATATTTGGATTTTTACTATTATGAACTATATGATAATCTATCCGTATATAAGTTTATATGTATTTTTATAAGTCAAAACTCACTTTATACATTTTTGTGTATAGTTTATAATATAATCTGTAAGTTTAGCATTTCAACACTATAAACTATATAATAATCCATAGTGATATAAATTTATATATGTTCGTACAAGTCAAAACTCATTTGAACATTTTATTGTAGGAAAATTAAAGAAGGGTAGCCTGAGTAAGGCAATACATGTGCTATCCTTGAGGACTATTTTGCCACACACTGGCACAATAGTAGAAAACGATAATAATGTAGTAGTAACCCAATACAGAGAGCAATATAAGAGAGGAGGAAAAAAGTAGTTGTGTTTTGAAATAACTATGAAGATGGTATTTATAGAAGGGGGGAAGTGCATACTCTTCTATCTCAAGCAATGTGAGACTTTGGTATTTATAGAAGGGAGGGAGTGAATACTCATCTATTTTAGGCAATGTGAGACTTTTGAAATACCTACTTTCTTCCAACAATCCTCCATATATTTCAAAAGGACCAAAGGTTTATGCTAGATTACTCTTATGAGGAAAATATTCGAGTCTGGTGTCTTTAGACTATGAACCAGATCTAGATAAATAAGACTTAACGTACAGAATTATTGGTTAAGTTTGTAGCTTCTATGAACAAAAAATCTTTTATGTACATCAGTGGCCATACAGTCACTTATACTCTTTACAATTTCTACTGTTGACTCCATTTTGCACTATTATGGCCATGCTTGTGCTTGTCATGAGTGCTCAAGAGATTTTGCCATGATCTCATAGGAGCAACCTCACTCCACACTCATATAGGAGATTTCATCAAGTGTATTTACAATGAATACACAACCCATAAGGGCTATGAAAATCATTAAGCGCATTTTGCTCACCCCTTATGTCAATGCATTATAACACTTTCTCACACCATAAGAAGGGATTAAATAATAAATAATGCTAGTTGAATTAACAAGTGACTTGTTATTACCCATATGTACCTTCTTCATGGGATCTCTAATCACAAAGGTTAGGTTCCCATAACTCATAAATTTCAATTAGCTTATGTCCCATCCCCTCGATGTTTCAAGAATGATTTTCAGTCAAAGGATTGGCTAAATTTATTTTTGACCATACATTATTGATCAATATTATACCATCTTTAGCTGTTGCTTAACCACTTAATGGAGCATTTGATGAGAAGTTTTTCTAACCACTCAGTCTCATTACTAGCCAATTCCAAAGTAATAAACACAATGTTTGTTTGGTTTAATTCCAAGTTGTAGGGGTAAATACACACCCACTAGTGGATTTTGTTACAGATGAATCTAAGGTCCAATTAACATTGTAGTATCCTTCTAATACTATGGAAAATCCATTGTATGGATACCATAATTGGATACCATAATTCATGATACCTCTCAAATATTCCATTAGTTTGACTAATGTAGCCCAATCATCACTAGTGGGTTTGTGAGTATACCTTCTCAGTCTACACATAAAGTTTACTCTTTAGTTAAAGTCATTGCATGCATAAGATTCCCAATAATCTGTGCATACTTAGATTGAGAAACAAAATTACTCATATTTTTCTATATGTAGGTATTACTATTATAAGGATATTATACCGATTTCTTATCAAAATGATAAAATCTTGAGAAGTTCCTCAATTTAATGTTCTTGTGATAGAGAAATACTATCACCATTTCCTATGACCTTAAAACCTAAAATACATTTGTCTCACACATCTTTTCCTTCCCCTACTAGTGTGTGGGAGGTAAACACATCTTTATTAGCATATACGTGCTTGGTAGCCCCAAAGTCCACTACTCATATTGTCACATTGGCTACAGAGAGAGTTCAAGAAATGACCATAGCAATTATTGTCTTCTCCTTTAACCAAATTTGCATTTCACTTAGGAGGATCATCTTTTCTCACTCTCTTATTGAACTATGCCACACACATACAACAAATTCCTTTTTCTTGAAGGTTGGGATTTTGGAAGCATAACCATTGCAAGCCACCCCCACACTTTCAAATATTTTAAGTTGGGTGCATAATCTTTTATAAATCAAAGTAGTGAAACAAATGGGTAACTTAAGGATAGCCTTAAACAACACTCAATGTATCCAAAAAAATACCACATATGTAGACCAAACTCATTAAGTTAGCATTTAGCATCCATGTTGATAAGTAAAGAAGAATGGGTGTTACTGAAGTCACTCCCCTTAATGAGTGTGTGGTTTAAAACAACATATAAGGGGGGGAGTGGGTAAAAAAAAATGGGGAGTGCATTAATCACTCCCAAGAAGAATTTGTATCAACATAAGTTATCAAGATTGGATATTTGCATATATCTAATTCCACATACAAAGGCAAGGTTCATTGACCATGGTCCAACCAACCAAACACTTTTATAGGTAGTACCTATCCATGGTCAAACACAAGGGCAAAACAAAGTTGACAATGTGGGGACAATGTGAAGTTTAAGTGGAGGTGCAAATTGAAGGATGAAGAAAACAATGAATAAAATGGAGATTCAAATCCAAGCAGTTTTATGTACCTAAGCAAGCCATTGGATTAGAGCACTATTGATTGAGCAAGATACTTCTAACAAAAGGGTTCATTTTGACTCATCCCGTAAAAAAAAAAAAATATACATGATTTCAAAAAGGAAGAAAAAGAGAAAGAACTTGCAAAGTTATTTTCGTCACCAAAAAAAGGGAAAAAAGAAAAAGAAAAAATTTGCATTTTTCATCCATTGCATGTCAACATTTTGGGGTTTCAAATAATTACATAGACAAAATATGAGTCTTTCATCTTTACATGTATCTTATATCAGATACTTTCTAAGCCAAGCTTATCTCATCCCCCTATAAGATACATGTAAAGAGGGGCAAATGAGACATCATATTTTGTTTGAGATTTCCAACTAAAAGAAAATGAATCAATAAATTATTTTCTTATTGACAGGGCTTGGTCATTCAATTCGAAAATTTATTTTTCTGTCATCAAGTCTTTCAAAACTATTTTCTTGCTGGGAAAATTTATTTTTCTTCCATCAAGTCTTTCAAAACTATTTTCTTGCCGGCAAGGCCTGTAACACCTTATTTTAACTCTTATATTCATGAAAAACTCCTTTCATTTGACTCAATTCAACAAAGCAAATACCAATTAGAAGTTTAAGTCTCAATTGGACATGTTACTGGTTTAAACAACTTGCTGCCCTGTTCTTGTAAAATATGAAAACGTGACATGTAAATGTTAGAAAATCATGAAAAGCTCCAGATTACAAGTTTAATGTGTCTAGAAAATGTGGTAAAAATTTCATACAAAATCTCGTTGGTTTGATAGGTCAATTAAGTAAAGTTTGTACACTGCCCTGTGTACTGCGAGAATACTTTTTAACTACTTTAGAAAATTATTTGGGCACGGTATGGATGAAGTTCGGTATGCCAAATACTTGTTGTAAAATTTTCAGTTAAAACTCACGGCCTAAAGCATCTTACTTGATTTATCCTCTTAACTGCCAGAAAATCGATTTTAGGGTTATTGTACACACTTGAGCAGAATTCTATCAATTTTACCTCTTCTATCTATTTAGTTCATTTCTCATTTATGAACATAGAAATACATCCTTATACATCAAATATTCAACTAAAACAAATAATTACACATTAACTATGTATTTTACAAATTAAATCACAACCACACTCTATTTGAAGCTTCACAGCCACCCTTGGTGTTTCTCCACCTGGAAATCATTGATATTCCCACAAAAAGGGATATGAGACTTCAAGTCTCAGTAGCTAATGAGTCCATTAGTAAATATACATGACTATTACAAATCATTAATCTCATTAAATGGCATAGGAATGCAAAGAAAACACTATGATGCACATAATAACACATAATCACTTAGAACCACTTCCTTGGCAGTGCTAAGCACCATAACATGATATTCCTCTTCAATATCACTTAAACACAGCAAAGAAGATGTATATAATAGCATACCACAAGCATTCACACCCATAGGCAAATATATAACATGCAAGAAGAGATTAAGGGAGTCATTAGCTACCTTAACTCCTAGCTTTGTTTCTCTTCTTTCTTTTCGCCCCTTCCTTCTTTCCTCTGCAGCTCCTCTATTTCTTTCCAGCAAGCTGCCGACCTTCTCCCCTCTCTTCCCCCTTTTATTTATTTTCTTTTTGTCTAATTTTATTTTCTATAATTATTTCCTTATATTAATTAATATCATGGGTAATTAGGGACAAGTGTGGCTTGGTGATTGGTTGTCTCCATTGACTCACCATTCCCTAACCGACTTACCCATGCTTCAGCTGCACAAGTCTCCTAACTCCCCTCCTTCATGCGCAAGCCTCACCAAAATATCATACAAAAACATCAAATTGTCATTATCATACTATGATATTTTGTCAAGCTATGATTGGTGGGAGTGTCCCCTCTCTAGTTACAAAGTTCTAGAGGCTAAAAGCATGCAAGTGGCGTGGGACTTGGGGGAGGCCAGCTGCTGCCTTCATTTGGTCCAATTATGACCAATTTAGTCACATTCTAACCATCTCCCAAACTAGTAGTTCAATTAAATAGCCATTTAATCCAATTGCACTAATTTATACCACATTTCTAACTCTTTAATTCATTAATTAATTATTCAAAGTTCATTCCACTCAGTTCACTTCATTTTTATGATAATGAGAATCACAATTACATAAGCACATATGATAGAAAGCAACCAAGAGTTCACCATTCACTTTCAATCATATTTCATCCTCATACATATCTTTAATATTCTCATACTTCACATTTGCATTTAGCAAACATGCCACTATTTAAATTATTCTAGTGTAGATTTATGTTCTTCTCTTAGAAAATTCGGGATGTTACAAGGCCCAACCATTCAATTCAAAGTCAAATCAAGAGTTTATTTTTCTGCCATCAAATTTCTCAAAATTGTTTTCTTACCATTAATTTTTAACTGTTAAATTTCTTTCAAAGAGATATTTTTGAACCAACTTAGTTTGGATCAATTTTAAAATTTATCCTTTGATTAGCATCATTTTAAATTTTCTTGCCATTAATTTTTATCCGTTAAAGTTTTCTCGCTATTAAGTTTCTTGCTATTAATTTTCAACTATCACAATTCTTTTAGAAGAATGTTTTGGCTTGACCAATGTTGATTTCCAGTCATTAAATGTCTTGCCATTAATCTTGAATCATTAAATCCCTTTCAGAAAAAAAAAATTCTTGAACTAACTTAGTCTAATCAATTTTAAGTTTAATCCATAGATTTTTTTTTTATCCTGTTAATGTTTTAACGCCATAAATCTTCATCCATTAAATTTCTTACCGTTAAGATTTCTTTGCAACTAATTTTTAGCTACCAAAATATTTTCTTGAGCCAATTTAGTTTAAAAAGTTATAAATTCCATCTATTGACTTTTCCCCATCATTAACATTTTGTTCATTTTTAAATAGCATGTAATTTTTTCAGCCAAAATAAGTGTTATTTTTTATCTTTATATTTTTTTTTATAAGAGAAACCTGATAAGCATAACTTCTCTCTCATTCTTGTAAGAAAAAAACATATAAAGAGGGACAAACCGTGAATACTATATTTTGTTTTAATATTTACATTTTCATCCTTATTTTAGTTTTTATTTTATTTTTACCTTTATTTATTTTACTTTATTTTCTTATATCCTTTTTTCAAAAAAAAAGAAAAAAATATTGTTATTATTTTAAAATTTTTACATTATATATTCCAAAAAAAATAAATAAGAAAAAATAAAAAGCATATAAAAATATAAAAAAAAGGAGAAAGAAAAAAAATAAAAGAGAGGCGGTAAAAAGAAAAAAAAAAAAAGAGAAGAAAAAGAAAGAAAATAAAAACGACAAAACAAAGAAGAAAAAAGAAAGGAAAAAAGATAAGAAAAAACAACAACATAGAAATAGAAAAAAAAAAAAAAAAAAGGGGAAAAGGGCGTGAAAAGAAAAACAGACGCGCCTCGGCGAAGAGAAAAAGCACAGAAGCGTGCAGAGGGGAACGAAGGAGAAAAGAAAAGGAAAAGCAGAGAGGAAAGAGACAAGTAGCGTGCAGAGACAGAGGGACAGAGAACGACAGAGGTAGTGGAGGTGAACGCACGTAGAGGCAAGATGTGCATCCCACCAGCGCTGAAGCAGGAGCAGGTCGAGGAAGGGTTTTCGTTTCTCTTGGATGCTGAATTCTCATTCCGAGTTCTATATATGAGGTGGTGAGAGGAACGGAAGAGCGTGAGAGGAGAAAAAAAACAGAGAACAGAGAGCGCGAGAAAGGGCGAGAGAGCAAACAAGAAATTGGAGAGCGAAGCTTGGAGAACTAATAGACCTCTCTCTTTCCATTTGAACTGTTCTATCAAACAGGTACCCATTCTACTCTCAAAGCTTATTGCTTTCTGTTTATAGTTTTTTTTTAGTCCCCTTTGTTGTTTTATTGATTAGTTTGGCTTTCTCTTTAGTCTTTATTCGCTAAAAGGTTTGATTTTATGGTGATTTGATTGCTTAACGTCAATTGAGTGAAGTTTTGGCTTAAATGGTAGCAACCCAGATTATATGTTGAAACTTGAAGTGGGTTTAGCCTTATAGATCAAATGAGTTTCGACAATTACTGAGAATGGGAAATTTTTGGTGATTGATGCTGTCGTCCAGCCCATGTGTCAAAAGCGTTCGTCAAAATGCCTATGAGAAGGCAAGCTGAAAAGTGAAAAGGAAAACAATGAAGTAAATGCATGAATGAAAATGTTGGTGTGGTTGTTGGTTCTCTGCACTATAATTTGAGCCCTCCACCAAGCAAGGAATACATACCCTACGGCAGAAGCAAGAGCACATGCATACTCTAAAATTATAGAGTTTTTCCACATTAAATCACTAATGTTCATAGTTCTCAACTACTCATGCTGCTATGCTTTTATTTCAGCTCCAAATGAATACTATGATCCCAAATTAGGTTTGTCGAGTGCTTTCATGATGGAATTAGAGAAGTTAGCGAACTGGGTTTTTCTTCAGTTCTGTATTCGATGCTTGGTTTGAACAGACCATTTTGGAATCTCTGTTGGTTAGTCAAAATATTTGTTTCAGTTAATTAGATCTTATTGCTCTTATCCCAAAAGTATCCTTTAACAAGTACTTCCAACTGTTGAGTGTTGACTCGAAGGAAGCACAGTATTTTTAAGTAAAGATAGCATTTTTTTCTTGCTTGGTTTCTGTGTGCTTGTGTGTTTCTGAATCTGTATACATGGTCAAAATGTAAAAATGGCATATAATGCAGAGTTGCAGATAGTAAATCTCTTAATACCAGAACAAATATGAATTGCTGCAAATTTGTTTGTTGTGTTGGATGTCTGATGTGTTTCTGTTTGGGAATTCTTGTTATTTTACTGCTGTTTGGCTTGGGAATTGCTGCAAATTTGTCTGTTCTGTTGGATGTCTGATGTGTTTCTGTTTGGGAATTCTTGTTATTTTACTGCTGTTTGGCTTGGGAAATTGCTGCAAATTTGACATTGAATAAACTTCATGCAGACAAGGGGTTGGACTTTCTTGGTGGTGCTTCTATGTTGAGTTTGGGTCTTGGATTTTTCTTGCATTTCTCCATTGATAGTACGGCTGTGATGTTAATTAAATTCTGCCATTTGCAAATGTGATAGTGGTTAGTTTGGAAGGAATAAAAATCTGGTACTTTGGTCTTTGAATTGTAAGTTTTTGTAGTCTAGTTGTAGGTGAGATTTCTGTATTATTGTGATCATTTGCCTTCTCCTTGTGACCCATGGTTAGCCTTTGATTGATGTTGAAGCCGATTCTAGAATATGTGATTTACTTGCTGAACTCTTGATGGATTTTGACCAATGGCTAATCTATGGATATGTCTTGCAAGTGTTAGAACTTTTCTCTGGACCCAATCTTTTTTGTTCTTATTTGATAGAAGTGCACTTCTGTCAATAGTCCTTGCGATAATCACAATGATTTTCCCTTAATCATGAGTTGTGCTTCCTTTTGATGAATTAGTTCTCCTTCATGTATTGAGTCTTGGCATGATGGCATAAAGTGAAATAATGTCCCGGTGTTGGTTTCATCTCTTTCGTTATGAACTGATTTAATTGATATTGGTGGCTGCTCTTGATGTTTTATTCATCTTGTTCCTAGTTATGGTTCTAGGCTGCGGTTAATGAAAGATTCAAGTGAATTCTTGACATGCTTTTGGATTTTTTTGCTTGTGGTTTTGTTTATACATTTGAACTTGTGTTAACTCATCCAAGAAACTAATTTTCTGCTGTGAAGGATTTAAAGCCTGAATATGTCTATGATTTGGGTATGAAAAGGATTTGAATTGCCCAACCATTGATTTCTTTGCCTTTAAGCTTGATTGCTTGATCCATTAAAGGGTAAGAATTGTGGTAACCTTGGGTTGTCTCAATTTAATCTGCTGTTCTACTAAAAATCACAATGGGTAAATTCTGGTTTGTGATTTCAAGGTTGTTGCTTCATGCTATATCTTTCTCAGAATCATGTTTTAAATTGTAATTCTCATTTAATGCCACTTTTCCCATGTAATTTTCTTGTATCCCGCTCCCAAATTTTAAATTGTAATTAGCATGTATACACATTAGGGTGCATTTGGATTTTTAGGGTCCCGAGGCCCCCCACTGATCATGGAAGGGTAGGTGGTCCAGTCTTTTATAAGACTGAGCTTGCACTATCCGACCTAGGTGAGGATAAACGCTATCTGGAGGGACAGTTTATCTGTCTTTAAAGATGGAAGGACTCTAGGTTCATTTAGAGAACTCATGCATACATATTTATTTTCTTGATACTTTATCCAAATTTGTAATGTTATTTCAGCACTAAATAAAATACAATTTTGGGTCATATCATCATTTTGCATAACTGATAAGGGTACGTTATGACACATCCTCTTGTTTGTGCATCTTCTTTGGTTTAGAACATGTTGGAAATGTATGAGTTTCTATGATTCTTGTATATGCTGATTTTATACATGATTTCTGGGCCTCGTGCTTTGCCATTCAAGCCTTACTCTCTTTGCCATGCTCAGTCGGATTGATTAGTAGGTGACAGGTTTGGCTGGTAAATTTTCATTGGTTATGTTTAATTGGTGAACTGAGAATCAATGGGTTTTTTACTTAGGGTTGTTGTGATTTAAATTAATTAGTTGAGTTTGGTTACTCTGCAAATCTGATGTAGAAGAGCTGTGATGGTCCTTTTTTAAATTTAACTTTGGTGAATGTGTTGATTGAATGGTCATTGGCGTAAATTCTTTAATGTTAATTGGTGGAGCTTGTTTCCTGTGTTTTGGATTACCTTGGTGAATGTTTGCTGTCCTGGCAATTCAATGAGCATTAGATAGATGAGATCCTTGGATTGAATGTGCTGTTTGGTTGTTTTTAAGAAGGTTTTTGTCCACTGGCTTGTGAAATAGAATTCTGTTTCTAAATATTGTTGGTTGTGATCTTTCAAGTGATAAAAGGTATGAATTTGTGGCTCTGTGATTCTTGTTGAATGATTTGGATTCTGGTAGTCACTGTTAATGAATAAATGTTTTTCTCTTTTACTGGCTAAAAGCCTTGTTGCATTCTGTGATTATTTTTTTCAATTGAATGTTTGGGGCTATTCCCTTGTTCTTGGTCATGAGAATTCTGCTATTGATCACCAATCTGGTCTCTGTTGCTTCATCATTTGGCTGATTCTAAGTCGATTGAATTTCTACTTGAATAGGAATCTCTTGTTGATATTTTGGCTTTTAGTTTTGGTGATTGATACTAGTCTCAGAATAATAAAATGTTGCTTCTGTGTTTCTGAAATTTCAGCAGCAAATGTTCCCATGATCTCAACTTGATTTTTTTTAATTGAACACTTGCTGTGAGTTGCTGTTAGGGAGTGTTTACAATGAATTCCTGCTGTTTGGTGGCTGTTTGTGTTTTGCTATTTGATGTTCTTGTATGAGTGTTGTTCCTGGAATTATAGTAGAGGAGAATTTGGTTCTCTTCTTGTGTTCGTAATGAAAGTCAGTAGTTGACATGAATGGCTTCTACATTGTTGCCACTGACATTGTTTCCTTTCCTTAAATGTATTGAGCTTGTTGATATTAGCTTCACATTTTCTACATTGATATTCAAGGCTGGTTTTAGAATATGAATTCAATTTTAGAAGTTGTGTTAATCCTTGATTGCACACCATGTTTGAATTTCTCAAAGGATAGAGTGATTTTACTGCCTTATTTGTTTGGATGCTTGTTGGTTGCTTATGCTTTTTCGAGTATGTATCTTTTGGTAGCTGGTTGCATATACATTGACTCACGTTCTTCTTAAAACAAAAAAAAAGAATAGAATAGTTTTGCTTGCTTGATCAAAGGGCCTCCCTTATTGTTTTGTTATTGTCTCACTTGAAAAAAAAAAGAAGAAAAGAGGAGTTGTGGTTTGAAATAGAGAAAAGGAATAGAGAAAGAAATAGAGAAAATGATAGGATCGGGCTTGGTTGAAAGGCATTTTGTGTGTTCATCTTATCTTATCTTATTCACTTTTTCTTTGTTCATTTCATTATTATTGTATCTAGAATTGCAGGATCAAGTTAAAGAAAAGATATAGAAGTTTGTTGTTTAATTATTGAGATTTTCACCCCATTGTAATTTTCTTGTATCCCGCTCCCAAATTTTAAATTGTAATTAACATGCATACGCATTAAGGTGCATTTGGATCTTTAGGGTCTTGAGGCCCCTCACTTATCATGGAAGGGTAGGTGGTCCGTTCTTTTATAAGACTGAGCTTGCACTATCCGACCTAGGTGAGGATAAGCGCTATCTGGAGGGACGGTTTATCTGTCTTGAAAGATGGAAGGACTCTTGGTTCATTTAGAGAACTCATGCATACATATTTATTTCATTGTTATTTTATCAAAAATTGTAATGTTATTTCTGCACTAAGTAAAATACAATTTTGGATTATATCGTTATTTTGCATAACTGATTTGGGTAACCATTTTTGACGGATGCTGTGAGGTGCCTAACACCTTCCTCACGCATAATTGACTTCCAAACTCATTTCTGGTTCATATTCTAACGCCTTTCCAATAATTAAAAAAATAAACTTTAAAATAAATAAAGTTTCTAATTGTACCCTAATTTTTAAACAATTGGTGGCTACTCTAAAAATAACATTTATTTAAAAAAATAAAAAGTCGTTTCATTTTTTGTCATAGCGTTTTACTATTAAAGGGTACATTGTGACAGTTTGGCGACTCCATTAGGGATTGTTCAAGAGTCAAGTCCAATAAATTAGTTATGCAAAATTTGATATGACTTATAAATTGTGTTTTATTAGTTGCCCATTTTAATTTTTGTTGTGATGCGTTATTTCGCATTTGTGTTTATCTGTTGCATGTTTCTTTGTAGGATGGGGTGGGTAGTTTAGGAATAAGGTTTGTTTGCTCTTCCCACACACGAACACCAACACATTCCCTGCACACACTTTTGGCTTTATACCCGGGCCACTTTAAGCTTAGGGTTAGTAGGAGGCATAGTGTTATTACCAAATGTTTATATTTTGGTGGTTTACACAAAAGTCTCCGCTTGAACTGTGGTGATCATTTTACGTATTTGGATTTGTGAAAGGTTTATCCATTTGTAGATCCAAATTTGAAAAGTGTGAACTTTACCAATTTGGTGGGGACAATTCAGGGGCCTGACATATTTAGGATATTAGTTTTTTCACCATAACGCTGTCCAAATTAGGTTAGAACCTGGCCTGTAAGTTAGAAAACCTAACTTTTAAAGTGATCGGTGATATTAGGACAATAGGAAGAGCACCCCTATTATTATCTTTTATATTTCTATTTGATTTTTTTTTTTGGATGTATCTCATTTTCTTCAATTTTTGTCTTCATGAATTTCTCCAAATAATGGGTCATTAATACGGCTTATACAAGTAATTTTCGAAATTCATTTTTTTTTTTTCGTGGTCTTTTATGGACAAAATTTGAGTATGGCAGCCAAGAGTTTTGTCATCACTTCTCAACTTCTCTTGTAAAAAAAAAAGAAAAAAAGAGAGATTATATTATTCATACTTTAAGTTAGAACATTATTTTGACTTGCGTATAAATTTTAGTTTTGTTGTTTTATACTTACAAACTTTATTTTCACCATTATTCTATTTGTGTATCGCAAAAAAAAAAAAAAAAAAAAATTCTAGCAAAAGAAACTTCGCATACTATATAACAAAGTTGCTCCATAAATCAATTTGGTTTTTGATATTCTAATTATAGAGGTTCATTTTCATTCAAAAAAAAAAAATAGAAAAAAAGGAAGAGAGAGAGAGAAACACTGCAAAACATTGTCTCAGCTTTGTATATTTAGCCTAAACGAAGAACTAAAATGATATGTTTTTAAAATAAGTCAAGCTGTGTTAGCAACCTATTTCGCTTTTCATTTTATTTTATTTCTAATAATGTTTCATATTAATATGCTTTTGGGACCTTTTTTTTTTTTTTCTAAAGAAAGAAAAAAAGATCTGTTAACATGACTTTTGAAGTGGGATATTCAAAATCTTTTATAAGTAAGGCTCGATTGCTACAAGCAAGAGAGGGAGACTGTCTACCTAAAGATTTTGCCAGTCAATTGCTCAACTAACTCAAAGTTACAGCAGAAGTAAGTGATATAGAAATGATTTTGTCATACCTCGGACGATTCCCTTGGCATTTAAGGGCACATTGTTTGAGTGGTACTCCAAATTGTTAGATCTGTTGGACATAGAAGTACAAGGGTACAAATGTACTATTGGGATCCGTCGTATAGATGCTTCACTTTCAATGACATCGACCTTACATATACTCTTGAAGAATATGGCTATATGTTAGGAATGCCACTAAAAAAGCAAAGCCCGGTATACACCTATAGCAAAAGCAAGATTGCCATGAAACGTATCTCCAATCTTTTTGGCGTTAGTGAACAAGAGCTTGCAAAAGAGGGTGCTAAGATGAATGGTGAAATATGTATTTGGCCTATGTACTTTGTCAAACAATGTATGAAAAAATTTGCTGCTAAAAAATAAATAGGCAGAGTTAAGAGATTTGATTATCGCTGCCATTTTTGCTTTCGTTTTATTCCTCACTTACAAAAATTCCATTTGTCATGAGGCTTTAGACGTTTACTTTAAAATGATGAATGAGAGAAGAAACCCAATACCAACTATTTTGGTAGATACATTCATTGCTCTTAACCAGTGCCGATGAAGTGGTAAAGGGAGGCTTAAATGTTGCTATCAGTTGTTGTATGTATGGTTATATTGTCATGTCGTGGGAAATGGTCATAAGGGTTTCACAAGTTATCGAATCACTGAGAATTTCTTAAATAGTTTTATTGAGAAGAAAGCATCAGTGAAGGTGAGTAGGCAGCAGTGGTTGCCCAAATTCAGAGAAGTGAATAGTAAAAATGTATATTGGCATATCCTATGGACGACAGGGTGCGGGATTGTGGTCAGTTGTGGGAATTTTCCATTCATTCCATTGTTCAGGACAAGAGGTTGTATTTCTTATTCACCTCTGATGGTACTTCGACAATATAAGATGAGACAATTCATTCCCCCAACAAAAAGGCTAGTAGAAGTGGAGTTCTTCTACAAAGACCATCCAGATCCAGAATTGGTGAATTTATACCGACAAGCTTGGCGTCACATCCTCATCCATGATGTCGAATTCTGTCTGGCTAGCAAGTAAATTGTGGAAAAATATGAAGAGTGGTTTCGAAATAGAGGGAAGAACTTGTTAGTCCCTGAGGCTACGCATCCATATTTCCCACCACTTCCCAAAGAGACCGTTCAGAATTTTGAAGTAGAATAATAATTGAGGAGCAAATTGGAGCAAGTAGAAGATAAATTACTGAAATATGAAAGAGAAGTGAAATCGCTAAAGGAAGAACTTGACAACGTGAACGGACAGTTGCATAATAAGGAGACAGGGGAAAGAATGGATGACCTAAAGAAGAAAATTTTAGCAAGCCAAAGTGAGACTAGCCGTTATAAAAGAAAACATGAAAGGATAATGGCAAATCTTGAGCAATGCAAAAAGCAAAAGATAGAAGTTGAAGATGACGCTAAAGCTAAGACATTGCAATGTGAAAAACTTAAGCAACAGTTACTCAAGGCAAAAACCCAATATAACCATTGTACACAGTATATAGAGGAATTGCAGACACAATATGATAATTTGTCCTAGTCAATACATGAGTTGCAGTCACAAAATGAAGCCCTAAACCAATAAGTGGATGAACTTCAAAGACAACATGTGAATTTCAATC
Organism: Bauhinia variegata; assembly: GCA_022379115.2. Taxonomy (NCBI): domain Eukaryota; kingdom Viridiplantae; phylum Streptophyta; class Magnoliopsida; order Fabales; family Fabaceae; genus Bauhinia; species Bauhinia variegata. The sequence continues at coordinate 9,989,007 of CM039428.1, forward strand.
ATCAAATAGATATGTTAACCTGACAACTTGCTAACTCTCACTCACGTGAGCAGGGTCTGGGCGATGAAGTTGCTAATTTAAATTCTCAGGTAGAAGCATTGGTTCAAATCATTGAAGAACTGAGAGAAGAGAAAGACTTTAAGGGCCAAGTGGCTGTCCATTGGGCTCGTGAACACACTACTTTGTTTAATAAATTGATATTGAGAGCTGGGCAGTTGGAGCAACAAGTTCAAGCTATTGAAATACCCGCCACTCATGCACAATTGATGGGTTGCTAAATCATTGTAGAACTTTGTTGAATGATGTATTTTCGCCTTAATGGCATGATCATGTAATTTAAGAATGGTTATGTAAGCAGAAATTTGTAATGACTAGCTTTGGTCTTTTTAGAATGAAATATACTTTTACAATCTTATCTTGCTTTTGCATGAGTGGCGGGTATTTCAGTAGCTTGAACCTGTAGCTCCAACTGCTCAGCTCTCTATATCAATTTATTAAACAAAAAAGTGTGTTCACGAGCCTAATGGACAGCCACTTGGCTCCTGAAGTCTTTCTTTTCTCTCAGTTCTTCAATGATTTGAACCAATGCTTTTACCTGAGAATTTAAATTAGCAACTTCATCAACCAATTCCTGCTTACTTAAGTGAGAGTTAGCAAGTTGTCGGGTCAACACATCTATTTGATGATTGAAATTCCCATGTTGTCTTTGAAGTTCATCCACTTATTGGTTTAGGGCTTCATTTTGTGACTGCAACTCATGTATTGACTGGGACAAATTATCATATTGTGTCTGCAATCCCTCTATATGCTGTGTACAATGGTTATATTGGGTTTTTGCCTTGAGCAACAGTTGCTTAAGTTTTTCACATTGCAATGTCTTAGCTTTAGCGTCATCTTCAGCTTCTGTCGTTTGCTTTTTGCATTGCTCAAGATTTGCCATTATCCTTTCATGTTTTCTTTTATAACGGCTAGTCTCACTTGGCCTGCTAAATTTTTCTTCTTTAGGTCATCCATTCTTTCCCCTGTCCCCTTATTATGCAACTGTCCGTTCACCTTGTCAAGTTCTTCCTTTAGCGATTTCACTTTTCTTTCATATTTCAGTAATTTATCTTCTGCTTGTTCCAATTTGCTCCTCAATTCTTGTTCTACTTCAAAATTCTGAATGGTCTCTTTGGGAAGTAGTGGGAAATATGGATGCGTAGCCTCAGGGACTAACAAGTTCTTCCCTCTATTTCGAAACCACTCTTCATAGTCTTCCTCAATTTTCATGCTAACCGAACAGAATTTGACATCATGGATGAGGATGTGACGCCAAGCTTGTCGGTATAAATTCACCAATTCTGGATCTGGATGGTCTTTGTAGAAGAATTCCACTTCTACTAGCCTTTTTGTTGGGGGAATGAATTGTCTCATCTTATATTGTTGAAGTACCATCATAGGTGAATAAGAAATACAGCCTCTTGTCCTGAACAAGAGAATGAATGGAAAATTCCCACAACTGACCACAATCCCGCACCCTGTCGTCTATGGGATGTGCCAATATACATTTTCACTATTCACTTCTTTGAATTTGGGCAACCACTGCTGCCTACTCAACTTCACTGATGCCTTCTTCTCAGGAAAACTATTTAAGAGATTCTCAGTAATTCGATAACTTGTGAAACCCTTATGACCATTTCCCATGACATGACAATATAACCATACATACAACAATTGATAGCAACATTTAAGCTTCCCTTTACCACTTCTTCGGCACTGGTTAAGAGTAATGAATGTATTTGCCAAAATAGCTGGTACTGGGTTTCTTCCCTCATTCATCATTTTAAAGTAAACGTCTAAAGCCTCATGACAAATGGATTTTTTGTAAGTAAGGAATAAAACGAAACCAAAAATGGCAGCGATAATCAAATCTCTTAACTTTGTCCATTTATTTTTAGCAACAAATTTTTTCATACATTGTTTGACAAAGTACATAGGCCAAATACAAGTTTCACCATTCATCTTAGCACCCTCTTTTGCAAGCTCTTCTTCACTAATACCAAAAAGATTCGAGATATGTTTCATGGCAATCCTGCTTTTGCTGTAGGTGTATACTGAGCTTTGCTTTTTCATTGGCATTCCTAACATATGGCCATATTTTTCAAGAGTAGGTGTGAGGTCAATGTCATTGAAAGTGAAGCATCTATACGACGGATCCCAATAGTACATTCCCATTAGTAGTGCCAACCTTTGTACTTCTATGTTCAACAGATCCAACAATTTGGAGTACTCCTCAAACAATGGTGCCTTTAAATGCCAAGGGAATCGTCCGAGGTATGACAAAATCATTTCTATATCACTTACTTCTGCTGTAACTTTGAGTTGGTTGGGCAATTGAGTAGCAATCGAGCCTCACTCATAAAAGATTTTGAATATCCCACTTCAAAAGTCATGTCAATAGATATTTTTTTTTTCTTTCTTTAGAAAAAAAAGTCCCTGAAGCATATTAATATGAAACATTATTAGAAATAAAATAAAATGAAAAGTGAAATGAGTTGTTAACACGGCTTGGCTTATTTTATAAAACATATCATTTTAGTTCTTCGTTTGGGCTAAATATACAAAGCCGAGATAATGTTTTGCAGCATTTCTCTCTCTCTTCCTTTTTTTTTTTTTTTTTCTCTTTTATTTTTTGGAATGAAAATGAAACTCCATAATTAGAATATCAAAAACCAAATTGATTTATGGAGCGACTTTATTATATAGTATGTGAAGTTTCTTTTGCTAGAATTTTGTTGTTTTTTTTGCTATACACAAATAGTAATAATGGCGAAAATAAAGTTTGTAAGTATAAAACAAGAAAACTAAAATTTATACACAAGTCAAAATAATGTTCTAACTTAAAGTATGAATAATACAATCTCTCTTTTTTTGTTTTTTGTTTTTTTTTTTTTTACAAGAGAAGTTAAGAAATGATAATAGAACTCTTGGCCACCATACTTGAACTTTGTCCATAAAAGGCCATGAAAAAAATGAATTTTGAAAATTACTTGTATAAGCCGTATTAATGACCCATTACTTGGAGAAATTCTTGAGGAAAGACAAAAATTAAAGAAAATGAGATACATCCAAAATAAAAAAATAAAAAAATATAGATAGAAATATAAAAGATAATGATGGGGGTGTTTTTCCCATTGTCGTAATATCACCAGTTACTTTAAAGGTTAGGTTTTCTAACTTACATGCCGGGTTCTAACCTAATTTGGACAACGCTATGGTGAAAAAGCTAATATTCTAAAAATGTCAAGTCCCTGAACTGCCCCCCACCAGATTGGTAGAGTTCACACTTTACAAATTTGGAGCCACAAATGGTTATACCTTTCACAAATCAAAATAAGTAAAATGATCAAGACATTAGAAACCAACCATGACCATATAAAAATGAGCATTTCCCAAATATTTTGGGGACCAAAGCAGAATTGTTCAAACAATTAGTAGAAGCTAACCTCATGGTCCCCAAGGTTACAAAGCCTCAACAAACCCTTACCCTCATATTTATAATTCTAATCTCACTTGCGATTACCACAATGGTATAATAAGACATTCTATTGAGACTTGTCCTGCATTTAAGAGTGCTATACTTCGTTTGATTCATCAAGGGACAATCACACTACAATAGGAAGGTAGAGCTCCAAACGTTAATACAAATCCCCTGCCAAATCATACAGGAGAGCATAAAGTGAATTCTGTTGGAGAAAACTTTTGTAAGGTACGGAGGTTAAGAAATGTAAGAATGTCGATGAAAGCCATATGGGAAGGATTGAAGGCAGCTAGACAAGAAATTCAAAAGCCTTTTAGGAGTATTGATGAAGATGAAGAATATGACGGGGAGGAAATCTGTGTTCACCATGAACAATGGGGACATGATTTGGAAGAATGTTGGGAATTTAAGTGCCTAGTTCAAAAGTTGATGAACTTGGGTGTAGTGAGTGTAGAGAAGAAGTTCGCTACTGTTAAAAAGGAAATTGCTATGATGAGGAAAGAAGATCAAGGGTTTCATCCCTTTGTGTTGAAGGTTTTGCCTAATCCACCTTTGAAGCCAATAACTCCTAAAGTCGTGGTGAAAGTGCTAGCTCCATTTCCTTATCAAAGCAATTGTGCTATTCCTTGGAATTACAGAGTTAAGGTAGAATTGGTCTAAGAGAAACCAGAAGACAAAGAGGCTAGTAAGAAAGATGATGGTGTGACGAATGTTAGTACTACTGGTGGGTTTACTAGAAGTGGAAGGTATTATCTCACAAATAATGCACAAAAGCAAAAGATAGACAAGGGGAAGAACATAATAGAAAGAGATCCAACGCAGGGAAGGAAAGAGAAGGACCTAGAAGGTGCAATAAATGATGATGAATTCTTAAAGGTGTGAACCAATTTTCAAGCTCTTGAGTAAGAATAACTCAGGGGTATGGAATGAACAATGTCATGAAGCATTCAAGAAGATTAAAGAGTATTTGCTTGATCCACCAGTGTTAATGCCACCAGTGCTAGAAAGACCACTTATTCTTTACCTGACTGTGTTAATGCCACCAGTGCTAGAAAGACCACTTATTCTTTACCTGATTGTGTTAGATGAATCAATGGGTAGTGTATTGGGCTAGCATGATGAAAATGGTAGGAAAGAAGGGGTAATTTACTATTTAAGCAAAAAGTTCACAGATTATGAGTCCAGGTATGCCACAATAAAGAAGACTTGTTGCGCTTTAGTGTGGGTAGCTACAAGGTTGAGGCAATATATGTTGTACCATACTACTTGGTTGATTTCTCGAATGGATCCAATGAAGTTTTTCTTTGAAAATCCATACCTTAGCGGAAGATTGGCCAGGTGGCAAATTGTCCTTTCTGAATATGATATTGTTTACATGATTAAGAAGTCCATTAAAGGCAGCGCAATAGCTAATGACTTGGCGGATAACCCAATCGAAGATTATCAACCAATGAAATTTGAATTCCTTGATGAAGATATCCTTGTTGTTGATAAAGAAGAGGAGAATGAGAAGTCAAATAGATGGAAAATGTACTTTGATGGAGCAATGAATATTCACGAGAGTGGAGCAGGAGCTGTGGTTATTTCACCTGAAGGAAAGCAATTCCCAGTAGCTATCAAGTTAAAGTTTGAATGCACCAACAATATGGCAGAGTATGAAGCATGTATTCAGGGTTTGAAAGCCGCTATAGATCTGAAAATCAAAATTCTGGATGTGTTTGGAGATTTAGCTCTCATCATTTATCAAGTAAAGGGTGAATGGCAGACTAGAGATCCAAAATTAATACCATATCAAAAGTTCTTGACCGAGTTGATTGAAGAATTCGATAACATAACATTTTCTCATTTGACCTGTGACAAGAACCAATATGCAGATGCTCTCGCAACTCTAGCAGTGATGACAACGCTTAATATTGGAGTCATAGTACAGCTGGTGGAAGTCAAATTAGAAAGAGAACCAACATATTGCTTGAATGTAGAAAGTGAACTCGATGGGCAACCATGGTACTACGACATCTTGCAATATATCAAATTCAGAGAATACCTGACTGGGGTTACTTAAAATGATAAGAAAACTATTTGTCGTTGGGCTGCTGGATTTTTCTTGAGTGGTGAAGTGTTGTACAAGAGAAGCTATGATGGAGCCTTACTAAGATGTGTGGATGCAAATGAAGCCAATCAAATTTTTAGTGCAATTCATGATGGAATTTGTGGTACTCATGCAAATAGTCACATGATGGCATGGAAGATCTTGAGGGCGGGATATTATTGGATGGCTATAGAAAAAAATTGCATAAGTTATGTGCGAAAATGTCATAAATGCCAAATCTATGTTGATCGTATTAATGCTCCACCATTCCCACTTCATAACATGACGACACCTTGGCCATTTTCAATGTGGGGAATTGACGTCATTGGTCCAACTAACCCAAAAGCTTATAATGGGCATCGTTTCATTCTAGTAGCCATTGATTACTTTATCAAATGGGTGGAAGCGGCTTCGTATGCATTAGTCACACATGTGGCAGCTAAATTTATGAAGTTTAACATTATTTTTCGATATGGACAACCAGAGAGAATTATCACAAATAAGGGCCCAAACTTAAATGGTGGTGAAATTCAGAGATTATGTGAGCAGTTTAAGATTAAGCACCATAATTCTTCCTCTTACCGGCCATAAATGAATGGAGCAGTAGAAGCAGCTAATAAGAACACCAAGAGAATCATTGAAAAAATGGTGATAACTTATAAAGATTGGCGTGAAAAACTCCCTTTTGCCTTGTATGCTTATCGCACCTCGGTGAGATCTTCAACTGGGGCAACCCCTTACTCCTTGGTGTACGGCTTGGAAGCTATTACTCCTATTGAGGTAGAAATCCCTTCCCTTAGAGTGCTTATGGAAGCAGAACTAGAGGAGTTGGAATGGGCTAGGGTGAGGTATGAAGAATTACACATGATTGATGGAAAAAGACTCGCAACTATTTGTCGTGGGTAGTTATACCAAAGACGAATGACAAGAGCTTTTAACAAGAAAGTACAGCCTCGATAGTTTCAACCAGGGGATTTGGTACTTCGAAAAATTCTACCTCACCAAGAAGATAATTGTGGGAAATGGGCTCCAAATTATCAAGTGTCATATGTTGTCAATCATGCTTTCTCTGGAGTAGCACTAGTTCTTATTGATATGGATGGACGGGAACTTCCCAATCCAGTAAATTTAGAAGCCGTCAAGAAATATTACCCTTAAAAAAACAAATTGCTTGCTATGCTGAAAACTCGCAAGGGCGGCCTAGGCAAAAGTTAGGGCATAAAAAAAAATGTGCTCGCTAGGCTGAAAACTTGAAAGGTCAACCTGGGAAAAAGTTAGGGCATAAAAAAAAAAAATTGCTCGCTAGGTTAAAAACCTAAAATGGTGGCCTAGGCAAAAGTTAGGGCATCAAAAAATGGGGGAGAAAGTGAAAAACTTTCAATTAACAAGTTGAGGAACAAGAAGCTATAGAGACTGTCAAGTGAAATGGCGGCTACAGTTAGACATTGGAAGTGTCTTCGTTGTCTTCTAAGGTTAAAAATTTCAATTCAGAGCATAATGAGAATCATTTACCTTGGATATGTCAGAATTGTAGAATATGGCAAATTCACCAAAGATATTTCAAATTTCTGAATCCGTATTGGCTCCTGAAACATCATTCCGAACTACGTGGGCTTTGATTCCTATTTGAGAATACGTAGGCACCCATTAAATGGGGCAAGTCCAATCTTATCAATCCTAAATTAGGGCAAAGTGACGTAAAAATTTGCTCATATCTTTTGTATAGCTTTAGCTTTCTGAATAAAAGAATTAATTTCCTTTCCATTATGCATTTTTTCCTATCTCAAATAAATGGGGATTCATTTTGCATTAGTTCCCTTTTGTTATATGCATATCTCCATACAAATTACTGAATCAATAATTAGAGTGCAAAGCATATAAATTTTGATCTGACAACAGACTCAAAAGCTTATTCTTACAAAAGTCTTAATAGTGGTTTCCAGATTTCAAGAATGTTAGAAATCATCAGTCATGCAAGGGCAACAAAAGGAGAAATAATGTTAAATGGAGGTATATTAATTTGTTGGACATTCAAGTGATCTTGACACAAATAAACTGGAATAAAAGATAGGGGAATGGTGATCGACACAGTCAATTGTACTCACTCATTAGGAATAACATCTGCAAGCAACTTATTGATCAAAAAACACACTTGATTGAGTTAAGTACCACCTTGGGAGTTCGTTAAGAGGTATCCTAATAACAATAAGTTTTTTTTAGTTCCCTACATTTATTCTTGCTAAGCATCTACTCATCAACCAAAATGCATTGTCCCTTCTTCTTTATATGTTCTCTATATGAGTATCTTGGCAAACAAACTTGCCTCGCTCCTCTGTGAGAGAACATATAAAGAGGGGCAAGCAGGACATCCCATTTATGCCTTAATGTTTCATCAGGTGAGATTTTAAGCTTTCCAAATCATTTCTTTCAAAAGAAAAGTTTTCAAAGCAATTCATGAGGTTTCATTGATTTTTCCACCATTGTTTTTCCTTACCATTAGATTTCTTGCCATTAACTTTTAGTTGTTTAATTTATCGCCATTAAATTTCTTGCTGTTAAATTTCTTGCCATTAATTTCTCGTCGTTAAATTTCTTACTATTAATTTTCAGCCATTAAATGTCCTGCCATTAATTTTTAGCCGTTAAATTTCTTACCGTTAATTTTCAGCCATTAAATTTCTTGTTGTTAATTTTCTGTCGTTAAATTTCCTGCCGTTAAGTTTCTCGCCATTAAATTTTCTGCAGTTAATTTTCAACCATTAAGTTTCTCGCTGTTAATTTTCGGTCGTTAAATTTTTTGCCATTACTTTTCAGCCGTTAAATTTCCCGTCGTTAATTTTTAGCCATTAAGGTTTCTTGCAATTGATTTTCAACCATTAAAGTATTTTCAAAAAAATGATTCTCAAGCCAACTTAATTCAAATAATTGTGAATTTCATTTGTTGACTTTTCTCCACCATTAACATTTTGGTCATTTTTGGGTAGCATATGATTTTTTTTTTGGGCCAAAATAAGTGTATTTTTTATATTTACATGCTTCTTATACGAGATGCCTAATAAGCAAAGTTTATCTCTCGTCCTTGTAAGAAAACATGTAAAGAGGGCCAAACTGTAAACATTATATTTTGTCATAATATTTAAATTTTTATATCTTTATTTTTGTTTTTATTTTATGTTATTTTATTTTTACCTTTATTTTTATTTTATTTTCTTATATCCTTTTTTTAAAAAAAATACAGAAGAAAAATATTATTATTATTATTATTACTAGTTTTAAAATTTTTGCATCGTATATTCCAAAAAAATAAATAAGAAAAAAAGAAAAGCATAAAAGAATAGAAAAAAGAAAAAAAAAACCAAAGAGAGGCGGCAAAAAGAAAAAAAAAAAAAGAAGAAAGAAGAAGAAAAACAAAGAAAAGAAAAACAACAAAGAAAAGAAAAATATAAAATATAAAATATAAAAAAGAGAGATCAGAGAAAAAGGAAGAAAAGAAAAATGACGAAGAAAAAGAAAATAAAAAAATAAATGACAGCGTGAAAAGAGAAAGAAAATAAAAGAAGGGAAGCGAGAAGCAAACAAGGGGTCTTATCTTTTGCAGCCCCCCTCTTTAACACCCACCATCCCCTCTTTAAATTTTTTACAAAAATACCCAAAATGCCCTTATTATGCCGCCCCCTCCTTCTCTTTTCTCTTCTCCCGCAAACTTAGCATCCCCTCACCCACCCCACATCTCATTTCTTCCTTCCCATTTCTCATCGGCATTGGAACTTGGCTTGGTGTTCTTGGGCAAATTTCACACACTAAAGGTATAATTTATCCTCCATTTATGTGTTTGTATGCATTGGTGGTTTTTATTGATGTAAACTTGAGTGGAAATGGTGAAAAATCAAACCCATTACCGTGCTGTTTGCGTATGGGAAAACGCACTTGAACATGTGATATTAGCAAGAACACGCCTATGGAGAGGCGTTTCGAGACCAACGCTTATGGAGGGGCGAATTAGTTTATAATCGCTTATGGAGAGGCGTTTTTAAGAATGAAAATGTTGGTAGGTTAGAAAGGGAAACAAAACACGTGTGGAGAGGTGTTTGGGTGAATAAATGGGTATGTAGAAGCGTTTCTTGTTAAACGCTTACAGGGATGTGTTTTTAGTTGACAAACACCTATGGAAAGGCAAAAATAGTTAAATGCTAATATAGAGGCGTTTTTAGTGTACAAACGCCTATGGAGAGGCGTTGAGTTTAAACGCTTATGGAGAGGCGTTATTAGGGTTAAAACGCCTATGGATAGGCGTTTGGTGCAATTTTTTGTTCTTTTTGGTTTTCCTAATTTTGTCAGCTAATGTGACCTTAAAATTGCTTGAATATGATTTGAAATTAACAGCAAAATGAATCGTTTGTATTACGGTTTCATTGTTTAACATATGTTATTTAATGTTTGAATTTTATTGATCTGAAAGTATTTGAGTTGACATTGTTGTAAGAAACATGGTGAAAACAAAAAACCCAGCTTTCAGAGATACAGAATTATCTGAGTAGGGACAGCCAGTTGATCGTCGTCGACCGACGGCTTCGGAGCGCAGAGAGCGTGTAAACTGGAGGCAACCACAAGGTCTTGTCGAACCGTAGCCAATTCAAGATATTCGAGCGGCTACCACATCTGATGACTCGAATTCTGATGATGATGCCGGGGGAGCAGATCGTGAGGCAATGATTGAGGTCATACGCAAGACTGACCTCTTGACTACTGCAGTACTAGGTGGCCCACATGATCTCTCAACACTTAAGAGATACGGAGGGCATACTGCACTCCACGTATGGGCAGGTGAACGGGTAAGTATATGGAGGGCATTGCACTTAACCTCCCATGTCAGAGTCTTCCAATGGGGGTGAATTGAACTCAACCTCACGAAGAAGTTCGAAATATTCCAATGCCCAAGTTTATTGCGCGCAAGGTAATCCATGAGTAGTTTTAATGCGGCAACCACAGGCTACTATGTCTGAGCCAACATATGACTGGGCTCTCTTAAGCTCTCTCCACAAATGTCTGATTGCAGCTACAGAAACACAATGATGCAAGCCACTGAACAATAAACAATTCATCTTGTGCTCCACTCTCAGAAGACTGTGTTGAAAGGATTTTTTTTATCTCATTGTGCTGCAATGTTATTACAGCATCAATTCCTTCCCAGCAACTATGAAGATCCCCGGTAGATGATTGCAAAATTCTTTTCAAGCTAGCATGTGCACCCTAGTATCATGATAACAATAAAACTATGAGAAATGTAATAGACAAATGCAAGTTACATATTAAAGAGAAAAAACTATCGACCGACCTGTTTGTTGTTGTGTTGCCTAGATGCATGTACCTATTTGTCCAAGCTGGAATAAACTTCTCCTTGTATGGGTTCAACCACGTATTGTCAACGTATGCAACAAAGCTATCAAGTGCGGCGCATGTGGTCTGAAATGCTGCATAAGCATAATAGTACTCTTCCTCATTGGAAGCATCAACAACCCTTTCCCACGCATCCATCACCCTTTCGTAATCGGCATAATTGCGAACTGACTGTTTGCATTTCGACTCCGTATGACCTGTTTACGCTTTCCTTCGCCTCCTATCTCTGATTTAGTAATTACCATAGCAAACCTAGCCGACTTTCCAATATCTCTTACCCATTTCAAAAGCTCATCCTTTGTGCTAAATGTTTGTACAAAAAGATAATCATTCTCAGTTAACGATCATTAATCAAATTATGTTTTGTGTTTGTGTTATTCAACAAAATTCCTTACTTACTTGATTGGTACTAAAAAGATGAGTCAAGTCTTCTCCTACAAAAGAGCCATTACCATCGCATATTTTATCTTCATTAACCTGTGAACAGATAATTTCACATCAACCATTAAATACGACAAAAAATTCCATTCCTATTATAACAACAAAGTTTTAACATACCGGCTGAAGCAAATTAGGATCGATTGTTAAATTCGCTTCTTCGTTTGATATGTATTCATAGTTGAAGTATGAATCCTTATGCATGTTTGAAGTATAATCAATCTTTCTTTTTCTACATTTACAAAATTAAAATATCAGGGCTCAAACTAGCTTCCAAGTAAAAATTCACATCGAAAAGCTCCTTCATAGGCGTTTTTATGTTTAAAAAGCTTTTTCACATGCGTTCCCATGCTAATGCTTGTGAATAGGTGTTTTTACCACATAAGGCCTATAGAGGAGCATTTATGACACCATCAACCTTCCCACGATTCAAAACAAAAATATAAAGTACAAACCTCGTTTTATATTACGATTGAACTCCGCATGAATAATGTAGACCCAAAAATCAGTTTCTCTACTCTTGCAAATCACAAAAACAACAAAGGCGTTGAGAAGAAATCGTTAGGGTTTGCTTCGGTTCTTTAAAATGGCCATCTCGGGAGTAGGGGGTAAGGGAGGGAGAGGGGAGGGTTTTCTTCAGCCCACAAGGGCATTATGGTCATTTCACACATAAGGGGTGGTGGGTGTTAAAGGAGGGTGCTGTAAATGGTAAGACCCAAATGGAAAAGAGGCAAAAGAGAAAAGGAAAAGAGCGGAACAGAGGCGAAGCAGCAGCGGAGCGGAAGGAAAAACACAGAAAAGAGAACGACAGCATGCACACAACAGCGAGGAGCACACAGCAGCGACACAGACGCTAGCAAGACAGCCATTGTACAACGTCAAAGGATGATGGAGAGAAGAGAAAAATTGCAGAGAGGGGGAGGAAAAAGGGGAAGCGATAGAGAGAGATTGAAAGAAGGAGAGCTTGGTTTCAGGTTCTTTGGAAATTCAGAACTCTACTATTTGGGTCTTAGACAACTAGGTTCTCAGGTATGATTTTGGGAGTCTGTGAACTAAGCCTTCAATTTATTTATTTCTGATGTTATGATGATAGGTTTTTGGTTTCAGAGATTATGAGTTTGTAGTTTTCCCTTCTGTAATAGCTGTGGTTTGGATTTCATACGGTTTGAATGTTGAGTTTGTCCTTAAGTCTGTTTACGATACTCTTGAATTCCTTGTCTGTTTTTTTATTCCCTTGCGATGTGAGAAGCTAGTTTGCCCGCCACTATTCTTCCTTCTAAGCAATGATGAAGTTTTGAATGGAAACAGGTTTGTTCTGGTTTGTTGATTGTCTAAGTCTGTTTTAATTTGAAAGTTTCTGAGTTTGCTGATATATGCTAGTTCCCAAGTTTTCTGTTGAGGGCTTAGGTATAGTCTATTATCATTTATGTGATTTTGGTTTTCTCATTTTTACTGCGTCATTGTTTTGGGTCATTGGCTTATACGTATTCATTGTTTGTGTGTGCATTCTAGAGCATCACCCATACACCATGAGTATGAGGCTTGTCCTTTGATGCTTTGCCTGTTAATGCACCATATCCTTATGCCATTTGCATGGAAAACTTGCCTGGAATAATGTCTTTGTTGTTGGAGATCTGCATGTGTGGCTGCAACTTTGTTCTTTGATTTATTAATGTCTTTATCATTTGTTACTTCGATTTTCAAACAGCCACTTACCCTTTGAGACTTCATCACTGCCCTGTTTTCATTCCAACTGCCATTTCTGCTTGAAATCCTCATCTATTGCTTGATTAGTTCTACATTTACTGAATAAGAGCATGTTTGGCATTTTAATGGGCAAATAGCTTAACCATGCAGGTTCTGGTATCTTTTTGGCTGTTTTTGGCCTCCCTTATGCCAGAAAATTTTTGTAAAGCTTTTTGTACTATTTAGTGAGTTTCATGTTAATTTCTCTCTAAATAAATTGGTATGAATTGTGCTAATCCCCTAGCTATATTGGTTAACTTTTTCGGTCAGGCATTTTGTTTTCTATTTGCTACTTTCTTCCCATCGGTTTCTGAGTTCTTGGATGCCTTTGCCATGTGTGTGCTTGCTATGGTTTGTGGTTCTTTCATAGATTTACGAGTTTGGAAGCTGTGAGGTCCATTAGCCTTGATGCCACATGCTTCATTGCTTTGATGCATTACTGTCTTTGAGCCTTCGTTTGAACAAATGCATAGATGCTTCTCCATTTTTCAATCAAGTGTTATTTTATTTTATTTTATTTTTTCTTTTTTTTTTCTTCTTTTTAGAATGGTGTGCATAAGAATTTCTCAAGGTTAAAATGGATGTTCATTTGATGCGGTATTAAAAAAAAAAAAAAAGGAAAAAAATTGTTTTTGGGATTAATAGACTTAGAGCTTGTGTTCATTTGAATTTCTGAAAGATTATTGCATGCTTTGTTTCATTGTTAATTGCCTAGCTTTGGCTTTCATTTGCATGATTGTACCTTGCCATCATTGAACATATTACGCACACTTGTTAAGCAGTTGACTAGGCATTAAATCTTGCAATTCTATTTCTATTCTTGGTTCTAAAGCCCTCTGAGTTCTTGGATGCCATTGCTGTTCTGCAGATAAACTTTTTGGGCAAGAAAAAAAAAAAATCCTAATGCATCCTCTTGTTTGTGCATCTTCTTTGGTTTAGAACATGTTGGAAATGTATGAGTTTCTATGATTCTTGTATATGCTGATTTTATACATGATTTCTGGGCCTCGTGCTTTGCCATTCAAGCCTTACTCTCTTTGCCATGCTCAGTCGGATTGATTAGGTGACAGGTTTGGCTGGTAAATTTTCATTGGTTATGTTTAATTGGTGAACCGAGAATCAATGGGTTATTTTACTTAGGGTTGTTGTGATTTAAATTAATTAGTTGAGTTTAGTTACTCTGCAAATCTGTTGTAGAAGAGCTGTGATGGTCCTTTTTTAAATTTAACCTAGGTGAATGTGTTGATTGAATGGTCATTGTCGTAAATTCTTTAATGTTAATTGGTGGAGCTTGTTTCCTGTGTTTTGGATTACCTTGGTGAATGTTTGCTGTCCTGGCAATTCAATGAGCATTAGATAGATGAGATCCTTGGATTGAATGTGCTGTTTGGTTGTTTTTAAGAAGGTTTTTGTCCACTGGCTTGTGAAATAGAACTCTGTTTCTAAATATTGTTGGTTGTGATCTTTCAAGTGATAAAAGGTATGAATTTGTGGCTCTATGATTCTTGTGGAATGATTTGGATTCTGGTAGTCAATGTTAATGAATATGATTTTCTCTTTTACTGGCTAAAAGCCTTGTTACATTCTGTGATTATTTTTTTTCAATTGAATGTTTGGGGCTATTCCCTTGTTCTTGGTCATGAGAATTCTGCTACTGGTCACCAATCTGGTCTCTGTTGCTTCATCATTTGGCTGATTCTAAGTCGATTGAATTTCTACTTGAATAGGAATCTCTTGTTGATATTTTGGCTTTTAGTTTTGGTGATTGATACTAGTCTCAGAATAATAAAATGTTGCTTCTGTGTTTCTGGAAGTTCAGCAGCAAATGTTCCCATGATCTCAACTTGATTTTTTTTAATTGAACACTTGCTGTGAGTTGCTGTTAGGGAGTGTTTACAATGAATTCCTGCTGTTTGGTGGCTGTTTGTGTTTTGCTATTTGATGTTCTTGTATGAGTGTTGTTCCTGGAATTATAGTAGAGGAGAATTTGGTTCTCTTACTTGTTTTGTTCGTAATGAAAGTCAGTAGTTGACATGAATGGCTTCTACATTGTTGCCACTGACATTGTTTCCTTTCCTTAAATGTATTGAGCTTGTTGATATTAGCTTCACATTTTCTACATTGATATTCAAGGCTGGTTTTAGAATATGAATTCAATTTTAGAAGTTGTGTTAATCCTTGATTGCACACCATATTTGAATTTCTCAAAGGATAGAGTGATTTTACTGCCTTATTTGTTTGGATGCTTGTTGGTTGCTTATGCTTTTTTAAGGATGTATATTTTGGTAGCTGTTTGCATATACATTGACTCATGTTCTTCTTAAAAAAAAAAAAAAAGGAATAAAATAGTTTTGCTTGCTCGATCAAAAGGCCTCCCTTATTGTTTTGTTATTGTCTCACTTGAAAAAAAAAAAAAAAAAGAAGAAAAGAGGAGTTGTGGTTTGAAATAGAGAAAAGGAATAGAGAGAGAAATAGAGAAAATGATAGGATCATGCTTGGTTGAAAGGCATTTTGTGTGTTTATCTTATCTTATTTACTTTTTCTTTGTTCATTTCATTATTATTGTATCTAGAATTGCAAGTTCAAGTTAAAGAAAAGATATAGAAGTTTGTTGTTTAATTATTGAGATTTTCACTCCCATTGTAATTTTCTTGTATCCCGCTCCCAAATTTTAAATTGTAATTAGCATGCATACGCATTAGGGTGCATTTGGATCTTTAGGGTCCCGAGGCCCCTCACTTATCATGGAAGGGTAAGTGGTTCTGTCTTTTATAAGACTGAGCTTGCACTATCCGACCTAGGTCAGGATAAGCGCTATCTGGAGGGACAATTTATTTGTCTTGAAAGATGGAAGGACTCTAGTTTCATTTAGATAACTCATGCATACATATTTATTTCCTCGTTATTTTATAAAAAATTGTAATGTTATTTCTGCACTTAATAAAATACAATTTTGGGTCATATTGTTATTTTGCATAACTGATTTGGGTAACCGTTTTCGACGGATGCTGTGAGGTGCCTAACACCTTCCTCATGCATAACTGACTCTTGAACTCATCTTTGGTTCATATTCTAATGCCTTTCCAATAATTAAAAAAATAAATTTTAAAATAAATAGGATTTTCAATTGTACCCTAATTCTTAAATAATTGGTGACGACTCTAAAAATAAAATTTATTTAAAAAATAAAAATAAAAGTCGTTTCATTCTTCGTCATAGCATTTTACTCTCAAAGGGTACTTTGTGACAATAAGAGTACTCTAACATAATAGGAGATTAGATCACAACATGAGGACCAAAACAGCACCAATTGGGCAATATCCAAGTGGTGAGCAAACTATTCTCAAACTTAACAAACAAGGTTATAGATAGGAGTTAGTATTGGTCGGTTATGATTGATTTTGACTATATTTTAACCTATCAACATTAACTGAATGTTTGATTTTGCCAAATTAATAATTGACCAATCATACCTTTAAACCAACGATTTGGTTTCAACTGGTTAAATGCTCGGTTAATATTTTTGTTTTTGTTTTTGTTTTTTTTTTTTTTTTTTTCATTTTAGCGTAGTGTTTGCTTGGAGTACATATTTGATTAGTTTACTGTCACTGAGAATGTGGCTATTGGATAGGCTAAAATGAGTTGTATTTCTAGAGTTTCTATGACACTTTACTAAGAATTACATAAGTAAAATAGAAATACATAGATAACAAGCTTGAAAATGTATAAAGATATTTATGGAAGCTATCTTCCTTCGATTCTAAACATATGCATAGAAGCTTGAAGGAAAATTTAACAAAAAGCGAATACCAATACATAACAAAAGTAACATTTTTTTTATTCCTTTACTAGAGAAATTACTATTTTTAGTAAATATACTTGTGCAAGGTTGAAACACATAGCAAATTAGCAATATATGGTTTGTCTTTATATATTGAAATGACATAGTATTTGAGCAATTGAGTCAATCAGTAAAATAACTCAGTTACTAAATGACATGATATATGAAAAAATTACAGTACATAATGCTTTAGTTTGTCAGTTCAGTTTCTATCAGCTAGAAACTAAAACCGATCAACTAAACTTGATTTTTTCAAACTACAAAATTGTATTTGATTGATTAAATCAATATTAATCGACCAAATATCTCAATTTGTTTTTGGTTTGGTTAGTTTTGGTTGGTTAATTAAATTTTGATCAACCATAGTTGTAGAGTCTCTAATGCCAAATTAAATATAGAAATTTTGGTTATTGATGCATTTATCTAAGAGTCCCAAAATATTTGTTAACATGCACAAAAAGTAAATAAACAAAATTGACAACCAAATTGTGGAATCTTATTTATTTTATTTTTTTTGACAATTCATTGAAAACCAATTATATTTGATATGGTTTTAGAAGGTATTGGAGGATAAATGGAAAATTTGCAATCTCCGTGGTAGTAAGTTGTATCATCTATAACTAACAGGTCATAACTCTAAATTCGACGATTCCAAATCAAGGTGAAAGATGAGGTTATGAATTATCAAAATGACTCAAGAATCACTTAATTTAGTGGAGGAACAACTTAGATATGAATAATTTAGTGGAGGAACAACTTAGATATGAATCCAAACACAAATGGAATGAACAAGATAAAATAATCGTTTGGATAGAAATTAATCTACCAACCAAAGGAACCTAAAAACCTTAAGAGATACAAGTAAAATGCACTCACCACTCTCTGAAATCCACCAAAGAAATACATAACTTTTGGATAAAGACAACATACAACTTCTCAATACATTCAATAATTCACTCTATGTTCTTTTTGGTTACAATGTATGGAAATTTATAATAAACCTTGAAACAACCCTCCAGGTATAGGAAATATAAGAAAATAAAGCTTATTCACATCCCTAAACAA
Organism: Bauhinia variegata; assembly: GCA_022379115.2. Lineage (NCBI taxonomy): Eukaryota > Viridiplantae > Streptophyta > Magnoliopsida > Fabales > Fabaceae > Bauhinia > Bauhinia variegata. The sequence goes on from CM039428.1 coordinate 10,007,103, forward strand.
GTTGCATAAGTTACAAGACATTGTGTTCAATTAGTTATTTAATATTGACTATTGACTAGTAGCTAATAACGAAAATAGCATAATTTCCTCCCCAGAACTTGAAACGACATGACTATTGATTCCTATAAAAATTGACATCTAGAGCTTTCCAATGACTACTCACTTGCCAGTTTTTGAGTGGGTTTGAGTCTATGATTCATTTAGTAAAGTTGGGCTAGATTCTAGATAGTTTAACAACACAGTCAAGAATGTTTAGGCTTCTAGCATGACTTCGACTAAGCCTTCTACTTCTTGAGATACTCCCGTATCATGCTCCCCCTATTGAAAAGACTTGTCCCCAAGTCTTGATCATCTTCATGGAAGGGTATGAGGTCAACATTGAAAATGTCTAGCACTCCATATTCAGCAGGAAGTTCTATCTTGTAAGCATTTTCTCCAATTTTGTTCAACTCCTTAAATGGACCATCGACTCTGGGCCTGAGATTAGCAAATTTCTTAGTTGGAAATCTTCCCCTTCGAATATGAATTCACACCAGATTTCCCACTTTAAATTCAACAAATTTCTTATGTTTGTTGGCTTGAGCTTGATATTTTTGGATTTGCCTTTTAATCTTCTCTCTAACCTTCTCATGTTGATTTTTGATTAATTTAGCTCTAGTTTCAGTATCTCACTGAACTGATATTTTGTAGGACGTGGAACCAAGTCTAATGGACTTGTTGGATTCATACCATACACAACTTCAAATGGGTTGCATCTTGTAGTTTGATTAGTGGATTTGTTATAAGCAAATTTAGCATGAGAATGAAGATGATCCCACCTTCAAATGTTCTTCTTTACTAAGTTCGTCAGCAAATTTCCTAAAGTTCTATTAACAACTTTGGTTTGGCCATTAGTTTGGGGACGATAAGTTATATTAAATTGCAATTTAGTGCCTAGCTTTCTCTATAAAGTCCTCCAAAAGTCACTTATAAATTTTAGATCACTATCTGAAGCAATGGATTTGGGAATGCCATGAAGCTTCACTATCTCCACGGATTAAAGGTTTGAAATGAGAGAAGCATCAACAATTTTGTTGCAAGGAACAAAATGAGCCATTTTTGAAAAACAATCAACAAACACCTTAATTGAATCTTTGCTTCTTGAGTGTGAGGTAATCCTACAACAAAATCTATGCTAACATCCTCCCAAGGTGCATTTGGTATGGGAAGTGGAGTATAGAGCCTAATATTTTGCTAACAACTCATTGCTTTGTGGCAAACAACACATCTTTCAACAATTTTCATCATATCTTGAGCAAGTTTTAGCTAATATAAATGGTCTTGAACAAGAGCCAAAGTCTTTTTTTGCTAAAATGACCAGCAAGTCCTCTTCCATGTGGTTCTCTAATGATTGCTTCCTGCAAAGAACAAATAGGAATGCATAACTTATTATCTTTGAAAAGAAACTCACCTTGCAAAATGAAATGGTTAATGGAGCCCTTGGAACAAGACTCCCAAATAGAGGAAATATCTGAAACATTTGCATAGAGTTCTTGAATAACTTCAAAGCCCAACAATTTTGCCTCCATTTTATTAAGATGGCAAAGCTTCCTACTTAAAGCACCAACAACTTTAGTAAACGTCTCGACCTTATGCATGATTGAAAAAGTGTAGAACTAGAGAAATTCAACCAATGTAGTGTGCCTCATATTCGGCTTGTGTTGTGAATTCAAATATTTTGATGCTTTATTATCAGAGTGAAGAATAAATTCTTTTGGTAGCAAGTAATGACTCCAATGATCTAAAGCTGTAACAATAGCATAGAACTCCTGACTAAAGAAGGCAATTGGCCTATCTTCTTGACTAAGTACAACACCAATACCTACATTTGAAGAGTCACATTCAACCTTAAGGATCTTCTCAAAATCTGGAAGAACAAGAACTGGAGCTTCTGTCATCTTTTGCTTGATTAATTCAAAGCTTTGGTAGCTACTTCTATCCATTGAAAAGAGTTTCCCATCAAGCACTTAGTAATTGTGCAACAAGAGTTCTAAATCCTTTGATAAACTTACAGTAAAAAGAAACCAAGCCATAAAAGTTCCTTACATTATAAATAAATTTAGAAATGGGCCAACTAGCACTTGCCTCAATGCTAGACTCTACTGCTATTTCTGTGGAGGTTACCACATAGCCCAAGAATACAATGCTAGACGAGAAGAATTTACATTTCTTGAGGTTGGCATAGAACTTTTGCTTACTCAAAACTTGAAACACTAGCTTCAAATGCTCCAACTACTGTGAATCAGATTTTCTATAAAACAAGAATGTCATCAAAGTATACATCAACAAATACTCCCAAGAAATGTTTAAAGATAGGAGTCATAAATCGCATAAATGTGTTTGTGCATAGAGAGCCGAAATGACATAAGCAGTGATATGATCTAGATAGCCATGTCAAACAAGCTTAAATGCAGAAAGCAAAATTCGGGTTCTTTGGGCAGTTTGTGATAAAATGGTCATATTTCCTTAATCAGATATTGGATAGAGGAGATTCTTGATGCGTTGGAAAGCTAAGAAACAAAGCTACAACTTTCATGTTTATCACTCAAGCTGTTTCAACCATTTCAAGGGTCTAATTAGTTCGTGAAATCTTAGCTCAGAGAGAAGTCGCCTAGTTTGGATTGAGCCCAACTTGCATGACTCAAGATGCATTCATGGGTTGCTTTTCATTTGATTTATTGGATTTCTTAATTGGGTGAGATTGGATGAACAATAAGCCCAATTTTTGCTATTTTATTTTCTATTTTCGTAGGTATTTTTGAGAGTAAATTTTCATATTACTTTTTGTATTCCCAAAAGTCATATTTATGCTTTGTAGTAGTTTCCCAAGTCTCCATAATTACTTGGCAAATTTCTTTTGATGTTTTTCGAGGTAACAATGTACTGTGCTTTTATCAACACTCATTCAAAGGTAGTTCTTTTCTCTCAAGCACTCTCTCATCTTTTCTTTTCTTTTCACACTCCTCTTCACTCTCTTCTCTCAATGGCACATTCTTTATCTTCTCTTTCATTTTCTTTTGTTTCAACACTCAAATCCTTTTCTTTCACTTCTCTTAACTCGAACTCACAAATTTCGCTTTCAAGTATTCTCGCCTTTTCTTCACATGATTTTTCTTCTCTCTTGTCATCACATGAAATTTCTTTGTTGTTCTATATCTCTTCATTTTCTCTCTCTTTTTTCTTTTTTAGCCTCTGTTATCACAACATTATCATTTACTTCCTCATTTTTTTTTTCCCACATTGTTCTCATATTTAGTCTCTCTTTTGTAATATCTTTTTTTCAACTCACTCTCTAGATCATCTAGCAATTGCTTAAAGTTCATTGGGTCATAGCCACTTGTGTGGGAAAATTTCTTCTGTTGATGTGAAGAAATCTACAACTTATTTTTTCCCAAGTTTGCCATCTCGCCTATGCTCCATTTCATGGCTTCTATTTTGCCAATGATCTCCTTGTGAAAATATGCCCACTTCATTTCTTGATAGTTGGTATCTATAATTCAAGACATCCTTCTCTTTATCCCCTTCATATTTGTGATGTCTTCTAAGTTTAGGATCTCTAGGTGTATCTCTTTTAAATCTCTTCTCATGCCTACCTCCTTCACGACTATTCCTACCCATTTCAAATTTTGATTCAAAATCCTCCTCAAACTCATTCCCAATTTCTTCTTCAAACTCAAAATCAACCTATTCCTTTGATTTGTCCTATTATGCCTCCTATAATCCCTTTGATTTCTATTTGGTTGCCCCTTCGTTGGTTTGCAAACAAATTTTCAACCTCTCCATCCTATCCATCATTTCTCCATGAACCTAGTCCATGTGTTCAAACTTTTGTTACATAGCCTATAAGGTGGACTCTATGTTTCCACCACTTGATGTGTCCTCCCTACTTGTTATTTTGAAAGTTGCAAGAAAGATGTTAGAATAGAATGAATTCCTCACACACTCTCACGTGCTTTCTTTAAAGATGACACTCACACTAGTGTTTCACTCTTGTATAAGCTTTTTCTTTTAATGATCTCACACGCTCTTGCCTTTTTTTCATTTAGTCTTTTCTATAGGTTCTTTAAAGAAACTAATCAATCTTAAACAAGGCTATCACATTTTTTGTAGAATTTCTACTTTAGAGAACAAGAGGCAAATGAAATTGGATATGTAGAAACTAGGGATGGCAACCGAGCAGGGTGGGGGTGGGGAGTATGGTCCCCATCCTTGATCCCCGCTGGGGAATTTTTCCCCATCCCCGTCCTTGCCCATCACATCAAGGAAAAATGATTTCCCGCCCTGATCCTGATCCCTATGAGAGTCGGGGACCCGCGGGTCCCCTTGGGGAATTTTAAAAATATTTTTATATAAAAATTAATATTTTAATTAAATAAAATTTATTTAATATAAAAATAATTTATAAAATTACAAAAATACTTTTATCTTATATATATTTTATGTTAAACTTAAGGGCATTTCAGTATTTTCACTAATTTAGGGATCCCTACAAGGTGGGGAGTGTAATCCCTGTCCCTGAAATTTTCCTAGGGGAAAATTTACCTCTATCCTTATCTCTGCGGGGGAATTTTTTTCATTGATCTCTACTGGGTCCTCGCCCATTTGGGGAAAATTACCATCCCTAGTAGAAACAAAGAATAAGGATGAATTTGTTGATACAATCAAAGGAATTTAGAACAAAAGATATTGACACAAGATTTTCTAGAGTTCAAAACTCAATTTAGATCCAATCAATTTAGCAAAAATCTTGTCTTTTCTTTTTGCTGCTTTTTTTTTTTTTTTTTTTTTAGTATTTTCAGATTTTTTTTTTTTTGGTAGCAACACTTTCTTTTGCTATTTTTTTTTGAAGAATTTATTTTTAATTTTCTTTTTCAGATATGGGAAAGAGAACTCTAGATGGAAGAAAAGAAAATCTTGAGAAGAAGAAGAATAGCCACAACAAAGAACAAACTTAGAACAAGAATAGACTTTTATAAATAAAAACTAGAAGGATATAACATAATTTTAGGACTCAAGCTTTGATAACCAATATAGTGTGAACCCAGTTTAAACATTTAGACCTATAACCAAATGTGATATACTCACCCCAAGAAAGCTAAAATGCAAGTTTGGTGATCCACTTGAACCCTTGAATATAAAAAGCAAGGACTCAAAGTGGTAGAGATGCTACAAGGTTGATCAAGCCAAGATAAGGCGTAAAGTTCACTGATGAACCAAAGAGAGAACCCCTCTCAAATTTGGACTTTCTAAGAAACTCGATTTTCATTCAACACAAGATGCCTACAAATGTTTGAGAATGTGGTATTTATAGACCACTTACATAGGAAGTGTCAAACCTAGAAACTTGACTAATCATTCTAGCAAATTACAAAGAAATAACTATTATGCATTTACCAAGTGTTAATGAAAGTATGATACATTATTACCTAGAAAAACATCAAAAGAACTTAGGAAATTGGCCCAGGTAATTATAGAGACTTGAGAAACTACTATAAAGCACAAATATGACTTTTGGGAATACAAAAAGTTATCTGAAAATTTACTCCCAAATATACTTACGAAAATAGAAAATAAAATAGCAAAAATTGGGCTTATTTATCAGCCAATCTAACTCAATTAAAGAATCTAATAAATCAAATGAAAAGCAACAGGGACGAATCCAGAAATCAATCAATGGGGCTAGAAAACAAAATTAATAATAGCTATTAAATAAAAGTTGGAGATAACATACATTTTATTTAAGTCGTGACCAATGTTCTTTCATGTCATAAAATTAATCAATAATAGAATTTGTATCAAACTTCTTAGCAATCCTTCTCTCGATGTAGGTAATCAAATAATCAGCTAGAAATTCATCTTCCATCTCGTTTCTGAGCGTATTTTTGATAATCTTAATAGTTGAAAATGATCTCTTAGTTGTAGCAGTTGAAACAAGAAGAGTCAATATCAATCAAATCAAATGAACAATCAAAGGATAATTCAAATGCTTTCCTGTTTTCACCAATCCTTAACATAGCTTAGAAATTGTTAATAGATTTCTTAATTCAGAATGAAAAGGAACATTAAGTTCATAATGTTGAGCTTGCATTCTAATATGTAACTTTTCTTGTTCAGTGAAATCATCAGGATAAAACTTTGTTGCCAATTCATGAATTTTCTCCACAGTAAGTGATTTAATGACCATTTGGAGCTAAAGTTGAACTAAGAGTAAGAGCTCCACCATATTATCACAAAACTAGCTATTAAGCTCCTGTAACTGAGTATCGGGCAGTAATAAACAAATTAATGTGATAATAATGCTCAACTGTAATTTGGTTAACATTTTTGTGAGCTTGACCTCTTCTAGGAATATACAATGTATTCATCTCAGGAACAATAAGTTTATGCTTCTCACAAAATGCTATGACTTCCTTGAAAAAACTTCCCCATCCGAATTTCCCAATTCTTTGGGTCAAACTTTCAGTGATAGAAACCAAAGACATTGCATTCACTATGTCTTGATTTTTACATTGCAAAGCTTGACAAAGGTCACGGGAAATTGCCAATATATCTTTCATAAGATGTAAAAGAAAAATAAATTCAAAAGATGTGAATATATCATTGGCACTATTAGCATCACCAAGAAGGGAATAATTAGCTTCTTGTGTAGCTTTTTCTAAAACTTCACAAGTAGCATCAAACATGCATGATATACTTCAAATTGAATTCAAATGAGAGCGCCATCAAGTATCTACAGATCTTTGTAAAGTAACTATCTGACTAAGTCCAGTACTAGTTTCCATATCATCATTAATAATTAAATTTGTGATAATTGTTGCTTGAGCAGCATGTAATTGGTCATGTCGCTTAGGAGAAGCAGTCACAGTATTCACAATTAATGCTAAATTTGAGAAAATTGATGAACATGATTATCTTCTCTAGCAGTTGCAACTAGTGCTACTTGTAATCGGTGAGCAAGATAATGAATATAATATGCATAATGACAACATTTCAAAAATAGATCTTGTAACCCGTTCCATTCACCAATGCATGTTGCTAGCTCCATCATACCCTTGACCATGAAGGTTCTGAATATTAAGACATTGTCAAGAATGAACACTTGAAATTTCTTTCTTTAATGTTAAGGAACAAGTGTTAGAAACATGAATAAGATAAAAAAAATCTTTCTTGAACACACCCATCTTTATCCACAAATCTCAAAACTTAGACATTTGTTCTCCTTTTGATTCATCATTACCTTCATCAATGATAAGACAAAATTTGGAATCACCAATCTCTTCACTAATTGTAGCATGTACCCTTCTAGCAAATATATATAGTATTTCTTTCTGAATGTTAGATGAGATATATTGTGCATTTAAAAGGACAACATTGGCAACATTTGGATTTTAAGAAGCAAGCTTTATTAGCTCAATAAAATTCTTTCTATTCATTGAATGAATACTTTCATTGTTACCCCTAAAAGCACATGCTTGAAATGTAAGCGAATTCGGAAGTGCAAGCCACCGAATTGTATCAATGGAAACATATAGCCGTAAATGACTGTTTGCAATAATTTCAGCACTTTGCCTATTGAATACTTTCTCATTATGTTGAGATTGAGCCATTAATTCATCACAAAATTTCAAACATTTTTTATGTAGTGAATTAGGGCCAACTCCTTCATGACATAAAAATGCACAATTCTTTCCATCATTGACTTTTTTCCAATTTTTAAATCCTACTTCAACAAATGCACTTTTTCCATCATTACGATCACTATGATTGTTATTAAATATGTAGCGAGGAAAGCAAAATATAGCATCCTTGTGAGGTGAATATTCTAACCAGCTTGGGAATTTTTTAAACCAAGAAGCTTGAAAGTGTTGGTGATGATTTCCAAAAGCAGAAGCTAGAAGTTTTATATTTTTAAGTTGATATGGTCTTGCTTTTATATAAGCTCTATGAATTTTGTCATGTTGATCAACATGATGTTGCCAAATAGAACAACATTTTCCTGGATCTTTTTCTAATAATGAGATATCAACTTCTTCTTCATCCATTCTAGGAATTTTTGATTGGTGGTGTTCATTATTTGCTATTTCACTCATTGATGAATTGCCAACTTGAATTTCATTAGCTTTTCTATTAAAAAATGCATCAATTGTAGTTGACTTTCCCATGATATTCTCCTCCTATAATAAAAAATATTGTACAAAGTAAATAAGTAATACTAGCTTTTCAAATAAATAAAAATTTTGAAGAATGAAAGAGAAACAATCAATGAAAATGACAATCTCAATTTAAAAGATAAAGACTTAAATGAAGCTAAAAAAAAAAAGAAAATCAACAGTTCAACACAATAAATGGGAAATTGAAAAAGTTACCAAGAATTGGAGATGAAATTGAACAAGAAAAATAGTTGATGATCCAATGACCAATTGAGATGCTCCTTCCTTTCTTGTCGTAACCAGTCGTTGACTCATTGCAAAATCTGCCCCGAACCTTTAGTATTCGCATAAGGAAAATAAAGAAAAAAATGAGATGAACTCTCTCTTGCTAGTTGGTGGAATTGGTGGTGCTTTGGTGAGTGTGAGAGGTGAGGTAAAATTGGGTTACTTATCATATAATAAAATTAAAGAAAATAGGCATATGCAGTAAAGGCCATACCATTTAACCTATAGTGGCTTAGAAAACAGAGCCCATACCATAAACCAATAAACATTGACTTTTAGTTTTTAAAAGGGACTACGAATTGAATTTCATTACTTGGATTAAGAGCAATCATATTTTAATTAAAAAATTAAAGAGGGGGGCAGGGCCCTGCTTGCCTCCTGTAAATTTGTCCCTGAAAAGCAACCCATGAATGCATCTTGAGTCATGCAAGTTGGGCTCAATCCAGACTAGGTGACTTCTCTCCTAGCTGAGAATTCACAAACTAGTTAGACCATTGAGATGGCTGAAACAGCTTGGGTGATAAACATAAAAGTTGTAGCTTTGTTTCTTAGTTTTCCAATGCATAAAAAATCTCCTCAATCCGATACTTGAGCAAGGAGATGTGACCATTATAATTCAGAGTACCTAGAAAACTCAAATTTGGCTTTCTCCATTTAAGCTTGTTTGACATGGCTATCTACATCATATCAACCATCCACTCATAATGACCATTTCGAGTCTTGAAGGCCGTTTTCCATTCATCTCCCTCCCTCAATCTTATTTGTTGATAGCCATTACAAAGATCAATTTTAGAGAAAATAATAGCACCATGCAATTGATCAAGGAAATCATCAAGTCTAGGAATTAGAAACCTGTATTTGATAGTTTTTGAATTGATAGCTCAATTATCTATGCACATATGCCATGATCCATCCTTCATTGGCACCAATAGGGCTAGAATTGCACATGTACTCATGCTCTCCCTTATTCAACCCCTTTATAAGCACTTCATCAAACTTGCCTTTGCAATTTTTCATGGTCTTTAGGATTCATGCCATAAGCTGCCTTGTTTGGAAGAATAGATCCTAAAATCAAGTCAATATGATATTGAATGTCCCTCATGGGCAGAAGTCCATGAGGTATTTCTTCTGGAACAACATATGCAAATTTTTGAAAGAGATGATGGACGAAAGGGTGAAACTCACATACTTCTTTTAACTCTCCTACCAACACAACAGCAAAGACCTCTTGGCTATTCAACAATTATTTTTCAATCATTTTTCTAGCCAACAAAGTATTTTCTCCTCCTTAGAGAGTTTAGGAAATGATGCACGTTTCACATGATATAAACAGTCCTAACATCATCTTTTACAAAAGAATATGTTTTTTATAAACCCATCATGGATCATTCTCCTATCACACAACTATGATTTACCAAGTAGTAAATGAGAAATATCCATGAGAACTACATCACACCAAACTTCATCACAATAGTTCTTCTCAATAGAAAATTGAACTAAGCATATTTTGTTTATTCTTACCTCATTTCCTTTGTGAAACCATTAAATTTGGTAGGATGTTTGGTGTGGTTTAGTATTCAGCTTCATTTTTTCCACCATATTCAATGTTATAACATTAGAGTAACTACATCCTTCAATGATTAAATCACAAACTTTGCCATGAGAAGTGCACCAGTCTTTATTATTTCGCAACTAGTCTTCATTATCTTCCTTAGGAGTTATGTTCAAACTCCTTTGAATCACAAGCAATTCACCTTCACCGTCACACACTTCATCTTCATCATATATTGGTTCACCAAAATCCTCACAAGTCTAATAAGTGCATTTTCATACACTAATTTAGCACTTTTTTTTTTGTTAATTAACGCCCCACTTGAGAAAATAATATTAGGATTTGTACTTAATTGGTTCATAATGTCATTTTCAAGTTCTAATTGCCCATAGAGATAAAAAGGAGTGAAATCACAGCAAAAAAATCAGCATTTTGAGAAGTCTCCAACTACATGCATCCAAAATACACGGTTTGCCAGGGATTACATGGTTGTGTAATCCTCCACTTATGTGGCCCGTACATTTTCACTTAGAGAAATTACATGGCTTAGCAAAAATGAAGACACAATGTGTAGTTGTCATCCTTAAGTTGTGTGGTCTTCACAAGTAGTTGTTATAATTGTTGGAAAGCAACTACACTTCTAGATATAAATTTCTTGTTGTGTAGTTGTTCACGTGATCATTCTTTCATGCTATAAATACCTAGAGCACGTTTCTCTGAGTATCTTTTGTTCATTTTGTTTAGTTTTAGAGTTAGAGTCATAGGAAGCCAGAACCAAAGGAGGAACACTGACGCGCACCTTATAACGTCGCTACTACAAGTTGCGGTCAAATTAAAAATACCAAGTTCGAGTTTCAAACCAAGGTCATATTCTCAGAGAACCACTAGTACATGTTTCAGTTAATTAGGCGAAAAGGGGGGGGTTTTAGCAATTCAACAGTGAATAAATGCACTAAACAATAAAATCGAAATGAACAGATGATGGAAATGTAATCAACCTGGGGAACTATTAGACAATGGTGATTCTATCCTCGACCTAAAGATAAATTTAATTCTAATTATGCTAATTAACTAGATTAACCCCAAAATCTCAAGATTAACCTACCTAATTAATTAATTTGATTGAACCCTTACTAAGCCGGTATCCCTGCACCTAGCTCGGCAATTCCTACTACACAATCGCATAGATTATGGTCATTGGAACCAAATCTAACCTCAACTAACATTGCAGCAAAGGATTAGAACATCCAAGACTTAAATTCTGAATTTCTATCCAACCAAATCAAGTTCTACTCCGTGGAAATCACTCCTAGGGTGATCAGGCCTAGAAATCCCACAAACCCATCCAGTAATCATGCATAATAATCACCATACACAATCATAGAGAAGGAAATGAAGAGTAAAGAAACATAACTATCATTAAATCCAAAATAAACACAATACAGGTCTCAAGAATCAAACCGACAGTCTTCCAGCTATCCTAGATTGACCACAGACGCGCCTAGCCTTCCATTTTCATGGAGGAAGCCATGGGAGAGGGAGAAAAGTGAAGGAAAATGTGAAAGAGAGGTGAATTGCGGCTGGGAGGCTGCATGGCCGAATTTGCAAATGTCTCATATGGCAATAATTACAAGTTTGCCATTAATGAAGCCCTAATTACAATAATTACAAAAATGTCACTCCTTATATTGTCAAAAGCCTATTTCGCCCTCTTTGAATTGGGAAAATTATCCTTGTGCCCTTGCTCATGAATTAATGAAAATCATTGCTCCAATCCTAAGCTTGGACATAAATCTCGAGGCCTCCCGAGGTCCATTCTTGAAATTAAAAATCCCTAACAAGTAAAATTGGACCTTAAAGTGGAAAAATTAATATAAAATATAATAAATTCCAATTAGACCTCAATGATAAAAATAGATGCTAATTGAACAATTAAATGCAAGTTGGAAATGCTAGAAGTAAGTATAAGAGTATACAGATAAACACTAAAAAATGTTTATCAAATCCCCCCACACTTATCCTTTGCACGTCTCGGGCAAAATAGAACTTTACATTTAAGACCAAGAGGGTAATGACAATATGCAAAAAGCTCAGAACAAAACAAGACAATTTTTACTCTACTTTCCAATGATTATCAAGAAAGAGACAATGTGTAACATAGAGGACCTCAAAAACATAAGAACATAACCAATCATGCCATAATTCTTTATATTCTAATTTAACAAGCAAGGCAATATCAAATGAAAGCATATATCAAGAATGATGGTCTCACAAGATGCTATTCACTCAAACTCTCAAGTGTTTAAGATAGGCAAAGTGTTTACACTCACTCAACTCAAGATATAAGCAGTACCATAAGCTTGCAAAAATTATAATCTCCACTACTCAAAACATATGCATTCATAAATCAAAAGGACTTTATTCAAGGTTGTAATGAGGCTAAGGGAAGAAGAAGAAAGGAAGGATAAAATGGATATGAAAAATTAAGGATCAAAGAGAGCAAGAGAGCATGAAAATAAGAGTTCAAGCACAAAAATACACAATAAATTCTTACTCTCACTTCCTTCAATTACAAAGGCCACAAAACAACACTTATTATATATATAATTTTTTTTCTGCTTCTTTTTCTTTCTTTCTCTTCTCTTTTTTTTTTTTTCCATATATATTTTTTTTCTTTTCACACTTAGCTTGAAAATTTTTCACAAACCAACACTTGGAACTAACAAATTCACCCCCCCACACTTTATTTTTGCCCGTCCCGGACAAAGAGTAAGACCAAAAGGTGCCAAGAACTCATATAAATGACATTCATGCTCTCTAACTCCATAAGGGTAGAAAAACATAGTTTGCATTTAAGGTAAAGATGAGTTTATGCAAAGATGGGTAATAGGTTCAAGGGGGCTAAACAATGGTAAATAATGCAAGGATGGTCATTTGGATAAGTGGCTAAGCAAGAAAAATGGCCTTCATCATCTCTATTTATGCACATGAAAATGTAGCCTCAAAAATAACTAGTGCAAGTTCTAGAGTGACAAACATAAAGAGTGAGAATGCACACAAGAAAGAATGAGCAGGTCATATATATGCAATTTATGCTCAAGAGGCTCAAAAGCTTACAAGGTATATTTTTCCAGCATCCTCAACATAAACATTCATGATCCATTACTAAATCATCAATTCGAAACATAAATAAATCATGGCAATCAAGGTTTCAAGCCATAAAAATCCAGAAAAGTCCTCATCAAGTTACAACATCATCATAAATCTCAAATCATCAAAGGAAATTATTCAAGCACTAAAAAGACATGAAATGTAAACTATTAAGGGAATAAAAGAGAAGACAAGAAAAGAAAGAGAAGGAAAGAAGTGAACTCCCTCATGCTGGATATTTTGCATCCATTAAAATGATCTCCTCATGAAATCTCTTGACCTAGTGCCCATTCACTTTGAAGCGCCTCTTTGTTGCTACATCCTCAAGCTCCCCTGCACCATAAGAAAAAAATGTTAGTAACAACAAATGGGCTCTCCCATCTAGAACTAAACTTACCGGGCATCAATTGAAGGCAAGAATTGTCGAGGAGGACTTTTTCACCAATGGCAAATTGTGTTTCGAAAATCATGCTATCATGGAATGCCTTGGTTGTTTCTTTGTAGAAATTAGAGCTTTCATAAGCCCTTAACCGGAACTCTTCTAATTTTCTTTCCAAACCGGCTTGGGCAAGATCCATATTGCACATTTTTACCGCCCAATAGGCTTTATGCTCTATTTCTGCTAAAGGTGGTTGGATCATGGAAGGAAGTAAATCTGCTACATTAAGCTCAACAGTACCCACAGAATCAATAGTACTCATATCCACAGAATCTACCACCATAGAATCATCAACAGCAGTTATGGAAATATCAAGATCACCATATAAACAAGCAGTTATCTCAACACAAATACCACAAGATGTAGAACCATCACAATCACATTTAAATTCAACAGAGTCATCTAGTTCTACTATCTTGGGAAAATCAGAAAAATGATCATGATTATAACTAGAATTCTCAATTATCTCATCAATAACATCCATGCAGAAAACATAATGATTCTCAGAAGGTAATGTCATAGCATCATGAATGTTAAACTGCACCACACTATCACCAAATTCCATAGTTAAAATACCAACATCCACATCAATCTTTGTCTTATCAGTTCTCAAGAATGGTCTGCCTAAAATAATGGAAGATCTCCTAGAAGAATCTCCCTCCATATCAAGTATATAAAAATCAGCAGGGAAAATTAAATCATGTACCCTTACTAAGACATCCTCAACCATGCCAGAAGGATAGGCAGTGCTCCAGTTAGCTAACTGAATGACAACTCTAGTGGGTTGCAAGGGACCAAGGCCAAGAGACTGAAACACTTATTTGGGCAACACATTTATTGAAGCACCTAAGTCTAGCATGGCATCCTTAATCTTGAGATTCCCAATGATGCATGGAATGGTGAAAATGTCGGGATCTTGGCACTTCTGTGGCATTGGTTGGATGAGAGCTGAGACATTTTGGCCCATGGTGACTCTCTCAGTACCCTTAAGCTTCCTCTTGTGAGTGCACAATTCTTTTAGAAACTTGGCATACTTAGGAATTTGCTTAATGGCATCAAGTAGTGGAATATTCACTTCCACCTTCCTGAAAGTCTCTAAAAGCTCTTTTTCTTTCTCAACCTCTGTTATCTTCCTTGCTGGCTGTATGGATCTCTTTGGAAATGGCAAGGGAATGCTAGATTGCTGCATAGATGACTGAGTTGAGCTATTAGACTCTCCTCTATCTTGGAAAATAGGCTTGCTAAGAGGAGTAACTGTAGAAGAAACAACAGGAGGTGGCTCAGGTGAGGTCAATGTCTTCCCACTCCTCAAAGTAATGGCACTCACATTCTTAGGATTAGAAATGGTTTGTGAAGGGAGTTGGCCAGAACTTTGCCCTTGTTGCATGTGGCTCAATGAAGAAGCTAGCTGCCCAATCTGAGTTTGTAAATTCTGAATTTATGATTTTGTACGCTGCTGAAACTCAAGATTGTTTTTCTGCATCTGAAGATTATTCAAAGTTAGCTGCTTCATCATCTCTTCCAAGGAGTTCTCAGAAGTTTGTGAAGGTACAGGTGCAGCAGGAAGAGCAGGAGCAGGAGCTTGTTGTTGTGGAAATGGATGCTGCCTAGGAGGAAAAGCAGGTCTGCTTGGCCCAAGATTGATTGGAAACTGTGACTGCTGCTGAAATGGTGGCTTGGTTGCAGAGTTATATGGTTGTTGAGTATTGCCATATCTAAAATTTAGATAATCACGCCAACCAGAATTGTAAGTGTTGCTGTATGGATCATGGCGGGGCTGCTGGTATTGTGGCTTGTCAAGAAATGCACCTGCTGCTGCTACTACTGGCTCAAATGCAGTAGGATCATCTTGCATGGTCGGGCAGGCATCCGTAGTGTGACTCATGGAAGCACAAATACCACATGCTCTGACAGGTGGCTGTGGGATAGAAGTCTGGTGCTGTGTCACTGCTAACTGTCGGACTAGAGATGTAAGCTCATCTAGCCGGTTATACACTGAATGATCAACAAATGAACCTTGTATCTCATGAACAGGATGAGTCACAACACCTCTAGTACCAAATTGCTGAGAATTGGCAGCCATGTTAGCAATCAAATCTCTGGCAACTCCTAGAGTTTTATCAACTAGGGCCCCACCACTAGTAGCATCAATCATACTCCGGTCCATAGGTAAGAGGCCTTCATATAAATACTGAATGAGTAACTGGTCACTAATATGATGGTGTGGACAGCTAGAACACAATTTCTTGAATCTTTCCCAGTACTCATGCAAATTCTCTCTAGTCATCTATCTAATCCCACAAATTTCTTTTCTAATAGATGCTGCTCTAGATGTAGGAAAAAATTTCTCTAGAAATTGCCTCTTCAGATCATTCCAAGTGGTGACAGAACCAGCAGGAAGATAATATAACCAATCCTTTGCTACCCCATCAAGAGAGAATGGAAAAGTCCTCAGCTTAATGTGATCTTCTTGGATACCCTGTGGTTTCATTGTAGAACAGACAACATGAAATTCTTGAAAGTGCCTGTGAGGATCTTCACCTGATGAACCATGAAATCTAAGAAGCAAGTGCATCAATCCAGATTTAAGCTCAAAATCAACAGTAAGATGGGGATATTGAATACACAAGGGCTGGTAAGTAACATCAGGAGCAATAAGCTCTTTTAAAGTTCTATTAGCCATAATGACAGGGGTATCAACAGCAGTATCAAAAACATGGGTATTAGTGGTATCAACAGCAAAATTACCAACTAAAGGATTCACAGCAGGAATATCAATAGCAGGATTAACAGCAGTGGAATCAATATCAACAGTGGAATCAACAGGAATATGAAAAATAGGAGCAGACAAATCAATGTAAATGGAACCACCTATAGGAACAGAAACAGGAACATGAATAGGAAAATTATCACTAATGCTATCAACTACAAAGGTACTGTCAGCACTATTAGCACTATGACAACGTCGCCTCCTAAGCCTGAAAGTTCTTTCAATCTCAGGATCTAATGAAAAAAAAGTCAGGCACAGAGGAAGACCTAGTCATACACTAACAACTAGTACCACAACATAGAAAAACAACAAAGCCATAATAATGTAAACACAAGAAATATCACTAAAACACTAAACTACTAACTGAAAAATCACAAAATAAATAAAACTAACCCATCAAATGATTTTTAAAAATTTTGGGACTACCACAGCTTTGATCCAAATAACCCCGGAAGCAGAAAAATGGAATAAAGATCTTCAAAAAATGGAAAAATGGTCAAGGAAGTGAAATTTGGCTAAAATAACTAAAACTGACGCCCTGTAAATGAGGGCGTCAAAATTGACCACAAAGCCAAAAACTACAACCTGACCAAGTTTCGGGGTAATCGGACACTGCACAATTTTTCAGTGGGTCCCGCAGAAAAAAAAAACTGAAAACACAAAAAACAGAATGCCTAGACAAACAGAAGCAAGAAACAAAATATTCACAGTCTCAATATATACAAAAATGCACCTAAAATAACCAAAAACACTAGTAGTTCCCCGGCAACGGCGCCAAAATTTGACGCGCGCCTTATAGCGTTGCTACTACAGGTTGCGGTCAAATTAAAAATACCAAGTTCGAGTTTCAAACCAAGGTCGTATTCTCAGAGAACCACTAGTACAGGTTTCAGTTAATTAGGCGAAAGGGGGGGGGTTTAGCAATTCAACAGTGAATAAATGCACTAAACAATAAAATCGAAATGAACAGATGATGGAAATGTAATCAACCTGGGGAACTATCAGACAATGGTGATTTTATCCTCGACCTAAAGATAAATTTAATTCTAATTATGCTAATTAACTAGATTAACCCCAAAATCTCAAGATTAACCTACCTAATTAATTAATTTGGTTGAACCCTTACTAAGCCGGTATCCTTGCACCTAGCTCGGCAATTCCTACTACACAATCGCATAGATTATGGTCATTGGAACCAAATCTAACCTCAACTAACATTGCAGCAAAGGATTAGAACATCCAAGACTTAAATTCCGAATTTCTATCCAACCAAATCAAGTTCTACTTCGTGAAAATCACTCCTAGGGTGATCAGGCCTAGAAATCCCACAAACCCATCCAGTAATCATGCATAATAATCACCACACACAATCATAGAGAAGGAAATGAAGAGTAGAGAAACATAACTATCATTAAATCCAAAATAAACACAATACAGGTCTCAAGAATCAAACTGACAGTCTTCCAGCTATCCTAGATTGACCACAGACGCGCTTAGCCTTCCATTTTCATGGAGGAAGCCATGGGAGAGGGAGAAAAGTGAAGGAAATGTGAAAGAGAGGTGAATTGCAGCTAGGAGGCTGCATGGCCGAATTTGCAAATGTCTCCTATGGCAATAATTACAAGTTTGCCATTAATGAAGCCCTAATTACAATAATTACAAAAATGCCACTCCTTATATTGTCAAAAGCCTATTTCGCCCTCTTTGAATTGGGAAAATTATCCTTGTGCCCTTGCTCATGAATTAATGAAAATCATTGCTCCAATCCTAAGCTTGGACATAAATCTCGAGGCCTCCCGAGGTCCATTCCTGAAATTAAAAATCCCTAACAAGTAAAATTGGACCTTAAAGTGGAAAAATTAATATGAAATATAATAAATTCCAATTAGACCTCAATGATAAAAATAGATGCTAATTGAACAATTAAATGCAAGTTGGAAATGCTAGAAGTAAGTATAAGAGTATACAGATAAACACTAAAAAGTGTTTATCAAACACACAACTTTGGAAGCCTTTTTAGGGCTTTTCAACCTAGAACTTGAAGATGCTACAAGAGATGAGATCAATTACTATCCTACCTTTTTTTTTTCTTCTGGTTTTATCCTATTATGTATAGTTAAAGCCCTAGGAGTTCGGAGGTGATGAGATTGGTGTAATATTGTGCTTAATTGGATTAGTTTCTGGGATCACCTTTGTGAATTATGTATATGATAAATTTTATTTAATAAATTGTTGTGGATATGCATGTTATCCTTGTGATTTAATTTGAGTGTCGGTTGAGTTGATTATGACCCATATTTGAGATTCTACTGATAGATCGTGCATCATAGTGATGGCTTACGCAATTCCATTTTGAGGGAAGGGAATATATGGGGGTTTTGGCACCAAATTCTTATAGAATTTTAGGGGTTCAAGAGCATAATTCATCTTGGTGTATTGAGTGGAGTGGACCAAGCCCCCTTGATCTCTAAGGTGTCAATGAATATTGAGGTGAACCAAGCCCTTAGACTCTGCATGAGGGATCCCCGCCATCATAATTCACTTACATAATCAAGGAATGAATCACTTCTAAGCCACATGAAACTAATTCAATTATTGTCACAATTCGTCTCTGTCCCCATTAGTCTTTATTTCATTTACTTTCATCTTTTATAGCTTTTTTTCATTTATATTTAGCACTTTCCCTTTATGCTTTCTACCTCTCTCATTTTGATTTTGGATAGCTAGATCGTGAGATCGAAATAGTATAGTTACTAATGATCTTAGGATTCGACTTAATACTTGGTATAAGATATACTTGTGATTGGTGCACTGTCGTGTTCTAGAAGCTAATAGATAATATTGATAAGTCTATAAATGTAAAACTTTAGCTAAAGGAACAAAAAAGGTTTTTCAACGTCTTCCTCAATCAAAGTGACTTCGTGATGGTTAGGTTCAAAGGCAATATGTCCAAGGCCTTGAGATTTGAAACACCTTTTTCAGCTAGCATTGAAGGAACTAGCTTACTTGTCACCATTGGATTTATTACCTGTTGGCTTGCTTGAAGATGAGACAGCATTAGAGGCACTCCTTTTGTTTGAGGGGAATTCTTTAATGGCTAGCTTAGAAAAATTCTTTCGGGCTTCTTTCTACTGCTTCTCCATTGTTAAGGCTAGCTTTCTCACATCATTGAAAAACCAATATGGTTGCAAATGGATAGCATCTCCAATCTCCCACCTTAAACCACCAAAATATCATGTCACGGTTTGCTACTCCAATTCAACAAGATCAAATTTGAGCATAAGAAGCTCAAGCTTAGTGGATATTCCTTCACACTCATGGTTTGTTGTTGTAAAGTATGGATTTCATGGAACATATCAATACGATATTGTTTAGGCAAGAATTTCTTCTTAAACACTCCATCTTGTCCCATGATTTGATTTTCTCTCTCCTTTCACAAGTTCTCTACTTCTTTAAGTTATCCCACCTTAAGGAAGCATATTTTATGAGTTCTAGAGCCACCAATTTCACCTTTTCTCTCTCTGGATATCCCTTGAATTCAAAAACTTGTTCAGTAGTGTGCAACCAATGAAGGAAATTGGTGTGCAACCACCAATTGGAGATTCCTTGAATTCATAAGGCTCTTCAATGTCTTCCTCAATCAAAGTGACAATTTGACGATTAGGACATTCAGTGGCAATATGTCCAAGGCCTTGACATTTGAAACACCTTTAGCATTAGAGGAATTAGGTTGCTTGTCACCTTTGGATTTATCACAGGTTGGCTTGCTTGAAGATGAGACAGCATTAGAGGCACTCCCTTTGTTTGAAGGGAATACTCTAATGGCTGGGTTAGAAACATTCTTTCAGGCTTCTTTCTGTCACTTCTCCATTATTAAGGCCAGCTTTCTCACATAATTAAAAGACCAATATAGTTGTAAATGGATGACATCTCCAATCTCCTACCTTAAACCACCTAAATATCGTGTCACAGTTTGATGCTTCGATTCAACGAGATCACATTTGAGCATAAGAAACTCAAACTTAGTGGTGTACTCCTCTATGCTCATGGTTTGTTGTTGTAAAAGTATGGATTTCATGGAACATATCCATACAATAATGGTCATGCAAGAATTTCTTCTTAAACACTCTCTTCATCTTGTTCCATGATTTGATTTTGCTTCTCCTTTTACAAGCTCTCCGCTTCTTTAAATTCTCCCACCATAAGGAAGCATATTTTCTAAGTTCGAGAGCCACCGATTTCACCTTGTCTCTCTCTGGATATTCCTTGAATTCAAAAACTTGTTCATTCGTGTGCAACCAATGAAGGAAATCATCTGGCTACATCTTCCTTTAGGAATGATAATTCCTTCTCCTATGATGTTGTGGAGAAGATAAATATGCATCACTAGATCCATGAGAGCCTTCATAGAAAAGATTTTCATCCTTCTTAGCAAAATAGTCATCATACTCTTCATATTTCTTATATCAACTCAAATGTTGATGTCGCTCCTAGATTTGCCTCCTCATATCCTCCACGAACTAAATCATGTTCATCATTATCACGACTTTTGGGACCACGAACAACCATTGCAACCAGGTGCTCTGATGCCAAACTTGGTACGGTTTTACAATGTATTGGATAATAAATGGAAAATTCGCAATCTCTGTGGTAATAATTTTGTATTGGCTATAACTAACAACTTAGAACTCCAAATTGGATGATTCCAAATTGAGGTGAAAGATGAGATTCCGAACTATTAAAACAACTCAAGAATCACTCAATTTGATGAAGAATGACTTAGATACAAATCCAAATAGAAACAGGTCTAGAGTGGACGAGATAAAATAATGGGTTGGATAAAAATTAACCCACCACTCTAAGGAATTCAAAAACATCAGAGATATAGGAAAAATACAATTAGGACTCTAGAATCCACCAAAGAGATATAGAACTTTTGGATAAATAGAGCACATAGTTTCTCAATTCATTCAATAATTTACTGTGTTCTTTTTGGATACAATGCATGAAAATTTATAATAAACCTTAAAACAACCCTCCAATTATAGGAAATATTAGAAAATAAAGCTTATTCATGTCCCCAACCAAGTTGCAGAAGTTACAACACATTGTGTTTAACTATTTATTTAACTGACCATTGACTAACAGCTAATAAAAAAATAACATAACTTCCTCCTCAGGACTCGAAATGACATGATTCTTGATTCATATGAAATTAGACATCTAGAGCTTTTCAACGACTACTCAATTGCCAGTTTCTCACCGGGTTTGTATCTCCGATTCATTTAGTAATATTGGATCAATTCCTAGATAGTCTAACAGAATAGTCATGAATGTTTGGGCTTCTAGCATGACTTAGATTGAGCCTTCTATTTCTTAAGATACTCACATATCAATATTTATAATAAATCCAACACAAGTAGTATTAGACAAGAATAGCACTTTCACATATAACCACATTGAGCAATGGTCATAATTTATAATAAACTGACAAAATGGATAGGCTTACCCAGTCGTCGAAGTTTGACTATAAATGAAATCACAATAGCAAAACAAAGTCAAAGCAATAACCAAAACATTTATGGCTAAAATACCATAAAAATACAAAAAAATAAAAATAAAATTATTTACCATTATACTATTATTTAAAAACTATTTATCAAAATATTATTGTTTTGAAAGTTAGGCCTGATGTTCTTCATGTGAAAAACGTCACTTGAACTGGCGTTCTTAAGCCTAAATAATAACATTATGTTAAATTCTTAACAATCAATCTAAACATATCATTTCAATAGCTCGACGTAATCTAGAATTGTGCTTTTGTTTCTTTATTGTCCCCCAAAAGCTTGATGTCGCCGTTGATTATTGTCGATTCTCTTTGTCCCTAAAGATCTTCAACAAAACTCACCACATTGCCAATCTTGTCTCTCCAATCACCTATTCCCAATTCCATATAGAACACAGACCTAACAAACAAACATAAAAAGTAGTAAACCCAATTGCCTGACATAAGAAACAAAAGTAAGTATGGCACAAACTTAATTTGATATTAACCCCTGTGTAGAGTAGCAACAAATGCAAAAACAATAGGTGCACCACAGATGCGAAAATCATATGTGAAAATAGGAAAAGAAAAGGGATCGGGAGAGAAAAGTATTACAAGCACATATGTTTTTTGTATTAGTTAGTACTCATGTTACAGGCTTTAGTTACACGTCATGTAATATAATAAGTGAAGACGCTGTGTAATACTATAAGAGATTAGTTAGGCTAAAGAACGCCAGTTGAATTAAGGTTCTTTACACATGAAGAATGACAATCCAATTGCATTCTTAGCCTAATTTTCAAAATAGCAATACTTTGGTAAATAGTTTTGAAACAACATTATAATAGTAAATAATTATTATTTTTGCATCTTTGTGGTATTTTAGCTAGCTTTTATAAAAACAAACTAAATTAAATGCAAAAGGGTTGAACTTGTGCAAAAAGTGGGGCCTATGGAGGTGAGCTCCTTGCAAATGAGACTGTTGGTGGCTATGTGAGAAACATTTACTGTATCCGAGAGATAGTCCTTAAGATTGTAAGAAAAATTAAAGGAGGGTAGCTTAAGTCACGCAGTTCCTGCGTTGTCCTTAAGAAGTATTTCGCCACACATTGTAATAGCGGGGAAAACGTCTCTAGGACAAAACAAGCCCCTTCCTAGTCTCTCTTGCAGACCTAGAAGTGTTTGGTTGGTTGGAAAAGGAAAAGGAGAAGGAGATGGAATTAAATATTGCAATTTTTGATAGATTTGAATGATTAGAATACACAATTCCAAGGAGGGCCCCTAATTTCAAAACCCTAAACGACAACTTGTGGGTTTTATTTATTTTTAATTATAACAAGGAACCTCAAGAATTTGCTAGACTATCATATAATAGTTCACTTCACACTTAATCATCCACATCACCCCAATCTCCGTCAACTAGACGTCACAGAACCTTATAGAAGGACTTATGTGGTGCCTTTTGAGAAACAGGAATCTATTTGAGACAATTTAAAAGTGAGGGACTTATTTGTCTAGACCCTAAAATGTAAAGGATGAAAAATGGGATTTTACTCAAAACAAAAAATTCATTTGCTTCATTAGAATCTAAAATACTCCCAACAGCTAACAAAGTCAATGGCTAAACTCATCCAAAATTTAATTAATATGCTAATCTCATATTTTCATCCTATAATACCCTTAAATTAATATTTTTTTAAAAAAAATTTAAAACCCTAAAAACTAAATCATAATCCTAAACTCTACATATAAACTCTAAATTCAAAAATCTTAAATCTTAAAATTTAAACTATAAATCCTAGACCTTAAAATATAAACCCTAAACTCTAAAACCTTAATACACTGTATGTGATTTAGGATTTATGGTTTGGAATAGGTTTAAAATTTTAAAATTTAGAGTTTAAGATTTTAGGATTTAAAACTTATAGTTTTAGAGTTTAGTTATAAGAACCAGAGTTTAAAATTTAGAGTTTAGTATTTAGGGTTTAGAAAAAATATAAAAAAATATTAATTTAAGAGTATTTTGAAAAATTAGTAGGAAGAGAGAGAATAAAATAAATAGGAAAAATCTAATATTAATTATCTATAATTAATAGAAACTAAATTTTTTTATAAAAATTAATATAAAATAATGTAATTAATGATTCTTAATCTATGTATGGTTGCATAAGAAAGAAAAATCTAAATATATATCATATAAAGTATGGGACTTTTTATACTTTTTCTATAAAAAGGAAAAAACCAAAACTCCAACATGATTCATTGTCAATGTCTAGAAGATATGCTCTTGCAATATTTTCATGATATTTTGTCATGTAATTGATGATGCAATGATCACGCACGAGTATGCTTGGTAGAAAGTGATGGCTTAAAATTTTCAATTTTTGACTTTTGATCACATAAAATTTAAGAGACACGAGAGAATCGAAGATAAGGATGAAATGAGATACTACGGTAGAACTAATGGCTTGTTTGATGTAGTTGACGAGGCAACGGTCACGCACGAGTATTCTAATATTTTATTTTGAATATTGTGATGTTTAGTATGAGATTGTATATCAATTGTGTATTGCATAAAATTTAAATTTTTTCATAGAAATAATTTTTAAATTACAGAGTTCTATTTCTTTCATTTTTTTATTATGAAAATTATTTTTTTCTTCTCTCATGTCATTAAATACTTTTTATTATTCAATTTTTGAATTGATAAGAGAAGTGATACACTTAGAATGATAGTGCTCTTATCTAAGAGTTTTCAGTGACAATACTCAACAATAACTATGATTTATTTTTTTTACAATATTTTATATTTAAAAGTTATAAGGGATTAAAAAATTATTTTTAATAACACAATCAAGGCAACAAAGACTTTTGATTGTTATATTAAATGAAGTTGATTAAAATTGATTGTATAAAGTTATTAAATACGACATGTACAATATGATATTATATGACGTGCCAAATGCACTTGGAAAACTATTCTATTGCATGAGCTATCAAACTATGAAGTTAAATAATAATTTTATTTTAATTTGAGTACATTATACCAACCTCTCTTATAATTAGTTCGTTTTTTATTTACTTCTCATATATTTTCAAAACCTATGCTTAAACCTAGTTAACTAACACCGATGAAGAATACTCTTTTATGTTTTTTTCTTTTTTTTTTTTTAAATATGACTAGTAAACTTAAATAACAAAAATACCACTCACTTTATTTTCATTTACCTCCCTTAATAAATTATTTATTAATACTCTATACTCCATATAATTTTTTTTTAAAATAAATGTTGATGTAAATATGAAATAATTTTAAAATAGAATAGTTTATATAAAAATAAATTTTAAAATATTATTATTATTATTAATCATTTAATTGAATTATATCGTCAGTGCTTTTGGCTCTTATTTTGAATTAAAATAATGTTTAAAATTGTTTGAATTAAGAAATTCTACTCCATATTAGTATCCAGATTTTATTTGTGTTGAACAAATAATTAAGGCTTAGCCTTGCATTATTCATTTATCTTATTTTTATTTTTTTTCGTAATTGTTAAATATATTTATATATATGTACACACATTATAAATAAACAGAAAATATTTAATTTCTAAATTTTTTTAGCATATAATATAAATAGCTAGTTTTATATGTGTTTTAACAAGTAAAGTTTTTCGTTACGCTATAATATATTATAGAAAATAGAATATATCATATTCAAAAAAAAAAAAAAGAGAATAAAATATATAAGATGTAGAGGCTTATATATTAGTATATATCGATTTTAAATTTTTTTTATCAACTATCATATCTATCATATCTTAAAATATTTAACAATATAAATTACTTTTTCAGAAGGTGATCATAGTTAAGCAACATTTGTTTGAAGTGATATTATAATGAAACGCTTCTTCTTGTTTTTTAAAAATTATTTATAATATATATTAATTCAAATATTAATTAATAAAATAAATTGATAAATAAATAAAAATATAAATTAACATAATAAATATCTAAATACAAATAATTAAATTATTTAATTAACTAATCAAATAAAATAGAATAAATAAATATACACAGCGAATTCATGACATTTCTATTGCCAAATTCTGAAATTTTAAAGTTTGAATTATATAACCAAACATTAATAACTTAAATTTTGAAAAATAAACCTTAAATCAAAAAATGACAATTTAATATTTGTAATTAAAGGATTACGCTTTAAAGATTACAATTTAATATTAAATATTATATTAGACACAAAATAATCTAATCAAATTAGATAAGATAATAAAGATAATAAAACTCTTTTTATTAAATTTTAATAAAGCTATATTAATATTTAAAAACACAAAAAAAATAATGTACAATGTTAATAAATTCACACAGTGTTGTGAAATTTGTGTTACAGTTCTACCAAACTCTAAGGCTTAAATTTTAAACTTGAAATTTTATAAACATATATCTTAAATTATATGTAAAATTTAGGGTTTAAAATTTTAGAATTTAGAATTTAGAATTTAAAATTTAGTGTTTTAGTAAAACAATAACAATAATTCTACAACATTGTTATGCCTGTATTTTTTAATATTGTACATTCATTTTTTTTTTTTGTATTTTCAAATATTAATATAGTTTAAAATTTAATTAAGAGAGTTTGTTACTTTTATTATCTTATCCCATTCGACTAAATTAATTAGTGTATAATACAATACTTAATATCAAATTTTACCAAAAAATATTAATTAATTCATTTTTGAATTATTTATATAATAAATATTTAATTTTCTTTTATGTTATTAGTTAATATAATATTTTAGTTAAAAACTTTCAAAAAAACGAAGGGGAAGTCTGTAACAATCATAGGACTTCCCTTTCAACATTTATACATACATACATTCATATATACATACATACATACATACATACATATATATATATATATATATATAAAGTTGTTAGACTTTGGTAATAGAAATCATATCATGCGACTTTTGACAAAAGTTATATCATGATGGTGCGATTTCTTAATATAACCATAAAGGAGGCTAAATTATGAATCATTAATAGTATTTATAATATTTTAATCTTATTAGCTGTTGACTAATATTTCCCTCAATCAACTTTTAAAAATTGGATTTATGTATAATGCCTTTTTAAATTAATAAGGATGTATATGTAAATTTTTAAAATAAATAGGATATAAATGAAAAACATGCTAACTAAAAAAAAAGTTTATGTAATTTTTTTATTTTTATTCTCATTCCAATCCTACAATTTTCATTTCATTGATAAAACCAGCTGTAAAATAGATGCCCCATCGATGAATAAAACCGTACAACGAGGAGTTTGAATTTTTTTCAAACATACTATAGAGAATTCCCATCGACATTTCGCTGGTATTGGAAGAAAAATGATGGGCTAGACTTTTCTCCCCTCACCTCAAATTCGTAACTATTAGGCTATACAGAGAAAATAATGATGTTTGAGCTTTCAAATTTCATCATCTGGGGAGACATGGTCTTACAACAGACCAGAGATAATTCCACAAAAGTCCTGGTCCTCCCAAGTTTTTCCTTCTGTAAAATTAGATTGTATTTTGCTTTCGGCGTTTCTTTCTGGATGTTCTTTCTCGCTTTCTGACCATTAAATTGGTTTCTCCATTTATATATATGTATGTATCTTTTTACCATCTTGCAATAATATATTTATCCTTTCGTCCATTTGTGAATAACTTCTCTGTCTCACTCACATCTTACAATTATTTGACGCTAACACAGTTCCATCCATCGAACACACCCATCACCGATTCACCTTATCGTTATGGCACCAATCACCACTTACTGCTACATGATCCTTTCCACTCTGTTGTACATTTTTCACGACGCCCGCCAACTGTTCGATGATTTTACTCCTCGAAATCATTTTGGGTTCTCATATTCTCCGATTGATTATGCCGTGATTCACTCCGACGTTCCAGGTCTTGTGTAGTTCGGAGCTGAAAAAAATGCGAAGTCCGGGGCTTTAGTTGATTAGGACATGGCCGAGTGCTACTGGGAAACCATTTCCTGTAGTCCTTCTTCTTGCTTTTCTCTTTGGGTATTATGGGTTCCGCTGTAATTACTGAAAAATGATTGCTTTTGTTTTTGTGGGATTTTAGTGATCGTAGAGAATGGGCGTGTATCTACTAGGAAGGGAACCAAAGCTCATGAAGTGGATTATTTTGATTGCTTTTTTTTTTTCCTTGGCCCCTTTGAGTACTTTACTTATAGTTTATCTGGGAAGAAGCGCTTCATCTTATTTATTTTTTAATTTCTGCCATAACTTTCGAAGTGTAACATAGATGTTATTGCAAGAGGAATTCCTTTTATAATTCTTTATAAAAAACTGGAAATGTAAAAAAAAAAAAAAAAACCCAGAAAAGTAAAGAAAAACAGCATGAAAGGGAATAGCACCCCAAATTCCCTATTCAAGACTATTATCCTCTACCGTCTCAACTAGGAGTCTTAATTGTATATATTGAGTTCTTGATGGACCAATTTGTTTAATTTGGTTTTAGAATGGGGATATACCTTAAAATTTGCCTGAAAAATAATTTTGGTCTTGGCTAGCCATAGGGGAGGATTGGGGGTGGGATTGAGACGAGCTCCATAAGGTGTTGTTTCAGTCTTGTCCTAGTCACGTCTAGATCCTGTTTTGAAGACCATTGTCCCACCATGTCTCTATACTAAATATATAAAATAATGTCATTTTAGTTTATTTATTTATATATTTTTAAAATATATACTTAAATAAAATGAGACAAGACAAAAAATAATATTTTAGAATGAGACAAACTTGAGACAACTTTTAAAATTAGACTAAGACAGGACTCTCCTTGTCCCAATCCTATCTCAATTCAAAGATGAAACATTTTGCTCTTGTCTTGGTTTGTCCCCTTCTAAAGTTACCCCGAACCCTTCGAGCTAGCACAAGACATCGAGACATCCCATTTGTTTGGGTATGCCATAGGAACTAAGCATGAGAATTTGGTTAAGGGTTTACTACTGTTATTTTTATTGCATTGATTTCCTAGTGGAAGACTTGACATTTTTATCACATTGTGAGACCATTTATGACATTGTTTATTTATCATATTTGCTTCCTTTTGGTTAGAAAATGGTAGATGAAATTATGTTTGTAGAATAGATGGATTGGTTATGTTTTGATTGATTTCTTTGTTATAGGCATTTAGTGTTGTGTATATAATTTGATGAGTTGCTTCCTCATTTATGATTTTATTGTTAAAGCTAATAAGAGTTGTGTTATTCATGGACTGCATGCTAAAGTTGATAAGAGCACTTAGAGAGTATTAGAGTTAGTAGTAATTCAAACATAAAAAATAAAAAAAGGATTTGAGTACTATAGTGCTAATTTTATTGTGTTCATTTGTGATTTTATTGTTATTCATAGATTGCTATTGTTGCTATGGCTTATAAGAGTTTCTAGAGAATATTAGATTTAGTAGTAATTCCAACATAAAAATAATATATATATATATATGTTGGCTTTATTTTGTATTTGAGTATAGTGCTGGCTTTACTTTTGTGTTTTGAAATATATGTTTGAAAATTTCTTATTCATCATGTAGGTAAAGTGACGCGCGCCCTATAGCGTCGCTACTATAGGTTGCGGTCAAATTAAAAATACAAAGTTTGAGTTTCAAACCAAGGTCGTATTCTCAGAGAACTACTAGTACAGGTTTCAGTTAATTAGGCGAAAGGGGGGGGGGGAAATAGTAAAATAGAAGTAAACAGATGATGGAAATGCAGTCAACTTAGGAAACTATCAGACAACAGTGATTCTATCCTCGACCTAAAGATAAATTTAATTCTAGTTATGCTAATTACTAGATTAACCCCAAAATCTCAAGATTAACGTACCTAATTAATTCATTTGGTTGAACCCTTACTAAGCCGGTATCTCTGCACCTAGCTCGACAATTCCTACTACACAATCGCATAGATTATGGTCATTGGAACCAAATCTAACCTCAACTAACATCGCAACAAAGGATTAGAACATCCAAGACTTAAATTCTGAATTTCTATCCAACCAAATCAAGTTCTACTACGTGGAAATCACTCCTAGGGTGATCAGGCCTAAAAATCCCACAAACCCATCCAGTAATCATGCATAATAATCATCATACACAATCACAGAGAAGGAAATGAAGAGTAGAGAAACATAACTATCATTAAATTCAAAATAAACACAATACAGGTCTCAAGAATCAAACCGACAGTCTTCCAGCTATCCCAGATTGACCACAGACGCGCCTAAACTTCCATTTTCATGGAGGAAGCCATGGGAGAGGGAGAAAAGTGAAGGAAAAATGAAGGAGAAAGTGAATTACGGCTGGGAGGGGGGCTGGCCGAATTTGCATATGTCCCCTATGGCAGTAATTACAAGTTTGCCATTAATGAAGCCCTAATTACAATAATTACAAAAATGCCACTCCTTATATTGTCAAAAGCCTATTTCGCCCTCTTTGAATTGGGAAATTATCCTTGTGCCCTTGCTCATGAATTAATGAAAATCATTGCTCCAATTCTAAGCTTGGACATAAATCTCGAGGCCTCCCGAGGTCCATTCCTGAAATTAAAAATCCCAAACAAGTAAAATTGGACCTTAAAGTGGAAAAATTAATATGAAATATAATAAATTCCAATTAGACCTCAATGATAAAAATAGATGCTAATTGAACAATTAAATGCAAGTTGGAAATGCTAGAAGTAAGTATAAGAGTATACAGATAAATACTAAAAAGTGTTTATCAAATCCCCCCACACTTATCCTTTGCACGTCTCTGGCAAAATAAAACTCTACATTAAAGACCAAGAGGGTAATGGCAATATGCAAAAAACTCAAAACAAAACAAAACTATTTCTACTCTACTTTCTAATGATTATCAAGATAGAGACAATGTGTAACATAGAGGACCTCAAAAACATAAGAACATAACCAATCATGCCATAATTCTTTACATTCTAATTTAACAAGCAAGGCAATATCAAATGAAAACATATATCAAGAATGATGGTCTCACAAGATGCTAGTCACTCAAACTCTCAAGTGTTTAAGATAGACAAAGTGTTTACACTCACTCAACTCAAGATATAAGCACTACCATAAGCTTGCAAAAATTATAATCTCCACTACTCAAAACATATGCATTCATAAATCAAAAGGACTTTCTTCAAGGTTGTAATGGGGCTAAGGGAAGAAGAAGAAAGGAAGGATAAAATGGATATGAAAAATTAAGAATCAAAGAGAGCAAGAGAGCATGAAAATAAGTTCAAGCACAAAAATACACAATTCTTACTCTCACTTCCTTCAATTAAAAAGGCCACAAAACAACACTTATTGTATATATAATTTTTTTTTTCTGCTTCTTTTTCTTTCTTTCCCTTGTTTTTCATTTTTCATTATTTTTTTTTCTTTTGTTGTTGTTTTTTTTTCATATATTTTTTTTTCTTTTCAGATTTTTTTTTTCTTTTCACACTTAGCTTGAAAATTTTTCACAAACCAACACTTGCAACTAACAAATTCACCCCCCCCCCCACACTTTATTTTTGGCCGTCCCGGACAAAGAGTAAAACCATAAAGTGCTAAGAACTCATATAAATGACATTCATGCTCTCTAACTCCATAAGGATAAGGAAACATGGTTTTGCATTTAAGGCAAAGATGAGTTCAACCAAAGATGGATAATGGGCTCAAGGGGGCTAAACAATGGTAAATAATGTAAGGATGGTCATTTGGATAAGTAGCTAAGCAAGAAAAATGGCCTTCATCATCTCTATTCATGCACATGAAAATTTAGCCTCAAAAATAACTAGTGCAAGTTCTAGAGTGACAAACATAAAGAGTGAGAATGCACACAAGGAAGAATGAGCATGTCATATATATGCAATTGATGCTCAAGAGGCTCAAAAACTTACAAGGTATACTTTTCTAGCATCCTCAACATAAACATTCATGATCCATTACCAAATCATCAATTCAAAACATAAATAAATCATGGCAATCAAGGTTTCAAGTCATAAAAATCCAGAAAAGTCCTCATCAAGTCACAACATCATCATAAATCTCAAATTATCAAAGGAAATTATTCAAGCGCTAAAAAGACATGAAATGTAAACTATTAAGGGAATAAAAGAGAAGACAAGAAAAGAAAGAGAATGAAAGAAGTGAACTCCCTCATGGTTGATATTTTGCATCCATTAAAATGATCTCCTCATGAAATCTCTTGACCCGGTGCCCATTCACTTTGAAGCGCCTCTTTGTTGCTACATCCTCAAGCTCCAATGCACCATAAGAAAAAATGTTAGTAACAACAAATGGGCTCTCCCATCTAGAACTAAACTTACCGGGCATCAATTGAAGGCAAGAATTGTCGAGGAGGACTTTTTCACCAATGGCAAATTGTGTTTTGAAAATCATGCTATCATGGAATGCCTTGGTTGTTTATTTGTAGAAATTAGAGCTTTCATAAGCCTTTAACCGGAACTCTTCTAATTTTCTTTCCAAACCAGCTTAGGCAAGATCCATATTGCACATTTTTACTGCCCAATAGGCTTTATGCTCTATTTCTGCTAAAGGTGGTTGGATCATGGAAGGAAGTAAATCTGCTACATTAAGCTCAACAGTACCCACATGATTACTATTAGCAGTATCCACAGAATCAATAGTACTCATATCCACAGAATCTACCACCATAGAATCATCAACAACAGTTATGGAAATATCAAGATCACCATATAAACAAGCAACTATCTCAGCACAAATACCACAAGATGTAGAACCATCACAATCACATTTAAATTCAACAGAGTCATCTAGTTCTACTCTCTTGGGAAAATCAGAAAAATGATCATGATCATAACTAGAATTCTCAACTATCTCATCAATAACATCCATGCAGAAAACAGAATGATTCTCAGAATGTAATGTCATAGCATCATGAATGTTAAACTGCACCACACTATCACCAAATTCCATAGTTAAAATACTAACATCCACATCAATCTTTGTCTTAGCAGTTCTCAAGAATGGCCTGCCTAAAATAATGGAAGATCTCCTCAAAGAATCTCCCTCGATATCAAGTATATAAAAATTAGTAGGGAAAATTAAATCATGTACCCTTACTAAGACATCCTCAACCATGCCAGAAGGATAGGCAGTGCTCCAGTTGGCTAACTAAATGACAACTCTAGTGGGTTGCAAGGAACCAAGGCCAAGAGACTGAAACACTTATTTGGGCATCACATTTATTGAAGCACCTAAGTCTAGCATGGCATCCTTAATCTTGAGATTCCCAACGATGCATGGAATGGTGAAAATTTCTGGATCTTGGCACTTCTGTGGCATTGGTTGGATGAGATCTGAGACATTTTGGCCTATGGTGACTCTCTCAGTACCCTTAAGCTTCCTCTTGTGAGTGCACAATTCTTTTAGAAACTTGGCATACTTGGGAATTTGCTTAATGGCATCAAGTAGTGGAATATTCACTTCCACCTTCCTGAAAGTCTCTAAAAGCTCTTTTTCTTTCTCAACCTCTGTTATCTTCCTTGCTGGCTGTATGGATCTCTGTGGAAATGGCAAGGGAATGCTAGATTGCTGCATAGATGGCTGAGCTGAGCTATTAGACTCTCCTCTATCTTGGAAAACAGGCTTGCTAAGAGGAGTAACTGTAGAAGAAACAACAAGAGGTGGCTCAGGTGAGGTCAATGTCTTCCCACTCCTCAAAGTAATGGCACTCACATTCTTAGGATTAGAAATGGTTTGTGAAGGGAGTTGGCTAGAACTTTGCCCTTGCTGCATGTGGCTCAATGAAGAAGCTAGCTGCCCAATCTGAGTTTGTAAATTCTGAATTGATGATTCTGTACGCTGCTGAAACTCAAGATTGTTTTTCTGCATCTGAAGATTATTCAAAGTTAGCTGCTTCATCATCTCTTCCAAGGAGTTCTCAGAAGTCTGTGAAGGTGCAGCATAAGCTTGTTGTTGCTGTGGAAATGGATGCTGCCTTGGAAGAAAGGTAGGTCTGCTTGGCCCAGGACTATTTGGAAACTAGGACTGCTGCTGCTGAAATGGTGGCTTAGCTGCAGAATTATATGGTTGTTGAGTGTTGCCATATCTATGATTTGGATGATCCCGCTAACCAAGATTGTAAGTGTTGTTGTATGGATCATGGCGGGGTTGCTGGTACTGTGGCTTGTTAAGAAATGCACCTGCTGCTGCTACTGGCTCAAATGCAATAGGATCATCTTGCATGGTCGGGCAGGCATCCGTAGTGTGAGCCACAGAAGCATAAATACCACATGCTCTGACAGGTGGCTGTGGGATGGAAGTCTGGTGCTGTGTCACTGCTAACTGCCGGACTAGAGATGTAAGCTCATCTAGCTAGTTATGCATTGAATGATCAACAGATGAACCTTGTATCTCATGAACAGGACGAGTCACAACAACTTTAGTACCAAATTGCTGAGAATTAGCAGCCATGTTAGCAATCAAATCTCTGGCAGTTCCTGAAGTTTTATCAACTAGGGCCCTACCACTAGCAGCATCAATCATACTCCGGTCCATAGGTAGGAGGCTCTCATAAAAATATTGACTGAGTAACTGGTCACTAATCTAATGGTATGGACAGCTAGAACATAGCTTCTTGAATCTCTCCCAGTACTCATGCAAAGTCTCTCCAGTCATCTGTCTAATCCCACAAATTTCTTTTCTAATAGATGCTGCTCTAGATGCAAGGAAAAATTTCTCTAGAAATTACCTCTTCAAATCATTCCAAGTGGTGACAAAACCAACAGGAAGATAATATAACCAAGCATTTGCTACCCTATTAAGAGAAAATTGAAAAGCCCTCAGCTTAATGTGATATTCCTGGATACCCTGTGGTTTCATTGTAGAACAAACAACATGAAATTCTTGAAGGTTCCTGTGAGGATCTTCACCTGATAAACCATGAAATCTAGGAAGCAAGTGTATCAATCCAGATTTAAGCTCAAAATCAACAGTAAATGGGGATATTGAATACACAAGGGCTGGTAAGTAACATCAGGAGCAGCAAGCTCTTTTAAAGTTCTATCAGCCATAATGACAGGGATATCAACAACAATATCAAAAATAGGGGTATCAGTGGTATCAACAGCAAAATTACCAACTAAAGGATTCACAGAGGGAATATCAATAGCAGGATTAACAGAAGTGGAATCAATATCAACAGTAGCAGTATCCACAGGAATTTGAAAAACAAGAGCAGAAAAATCAATATAAATGGAACCACTTACAGGAATAGAAATAGGAACATGAACAGGAACATAATGACTATTGTTATCAACTACAACGACACTGTCAGCACTATTAGCACTATGACAACGTCGCCTCCTAAGCCTGAAAGTTCTTTCAATCTCAGGATCTAATGCAAAAAGGTCAGGCACAGAGTAAGACCTAGTCATGCACTAACAGTTAGTACCACAGCACAGAAAAACAGCAAAGCCATAGAAATTTATACACAAGAAATAACACTAAAATGCTAAACTATCAACTGAAAAATCACAAAATAAGTAAAAGTAACCCATCAAATGATTTTTAAAAATTTTGGGACTACCACAGCTTTGATCCAAATAACCCCGGAAGCGAAAAATGGAATAAAGATCTTCAAAAAATGGAAAAGTGGTCAAGGAAGTGAAATTTGGCTAAAATAACTAAAACTGACGCCTTGTAAATGAGGGCATCAAAATTCACCACAAAGTCAAAAACTACAACCTGACCAAGTTTCAGGGCAATCGGACACTGTATGTTTTTGGTGGGTCCCGCAGAAAAATACCGAAAACACAGAAAACAGAATGCCCAGACAAACAGAAGCAAGAAACAATATATTCACAGTTTCAATATATACAAAAATGCACCTAAAATAACCAAAAACACTATTAGTTCCCTGGCAACGACGCCAAAATTTGACGCACGCCCTATAGCGTCACTACTATAGGTTGCGGTCAAATTAAAAATACCAAGTTTGAGTTTCAAACCAAGGTCGTATTCTCAGAGAACCACTAGTACAGGTTTCAGTTAATTAGGCGAAAGGGGGGGGGTTTAGCAATTCAACAGTGAATAAATGCGAAAAATAGTAAAATAGAAGTAAACAGATGATGGAAATGCAGTCAACCTAGGAAACTATCAGACAACGGTGATTCTATCC
This sequence comes from Bauhinia variegata, assembly GCA_022379115.2. Taxonomy (NCBI): domain Eukaryota; kingdom Viridiplantae; phylum Streptophyta; class Magnoliopsida; order Fabales; family Fabaceae; genus Bauhinia; species Bauhinia variegata. Next base: position 10,043,281 of record CM039428.1, read on the forward strand.
TCGACCTAAAGATAAATTTAATTCTAGTTATGCTAATTAACTAGATTAACCCCAAAATCTCAAGATTAACCTACCTAATTAATTAATTTGGTTGAACCCTTACTAAGCCGATATCTCTGCACCTAGCTCGACAATTCCTACTACACAATCACATAGATTATGGTCATTGGAACCAAATTTAACCTCAACTAACATCGCAACAAAGGATTAGAACATCCAAGACTTAAATTCCAAATTTCTATCCAACCAAATCAAGTTCTACTACGTGGAAATCACTCCTAGGGTGATCAGGCCTAGAAATCCCACAAACTCATCCAGTAATCATGCATAATAATCAGCATATACAATCACAGAGAAAGAAATGAAGAGTAGAGAAACATAACTATCATTAAATTCAAAATAAACACAATACAGGTCTCAATAATCATACCGACAGTCTTTCAGTTATCCCAGATTGACCACAGACACGCCTAAACTTCCACTTTCATGGAGGAAGCCATGGGAGAGGGAGAAAAGTGAAGGAAAAATGAAGGAGAAAGTGAATTACGGCTGGGAGGGGGGCTGGCCGAATTTGCATATGCCCCCTATGACAGTAATTACAAGTTTGCCATTAATGAAGCCCTAATTACAATAATTACAAAAATGCCACTCCTTATATTGTCAAAAGCCTATTTCGCCCTCTTTGAATTGGGAAATTATCCTTGTGCCCTTGCTCATGAATTAATGAAAATCATTGCTCCAATCCTAAGCTTGGACATAAATCTCGAGACCTCCCGAGGTCCATTCCTGAAATTAAAAATCCCTAACAAGTAAAATTGGACCTTAAAGTGGGAAAATTAATATGAAATATAATAAATTCCAATTAGACCTCAATGATAAAAATAGATGCCAATTGAACAATTAAATGCAAGTTGGAAATGCTAGAAGTAAGTATAAGAGTATACAGATAAACACTAAAAAGTGTTTATCATAAAGCGTCTACGCATGGGGAATAACCCGATTCTTCTTCCACCTAGAAAAATCAAGATGTAGGATGGGGAATAAATAAATCAAAAAAGATGATTCGGGCATTTAAGAGAAGAGAAATATTGGAAGTGGTTTGGAGGACATCATGATAGATGTCAAGGTATGTACAATATTATTCACTTCTATATTTAATACCTAATTTTACATAATATTGCTAACTTTGTGTTTCCATCTTGTAAATCTTTAGGCTTTGTTGCAACAAAATAACAAGGGAAAGACACATAGCAAGTCTCTGCACACAAAGGAATCAAGAGTGGTGGCTTCCTCTAGGGATGAGGAAGTAAAATGGCTGAGTAATCCACTTGATGTGGTCTATGGCCAAGATGGATTGACTCCATTTATTTAGCGTCTCGAGAATTTTATATGCAAATTGAAAGTTAGCTTCAAGTGAGTTGTGAGTATGACTTATACTCGCATAAGTGTGATTACTCATTCCTTGGGTCTAAGGTGCTAAATGAAGCCATTGACCATTCGTGGCTGGGCATCACAAGTTAGTGTGTATATAATGCATGTTAAGAATTTATAAGTTTTAATTTGTTGTATATATATATTTATTTTTCTTTCTTGGTTGCAAATTGGATTAACTTTATTGATTTTAATTTAGGTGCTTGTACTACACTATTATGAGTACCAAGCAAAGAGATCACACTTTTTTTTTTTTTTTGGGGGATCTTGAGCGATTGCCTATGTATGACAAATCGACAACCGAGAAATTATAAGAGAATCCACAGTACATGTATGATGTGTTCATGCAAAAAATCAAAGTCTGGCAAATTATTTTTAGCACCTTATAACTCAATGTTAGTAATTTATTTATTTAACTATTAGATAATCAGTTTGCATGTTCTATGTGATTTAATTTACTAATAATTAGATGTTTTACTAGGTGCAATAGATGCTACTTGCAATTGATCCAATTTTGTGATTGTCTACTTCTTGGATTCAATCATGGTTACCCAACCAATTGTCTAGAAATTAAACAATTTGTAAATAAGTAAGCATTTTTAACTATTAAAGTTAATTTGTTATATTAGCATATTAAATACTTAAATACTAATTAACCTGCTAATTATTGTGTTTGGTAAGTTCTCCAACGATGTGCCGCAAGTCATGTGGAGTTACACATCACAAAACTAAGCAACCTAAATGATCACATATAAATGTATGTGGTTAAATTTGAGTCCTTATTGACTATTATGTATGTGGTAGGGCATGGTCTTCAAATTGATTTTCATTTTTTTTAGCATGTAAATCATAAGTACCAAAGCAACTTGATGTGGACCAGGGGCTTGCTTAGGCCTTATCCTTATAATGCAGAATTAGACCCAAAAAGCCCAAGGGCCCAAGGTCAAATTCGCACCCCCCACTTGTCCAGAGAAAAGACCTTAAGCACCATGCTCCTATAAAAAGAGAAACGTAACTTGGAAAAAGGTACGTAACATTCACAACCTTAATCCTTATCTTCCTTAAGTATTTTCCCATTTGACCTAGACTTCATTCTAAATTGGGCGTCGAAGTACTACCAACCAACCCGTTCCCTTGCAATACTTGCAGGTAAGACCAGACCCATACCAAATCAAGACAAAATTTTGTGTTGACCATCCAGCAACTGGTGCTGTAAGCATGGATTCGATGCGTGATTTTCAGATCTATGATGTAATGGAAGAATCAAATCCCAACACCTCGCAGAAGGTCAGACACAGTAGTGCAACCTTCATCCCTAAGACCTCCACCCAGTATTATTATTGAGGGACCTAAAGGGGTAACAATTAAGTGTGTACTTAAATTTGCATTCCCTACCTCGAATAATTAAGTAGAATATGAAGCGTTGATTGCCGGTCTGAAGCTAGTAAAGGAGATAGGAGCCAAAAAGATAAAGGCTCGGTCGGATTCTCAATTGGCAACAAGCCAAGTCAAGGGATAATTTCAAGTAAGGGAGGAATATATGCAAAAATATCTCGACCTAGTCAAGAGATTGATGGAGGAATTCCAAGAGAAAGAAATAGATCACATCCCAAGAGAACAAAGCGACAGGGCTGACTTGTTGTCTAAGTTAGCCAACTCCAGACCAGTGTAGAGTCATCGGTCACTAATATAGGAGACTTTGGCAACACCGAGCATAATGAACAAGAGTGATGTAAGTATGGTGACAAGGTAGGATTCAACCAATGACTGGAGAACACCAATATAAAGGTATTTGCAAAACGGAGAGTTGCCTTAAGGTTGAGCTGAAGCTAAAAGAATAGCCCGAGTGTCGGTGTTTTACTATATTTACAGGGAAGAGTTGTATAAAAGGGGATACTCTCAACCTCTGTTAAAGTGTATCGACCCTGATCAAGCACAATACGTGTTACGAGAGCTATACAAGGGAGTATGTGGCCATCATATTAGGGCGAGAAGCCTGATTTCCAAAGTAATGAGGTCGGGATACTTTTGGCCAATAATGAAAGAGGATGCTAAGAAAACGATAAAGGCGTGTGACAAATGCCAAAGGTTCACAGCGAACATACTGACCCCAACAACTGAGCTCCATAATGTCATAAAACCCTGGCCTTTTTCTAAGTGGGGCATAGACATACTGGAACCCTTCCCACTAGCAACGGGCCAAAAACGCTTCATCGTAGTGGCAATCAATTATTTTTTCAAGTGGGTTGAGGCACAAGCACTAGCTGCCATTAACTCTAATCACATGCAAAAATTCTTAATTAACTAAATCCTATGCAAGTTCGGTATCATATACACAATGGTGCTGCCACCATCTATTATACAGAAATTTCTAATTAACCAAATCTTTTGCAAGTTCAGCATCAAACACACAATAATGGTAGACAATGGCTAGCAGTTTGCAGATCGTAGTTTCTAGAATTTTTGCACCGACCTTAACATCTGGCTACTTTTGCGTTGGTCGAACACCCCTAACGAACTGGACAAGTGGAGGCCGTCAATAAAACCATTTTGAAAGGATTGAAAAAGAAGCTGGGCGAAAAGAAGGGGATGTGGGCAAAAGAATTGTCTTGGGTCTTATAGTCATACCAGACCACACCATACACTACCACCGAGCAAACGCCCTTTAGTTTGACCTATGGAGCCGAGGCTATGATACTAGCAGAAGTGGGAGAACCGACCTTGCGGAGATAAGCGTGCGACAAGGACAATATCAATATGGTCAAGAACCTAGACCTGTTGGAAGAGGAAAGGTTAAAGGCATACCAAAGGATGGTGACCATAAAAAGAATCCTTGCTCAAGGCTACAAAAAGAACATCTAACCTAGCGAATTTTGAGAAGATGACCAAGTGCTAAGGTTCGTTTCACCAGTAAGAAAGAATCCGAGTGACAAAAAGCTAGCACTCACTTGGGAAAGACCATATGTTGTCTTTGAAGTACTAGACAAAGGAGCCTATCATATTGCAACGGTCCAAGGCTAAGAACTACCAAATACTTAGTATGTATCAAGGCTAAAAATGTACTATCCCAACCTATAAGTAGGTCCAATATGTCTTGTACAACTAAAAGAAAATATGACAAAGCACTTATAAGTGTATCGAAATTATTTCATTGGTCATTGTACCTTAGTTAATTCTTTGCTTTTTATTACGTACGAAGATAAATCATTAAAAGGACAAGCATAATGCAAGCAAGAAAACAACGGCGAAAAACATGTATTCAAAACAATGCTAATTCAATGAAACAAGCTAAGAATCCTCCTCACCAGCCAACCCAACATCTAAATCTGAAATTTCAAAAAAGAGGTCAAGTTCATGATTGTCATTGGGCTTAACAATTGCTCCATCCCAAACCACTTTAAAAAAATCTGTAGAAGTAATAAGCTCGGTCCAAGGTGGCATCCCTTGACGAAGGGACACATGGTCCAAACAGTTGTCAAAACCTTCTTTGGTGGCGTTCAGTAGGGTGCTTGTTAGCATCTCCTCCACCCTCTTTATGACTTGAGCCTTGGATGCACGAGCTCGGTCCCTTTTCACCTTTCATCGACGGGTAAGGTCAGTCTGCTCTTGAATAATGGCCTCAGCTGTTGTTACTTTCTTTGATAGGAAGGCCTTAACAATGTCTACTTTCCCTCCAGAAAAGTCACCTGAGCCGATTTTGTAACCCTTACAGATTCATTGGCTGCCAAATTCTTTTCTAATTCAGTGACTTACGCTAGGGCCTGCTTGAGCTTGTTTTCAGAAGAACGAGCGAGTAGAGAAGTGTCAACCTCCTGCTTCTAAAGCTCTGCTAGTTCGACCTTAATGCTCGCCAACTCTTGCTCGACATAAGAAAATTTATTGCCTAACTCGGCCCATTTAGAAATAGTAATCGAAGCCCTCTCCTAGGAAGCCTTCGCCCTTTCCTCGACTACAACGACCTTTTCCTTGGCCGCTTTAACCCTTACCTCTGTGGCAGCATTCTTCTCTTTGGCAAGGGAGGCCCTCTCCTCCACAGCATCCTTAGCCTCGCGAAGTCCATCCACCCCCACGGCAACGTGCTCGTCAGATTAATGTGGTCATGGATGACTTGTATCATCCCCAAATGACGATTAAATCCTACCGCAAGTTAGCCCAAGATAGTGTCCGAGCGAATGTCTTGAAACTTGGCCATTAGGGCTACAGGATCCAGCGAAGAGAACGCATTTCCCTAGCGAAGAGCTAAGTGAGAAGAACATAGCCAAAAAAAAAAGAGGAAAGGAAAAGAAGGCGGGCTTCACCGAAGTAGAGTGGGAGGGCCTGTTCTCTGTAGAACCACCAGTTTCGACATTGAAGGAAAGAACGATGTCGACACCCAGAGAACTTGCAAGCCCAAGCATGATTTAACAAACAATGACACACGACAGAGTAATGTAAATGCAAAACAGGAAGTTAACCCTGGTCTTTTCTTACCAACTCGTTGCGGGCTATTGAAAATGAAGAAACCCTGACCTCTATAGGCAGTCACTTTTTTCTTTCCTTTTCGAACAAGTGGTGGGCAAAATGCCTTATCCGAAGGGTCATGGAGAGGAGGAGCAGGTGCTTCCGTGATGCCCTCCCTACAGTTGGTTGGAGCGGAAGAGAAATCGGCAACCTCTTCAGTAGGAAAGTCCATTGGCCCTTCTAATCCAGTTGACCCAACTTGAGCGAGCGGAGGATATGCACCCCTTTCGTGAGGAGAACCAGATGATCGACTCAGTTGAGGCAGGAGAGGGAACAACTTCCTTGGCAGAACGAGGCTTTTTAGGCGAATGAATAACAACATCGGTAGCAGGCTTAGTAGAAGCCTCCCCGACCTTTCTCTTCCCCTTCTTCAGTCCTTCTAACCCACAGCCCGACTGCTCCATGAGCTTTCGTAAATTCGGCATCGTCTTCTGATTTACACAACAAACAAAACATTAGGTCAGAAATAGTTAAAAAGCAAAACAATCATGAGCAAATAACACACACAAAAATATAATGAAAAGCTCTGTAAAACACCCTCTTTGGGTCGGTGTAAATGTAGGCTTCCAGCTCTTTTATCAAGAAGGTGGCCACGGGTCCAAGGTCCAAACCATCCACGTCACCAACCCTCCCAAAATGTCGTCACCGTCTAAGAGGAAACCTCAGCGCTCTGTTCTCATCCAAAAAGAAAGAGCAGCCTAACTGAGACTTGGTTACCCGAAAAAACCACTTCTTGAAGTCCTTAGTCGATTCCTTTGCGAGAACTATCGATGATATCTCTCTATTAACAAAAAATTATAAATATCCCACTTCGCGCTTTTTAGGATTTTTGAGGAAGTAGAAGTGGAAGAACACGTCCAGCCGAGGAGGTCTATTTAGCTTAGCACAAATTTTTTAGAAGGCTTGAAATGGGTGAAGGGGAGAAACACGCCACAACAGTAGAAGTAGTACAGGTTCCAAGTGAAGAACCTATCTCCGTACTGACCTTCACTCACATTGGCCTTGGACGGACAAGGCTCTACATCGAAATATCCACTAGGCTCAATGGTCCCCCGTAGAGTGTCTCTGATGATGCTTGTAACATCCCAAATTCTCTAAGAGAAGCATGTAAATCTACACTAGAATAATTTAAGTAGTGGTATGTTTGCTAAATTCAAATGTGAAGTATGAGAATACTAAGGATATGTATAAGGATGATATTTATGTGTACATGCACATATAGCTAGAAAATGGATGTTATATATTTATATGATTGTATATTAGTGTAACATCCTTCTATTTCATTCATAATAGCCACATATAAAGTATAATGTGATTTTATAACATGTCAAAGGACCATGGAATTTAATTTCTATCTTAATTGATGAAACATGATTGAAAGTGAATGGTGTGAACTCTTGGTTGCTTTCTATTGTATGTGCTTAGGTAATTGTGATTCTCATTATCATAAAAATGAAGTGAACTAAGAGGAATGAACCTTGAACAATTAATCAAGGAATTTTAAAAATATGGTATAATTAGTGCAATTAGATTAAATAGCTACCTAAGTGAACTACTAGTTAGGGAGATGGTTAGAATGTGACTAAATTGGTCCCAATTGGACCACATGGAGGCAGCAGCTAGCCTCCACAAGGACCCATGCCTCTTGCATGCTTGGGACACCTAGAAACCTTGCATTTAATAAGGGGACACTCCCACCAATCATAGCTTGACAAAATGCCATAGATAGTAATTGCACTTGTGGTGATATTTTGTAAGACTTGTGCATGAAAGGGAGACTTGTAACATCCCTTAATTGAGTAGTATGTGCATCATCCATACTTATATGCATGTTTAAGGTATTCCCTAATTGAACCTCTTGAATTGAATGGCTTATATGCATGTGATTATATTAGTTATGTTTACAACTTCATGTGAACAAGCATGTGTGCATGTTTATGGCAAGTAGGAATTGAATACCTTGCATGAACATATGTAATTAGAATTATGTTATTTCATTCATAAAGACTAAATTGAACAAGATTTTTATAAGTGGTGGCACATCCATAAATAACCAAAAGTGAGAAACAACTAGTTGAAATGGAATGTGGGAACTAGACTAAGTTAGTGGCACCAAGAGGACCTAGCCATAAGGGAGCCAAGAAGGCAGCAGCCCATCCCCATAAGGCCCACGCCACTCCCATGCACAAGGCCTCCAAGGTTTGCTTTGAGTTGGTCAAAGTGCCAACCAATGAAATAGTGACATTAGGCATGACTTGTGTGCATATTCCATGATATTTATGCATGTAATAAATGAAGGAAAATAGGAGAGAATTCTAGACCAACTGAGAGGCAGCAAGCAGGGCTGCAAGGGGGAAAGAAAAGGAAATAAAAAGGGGGAGAAGAGAGCTAGGCGTGCAAGAGAAAAGAAGGAGAAGAAAGAAGAAAAACAAGAGAGGAAAGCAAGCTTGTGTGAACCCTAGTGTTCTTGCCTTTTCAACCACTTGAAGCAACCATCTAACTAGCCTCAAAAGAGAAAGGAAAGCTGCCATAGAGACCCTAGAAGAGAAACCCTAGGGCTGACAAGGAAGAAATTGAAGACAAAAGGTACTTAGTTTAATTCAAGCATGGGCAGTTGGTCTAATTCAAGCATAGGTTGTGGTGTCTTGTATGCTGAAAAATATGAGCCCCTTGCTATATTTATTTCTATTGTTTTGTATGATGAAATTCAATGTTATATTGTGTATTTGAATGGATGTTTATTGGCTATTTATGGTGGTTTGATGCCACATATTTCTGCCTTGCATGGAAGTATACAAATCCATAAGAGGTGATGAGAAGAGTATGAAGAAAGTTGTATAACCATGGGGTATGCCAAAATGGTACCTAAAGTGGCATCTATCAGGAAATGATGACTGCCTCATAGGGGTAAGGAGTGCCAAAAGGGAGCACTAAATATGTCTCACCCTATGAATAAGCAGTGGTGCCAAAAGGGTGCACCAAACCTATGTATACTGTCCATAAAGACCTCTATACACGGTTATGCCTTTTTCTTTGTGTTCTCTTCAAACTACTTCAAATTATGCCATCCTTTAACCTTTTTTGAATGGACTAACTACTGAGAAATCATTGGTTTCTCATATTATTGGTGTTAATGATTTCATACAGGTGACAAAGCAAAAGAGGTAATTCAAGACTGATTGTGGCTGCTGGCTGTATTTTTGTAGTTGATTTATGATGACCTTTATGTGATGAACTTTTGAGATTTATGTGATGTAATTTAAAGTTATGTCTTGAACATTATGAAGTGGATATTTGTTATATGTATATTATGTATTAAGGTAACTCCTAAAGTTAATGAACATAGACTAGTGTACCTTGTGCTAAAAGGCTGTTTTCTGGCTAGCTTGAAATAATGAATTATTAGTACCTTCAAACCACGAGATAATTATATGAAATTATTTTCCCAAGCTCATGAAACACTATAATTTATGCATGCAAAATTTCAAGATTTTTGGCCTAGCCAATTAGTACAGAAAATTCTTCAAAGTTACACTTCAGGATTTTTACCGGTAAACATGACAGTTCACAATCTTTGTTTAATTGACCCACCAAGCCATCGAAATTTTGTATGAAATTTTTATCACCTATTCTATACACATTGAACTTGTATTCTGGAGCTTTTCACAATTTTTAGACATTTATACACCACGTTTCTATATTTTACAAAAACAGGACAGCGAACTGTCTACAACAGTAAATTGTCTAATTGAGGTCTAAACCTTTAATTGATAATTTCCTTATGAAATAGAGCTAAATGAAAAGTTTTTTTCATAAGTATAAGGATTAAAATAAGATGTCACAACGCCTATGTTATCACTCGTTAATAAGGAATTAGTGTCGGCAATCTCCCTCGAAATCCACCACATGTCCCTTAAGTCACTTGTGGAAGGTCTTCCAAAAACAAGTCGTTGTAACAGGAGTACCCAGGGGGATAAGTAACACTGACATGATCAATCTCGTGCGACGTGTGGAAACGCAAGTGTCACACTGTGGGACTCCTAGGAATCGTCGTCGCCCGAGACCACACTTACCATTGGAACCCCATGGGGAACCTTTCCAGGTAATCTTGTAGATAACTTGTCACTAACCATGGAAGACTCAGAATCCCCAACCTAATAGTTAAAACACCAATCCACGCAAGTAGTCGAAACGTCACCCAATCTGGAAAGTCGCTCCATGAGTTCACTTAAAACACCGACCCAAAGGCGAAGCAAGGAAATATGAGAAAGGAAAAATCAAAGTCAAAGGTAAGAGAAGAAGGAGTAGGACAGCTAACCTGTAGAAAAAGGGGCACGTAGAACAAAGGAAGAAGAACACGTGATAGGCTGCTGAAAAGAAAAAGCAAAAACCACCAAGAAGTACAGGCGAGAAAACCAAAAGGCACGGATCAGAGGAAGAACAATGAAGGTAAAAAGAGATGGGCCCCTCTACCGCTCCCAAAAAAAAAAAAATGGCAGGGGTAAGAAGAATAGATGCCTCGATCAAAGCTCTAAATCCGACAGCAATGGTAAAGTGAAAACATATTTCAAAAAATGAATGGTCGCGCCACAATAATAACAAAGGTTACGGTAATTGTAACGGTAAAAACAAGGCTGGAAATTGAAGCAACAAATCGATAGGTAAAACAAATGCGTGGTAGAAGGCATGGCTGTGTGTTCACAAAATACCCAAAATAGACAAACTTTAATGACTACCAAAGCAAAGGCAACAAAAGCAATTATTTCTTCTCGATCAACGAAACGAGGCGATTATCCTTGATAAACTGAAAAGACCAACACCTAGCTTGGGCATCTAACTTAGCAGATACTTGATCTGGGGGGGCTGATGATGTGGACCAGGGGCTTGCTTAGGCCTTATCCTTATAATGCAGAATTAGGCCCAAAAGGCCCAAGAGCCTAAGGTCAAATTCACACCCCCCCCCCACCTGTATAAAGAAAAGACCTTAAGCACCATGGTACTATAAAAAAGGGAAGTACGTAACATTCACAACCCTAATCCTTATCTTTCCATTTGACCCAGACTTCATTCTAACTTAGGCGTCGGAGTACTACCGACCACCTTGTTCCCTTGCAATACTTGCAGGTAGGACCAGACCCAGACTAGATCCAGACAAAATTTTGTGTTGACCATCCAACACAACCCAATGGCATAGGTTGTGAATATTACTGCATGAGGTTCATGAGAGAAGTGATTGCGAAAAATTCCTCAATAGTTCCCATTGAAGTAAATTCATATCTAATTAATTACCTTACTTTCTAAGTATTTGAATTGATAATTCTAATTTAATAGTAGGATAATAACACTTAAATTTGTTGTATTTTATGCAATATTTTTTGGAGTTCATGTGTCCAGAGTATCCTCTAAGTAAACTACAACAAATCAAGGAAGAGTTGGCACAATATGTTTTCAAGAACCTCACTGCCTACTTTATCTAGATCAATAGTTGTAAGATATATATAGCATTTTAGATTGTTAGAATTTAATTAATTTCAATTTAATGCATTAATTTTATAAGCTATACTTTGTGTTATATTCTCTATATATTGATTGCTTTATGCAAAGGTTTGTAAATAATACATCCTTAATTTTTTTTTAAAAAAAATATAAGCATAAACTGCGGTTGTAAATATAACTATTGTCCAAAATACAAAATAATCATCTTGGACAACAATTCAATGTGAAAACATTGTCTATAATCATACAAATGAAGACTAAAAAAGCAAAAATAGACAATGGTTATAATGGAACCATTGTCCTTAAACAACCAAAGAACAGTTGATTGAACGTTGTTGAAAATAATGTAATTTTACTACAATGGTCAAATAGACAACGTTTGAAAGTGCTGTCAAAAGTAAGATTTAACTCTTGCTAAAAATCTTTTTTGGCATAATGAACCTTGTAGAGAGATGTAAGTGATGTAGATGTAATTTTGTTTCTCTTTATTAGAGGAGTGATATCCTTGGACTCTTAATTAAGATTAAGAAACACATGGCCATGCTTTAATGGATCAATATGTGATATTGATTGTTTGTTTTAGTTAGTTTATTTGAAATCAAGAAACATGGGTTGAATGTTGATGAGGATGACAAATTTCATGTCTCAAGTTTGATTTGAATTTTAGTACAAAAGAGATTGTGTAGCATAGTATTGGTTGTAGATTAGGTGAACATCGAATCACAAATATTCTTGCTATTTGGGTGACAATGATGTATTACTAGATGTCATTCAATATCTATGATCCAAAATAGGTCCTTGCCAACGTAGTGAGAACCAATAGGGTCGCATAAAAAGAGTAGGGTTAAGACTGTCATTAATTAGACCTTAGTTTGACTAAAATATGATTAATTGAGCCTATTCCTTTTGTGCATATATTATTAAGATAATAATATATCATTCACGTAACATATAGTATATTATGTGATATTAAAATAAATGTTAGATAATCATATCATTTGTTATTAAATAATTATATCATGAAATAATATTAGTATTGAATATTGTAGTGTTTAGTTATTCAATATTAAGGTAATATTAGATAACAAACTAATAGGCTTTATTTCTCTTCACTCTCACCACAATAGAATAAGATATTAGTAGTTGAGTGTAATTAAGATACAAGAGGCAATTACAGTTAGACTAGGAAAGTAGTGTGTCTTGACTCTATAAAAAGCATTAGGGCGGCACTTTAAAGAGACATGCTACATGCAAATAGCAGTCATCTAGATCCTCAAAATGCACAAAACTCAAGCCTCTTGTTTGAGAGTAGTATCACCTTGCAGACTCGCGAAGGTTGAAAAGTCATTGTTTACTTTGTGTAGATATTGTAGAGGTATCATCACTTGATTGTGCTTGTAATTTAGAATCCCACTCTAAAGATAATCTTCTCTATTGATCTGGATGGTTTTTACAAAAAGAAACTTAAAATTCTATTGTGTTTATGTGTAGACATTATATTTTGCCTTAGCATTTTCATAATTTCAAAAAAATAAAAAATATTAATTTTCTTTCGTTTTTGCAATTTATTTCTATATAGCTATTTTTTTTATTAAAAAAATAAAGAAAGGAAAAAGAATAAATGGAACTTGTGAGTTGAGGCCTTCTATAAGAAAGAAAAAAAAGAAAAGGGAAAGCTAACAAAACCGTGTGCATAAGAAAAGGAAACACACGTTCAAAGCATGCCTTCAACGTTCTCACCTAGCTCCAACGAACACGATCCTGAAAACCCCTAAGACAAATTCATATAGCAAATGACAAGGTATAGGTAGATGAGCTAAGGTTGTAGTGTTCCACTCTCCCGCCAGCATAGAGGCAGAAGCACGTCGAGAGAACGGGCAGCGTGATTCAGGGAAGATTTCAGATATAAAAGGAGACCAGGACATAAGGAGGGGATCATCTTGGATAGCTAGGGGTTTCAGAGAGAGGGAGAAAGTGAAATGAAGAGAGAAATTTCGGAGAGAAGAGATAGAAAGAGCTAGAGAGAAAAAAAGGTCCAAGCACTGAGAGAAAGGAAGCCGAGAAAAAGATAATGATTTCTTGTTTGATTCTGCAAGTTCTAAGTGAAGGTACGACTCATTTCTTCTTTTTCCCACCTTGAACATTTATTAAATTTGTTGGAGACTTGTGGTTTCTCCTTTCTTGTCTTTTTTTTCCTTGTAATAATAGTTAATGCATTTTCCAAATGATGATATACCAATTTAATTTGGGTTTTTTTTTTTTTTTTTTTAATTTGATCATGAACTAAGCTTTTCCCAAATGATGAATGAATTTTTACTAAGAGTCTGTCCCATGGGTATATAATTTTAGCTTTGACCTTTATTGGTCTGCTTTAAGTGGGTTCTTGACTTTCAATGGGAATGAAATCAATTGAGCTTGACTAATCTGCTTATCTTAGTGGTTGAAATGTTTTAGACTTAGAATCGGATTTTGGCATCAATACTGATTTGAGGAGATTCAGTAGTGTGGCATTTTGTTACGGTCCTAACTAGTCATGAGGTCTATTTACTCTTGCCACAGGTTACCAACATATCCATTTGTTCCCTTTGACATTCATATCTATGTCGTATGTGCATATATTCTTGTGGTGTATTTTGTATACGTAAATTTTATGTTGATGGATAGCTTCGTGATATTGATTTCAATTCATGACAAGCATATTAAACACATCAAGTTAACTTTTATAAATAATCTTTATTTATCACTGCCAATAGTGAAGGATTTTGCAACCATTTGGTACTAAGTTTCCAATGAATTACATGGATCTATTCTGCATTGGGTGATAATGTCCTGAAGCTTTATGGATGTCTTTCCTTTCATTGATAACATAGGTCTCTTTGGTTTTGGTTTGATATTGATGATGCTCAACTGACATTGTTTAAAGGCTGGGTGTTACATCCCACCCAAAATTCTTACAACACAAGCATGTTGCCAAGACATATTCTAGAGCATCATAGGATTTTTTAGATTTTTCTGAAACTTTTTGGGCTACTCTAGACATCTCTAGAAGAATTTAAAAGACGCTGAAATTCTCCTAAAGTCTCTAGAACATACTAGAATTCTTTAGAACCTTGTAAAAGATACATGACTAGTCTAGACAGTTCTAGAAGCTTGAAGAACATTATGAAAACTTGTACATATGTGTGGACATACCTAGACCATTGTAGAGTATTCTAAAAGATCCTAGTAAGGTACATGTAAATATCTAGATATTTAGGCTAGAAGCATCTAGACCAAAGAATTATAGCCACACATTTGGGAGGCCAAACAAGTATAAATAGGTCATCCCCTTATTTGTAAAGCAACCTTGAGTGAGTGAAATTCTCAAATGTCATTTCTAAACTCTCTCTTGTGTTCATAGCTCTCTATGTGCCTTGCCTCAGCTTTACTTCTAAGTACTAGTCATCCTTGTCCCAAACAAAAATAGGCTTACTTAGCATCTCCCCTTGTGAGATTGTCTAAATGCGGCACAGGTTAAAGAGTAATTCTGTGATAGGTGGTATCAAAGCCACCTACTTGATCCTTTGGTGTGGCCTATTCTAAGAAGAAGGAGCACTATGACATCAAAGGACAGAGATGTTGCTACTGTTGTAGAGCTCCAACAAGAGCAACCTCATGGAAGGGAAGATCAAGCTCGCACACAAACTAGGCGTGGCAAGTCAAAGGCTCCAGCAGGTGAGTCCCTTGAACCTCAAGTTGCTAGCCTAGAATCTCACATGGAAGGCATGAGAACTAGTGTAGGTAAGCTTTCTGATCAAATTGAAAATCTCATTCTAGAGAATGGCGAAATTTCACATGTTGCCAAGGAGATGATCGAGGAACTCGGCCACACATTTAGGGGAGAACTATGCTCCCTAAGTCAAGACCTCTCTGATATACAAAAGTTCCTAGAAGGAGAGTTACACAGCTTGCATGCATAAATGGATGAAATTTGCCATGAATGGCAATCTTATCGCTGCATTAGTAACCTTGCTAGCACAAGCACCCACTACTGCTATGCAAGGGTTGAAAATGCCCAAACCAGCCATGTATAATGGTACTCGCAATGCGACTATTGTGGATAATTTCATATTTGGCCTAGAGCAATACTTTGAGGCTATGGGGTAGTTAATGACTTAGCAAGGATTAGCAACACTTCAACTGGGATGTTGCCCAACTATGGTGGCGAAGGAAGCATGCAAAAAAGGAGAGAGGCAAATGTGTTGTCAACACATGGGAGCAGTTCAAGGCTGAACTACGCAAACACTTTGTGCCTCACAATGCTGACACAAAAGCAAGGGCAAGTTAAGGAGGCTAAGGTAAAGTGGTAGTATCTCTGACTACATGAAGGAGTTTACTACAATCATGTTGCAGATTGAAGACTTGTTCGACAAAGATGCTCTCTTCTACTTCAAGGATGGGTTGAAAGACTATGCAAAGCTTGATAGGTGTGATGTGTAGACACTAGATGCTATCATTGCAGCCATTGAGTCTCCTATCGACTACTCTTCCAAGAACAAAAAACCTAATATTTGAAAGAGTGAGGGATACAAAACTGGGCAAAAGAAATGCCATGATTACAAGGATAATGAAAATCACAAATCATTTACTGGGAGTTCTAAGCAAGAGAGGCCCTTTCCACCCAAGAAAGACACCTCTAAACCACCAAAGCCCTGCTTTATATGTGAGGGACCACATTGAACAATAGATTGCCCCAACCAAAAGACCATGAATTCCCTTGTTGCGGAAATGAGGGATAAACAAAGGAGTCTCAAGCAGACATGAGATCTTTGCAACACTTACGGGCACTATCTAAGCTTTTCTCTCCAACAAATGTTGAGGAGAAATGCCTACTGTATGTTGATTTTACCATTGAAGGCAAGACAACCACTGCAATGATTGATATGAGATTTAAAACAATGGGCAAAGAAAGTAATATATCTATATCAGGCACTTTAAAGCTTATGCTTAGTTTTTTCTTAGTTGTTGGTATTAGAGTTAGGGATTTGGTAAAGAAAGTCATTTTTGTTAATGAATCTTTTATTTTTTCTTCTATTTTATATGTAATTATGTGTATAAAAATCAATATACATATAAGCATATATGTAAAAATTTAAAAAATACATATACGCAATGCAATTCGATTTGTGAATTTTGAAGAGGCTAAACTACAAATTAAATCATAGGTTGCAATATATAAATTTTGAAATCTAAACCAAACTAAATGCTATTGGATTGGTTTGAATTTAATGCAGTTCGATTTGGTTTGGATGGTTTGAGCATATTGGTTCAAATTATTACACCCCTAAATCTAACACCATCTTGTGCCCATCCCTAGCCAGTCGTGCCTAATTATTTGGTCAATGCTTAGCTTAGGTTGGAATGAAATTCATTTTTGAACTTGTAATTATTTTTCTTATTTTAATGAATTCAAAGTAACAATAACAAAAAAAAAATACAAAAAGTTTTGGATCACTTGTAGATTTCTTTTTAACATCCCTCAAATTTTTATTCTAACCCCTAACCTAACTTTTTTATATAAATTTCCAAAAATACCCTCCACACCAAAACACCCAACCCGCCCATCCTCATCTTGTTTCACCATCTCCATTCCTTTAATAAACATGCACCATGGGTGTGAAAATGTATGAACGAAAAAAAAAATCACATTTTGAAAAATTGCAAAAGCATAAGTGAAAATTTTTCTTCTGTTCTAGATTTTACATAATTTGGAGCTGTAAATTATAGTTTCGAATTTTGTAAAATTTAAGACAAAAGACTTTCAATTTTAAATTTTGTATAATCAGAAGCACAAAAAGATTTTCACTTTTGGATTTTGTAAAATTGAAATTGAAAGATGTAAATATGTGAATAGAAAAGAGAGAGAAATGCATATAAGTGATAGGGCTGGATTTGGGGAAGAGAGTGAGGGGTTCAAACATACTAGTTATTGGATTTTTGTTGAACATCCTTCAAATATAGTGATTATAGCTTGTCTCTATTTTTCTCATGTTTCTACAGTTGTGCACTAACAAAAGCAATATCAAGTTTTCTATCAAAAGCTAAACTTCTATTGTCAACTAGGTTCTATGGTGGTATTCTAATGATGAAAGAAATTAGGGTTGGAGCTCCGTAGAATGGAAAGGGAAAAAATTGTGGTTGGAGTTTGTTAGGACTCATTTTAATCACATTTCAGCCCCATATTTTCTTGGTTTAGTGACACATTCTTAGACTATTTCATTTGATTTAAATCACTTTTTAGATTCTTGAATTCATATCGATGATAATATAAATTGAGCTTAATTGCATGTTTTTAACTAGCATTTATATTTTCACAAGTGATTCATTTCTAAGCATTGACAAGCATTGAAAAGACAAGCTAAAAAGAAGCAGAATGACGATTCTGCCAGAGCTCGCCGTGGCGAGCTACCCTCCTCACTGTGGCGAGGTGAACCAAAGAGCAATGCTGCCAATTTTGCTAGAGCTCGCTGTGGCAAGCTGGAGATTTTCTGGTGTGATTCTGAGGAGTCCTAAGCCAATTCAACTACCGAGAAGCCTTATCATACAAAGATTGGGACTCCTAAGCTCAGAAGACTATATGGAATCATAGTCCAAGTGGAATTAAAGTCTTGGAAAAATATATCCACTTAGTGTCTTAGTTAGAGTATGATTAGGAATGACTTGTACTTAGAATTATAATTTAATTAAGAGTCCTATTTTAAGTCTAACTAGGAGTGGATATATAGTATGATTAGGAATGACTTGTACTTAGAATTTTAATGTTAGATAAATTAATTTGAGTATTCTGGAATTATTTGTTAGCATTATTATTGAATCTATTTGAATTTGTTTGGAGTAGCTAACCAACCTATTTGAATGATTCATATTATTAGCCAATTAGTTAAGTCTGGAACCTTAATTAATTAGCACAAGTAACAACTAGTTAATTTTAGAATTAGATTAGTTAGAATAATTTCAAATCTGAATTACATAAAGCCGCTGGTGGACCTTTATGGTTCAGGCTAGAGGATGTTTTCCATGGATCTTAATGCTCTAAGCTCGGTTAAATTTCATGCCCTGGTGTATTGAGGTTATTGGACTTGGTAGGTTTTGAGCTCAAACGTTCTAGTTACAAAACAAACGGTAAGGGAAGATAGGGAATTTTTTCTTACAAAGTTCTATAGTCTAGCTATTCGAAATTAATTTACTTATGTGTCAATGATCGAATTTGTGTAAATCATGGTGAGGATATGTCGATGCTAAGCATGCTTTATTAATATGATCAATCAATTTACTTTTATTTACTTTTCTTTATTTCTAAATCTGCCAGAATTTTATTATTCAGCAATTACTTAATCAAAACCCCCTTTCGTGTGTTTAAGTATAGTAGAAATTAAGTTAGTTGGTGGTTTATTTTTCTGTTATTTCCTTTCTTTTAAAGCAATCTTATTAGATTAAATATACGCTTCCTCGTGGGATCGATCCTACTTGCCCTATATTATATTATAATTTCAAGGGAGTAGTGAACTAATTTGTGAGGCTACAACACCTCTTACAAATTTTGGCACCATTGCCGGGAAGCAACAATTTAATCTTTTAGGATTGTTAGTATTTGATTTGTTTTCTTTTTGAGTTTTATAGGTTTAATTGATTTATGTTCTTGAGGAGTGGAAGAATACTTTCTAGTAGACAAGACCAAACAGAATTGGAAGAAAGGTTCAACATCAATCCTTTATTTGAACCTTACACTACATCTGAAAGGGAGATGGCAACCTTGAAACAATTAGCAGAACCAGACTTAACAATTCAGCCATTGGCGATAACATATCCTGCCTTTGCTGTTCCTTTGAAGCTCAATTCGGGTTTCATTAACTTGCTGCCCAAATTTCGTGAAAAGCCAAGAGAGGATTCATACCGCCATATCAATGAATTTATGATCACTTGCTCAACCATTCAGCAAGAAGGAGTTACCGAAGATCAAGTGATGCTGAGAGCATTTCCTTTCACCTTGCAAGATGCAGCCAAAGATTGGTTGTACTACCTAATGCTTGGATCTATCACCTCATGGCAGCAACTTCACAAAGTGTTTTTGGAAAAATTTCTTCCAGCATCTCGCATTGGATCAATTCGAAAAGAAATATGTGGAATCAAGCAAGCCAGTGGTGAGACTTTGTATGAGTATTGGGAACGCTTCAACAAATTGTGTGCCTCATGTCCAAAGCACCAAATCAGCGACTAACTTCTCATCCAATATTTTTATGAGGGATTAGCACCCCATAACCGAGGAATGATCAATGCTGCAAGTGGTGGAGCCCTCGTGGACAAAACACCTTGATGTGAATCAAAGGGCAAATCATGATACTTCAAATTCCCTTTGCAAATTCCAAGTGGCCCAATTACACGAGCAAGGGCTAAGAAGATCCAAGAAGGTTTCAGTGGGCTTGTTCAAGACATTTTAGCCAAATCCAATTCCTTTCAACTTGAGGACAACACTAATCACGTCCATAATGTGATTTGGGTTGAAGATGGAGCTGTGGAAGGTGTTTTGGGCTAAAATACAACAAAATAAGGAGCTTAGGCCATGGACCATACAAGGGCACATCTAATTTTGGGCTTATTAATGTTATTTTGAGCTTAAATAAGTATTTTGTAATTTTTATAATTTTATGCAGGAATTTTAGTGTGTTAAGTCAAGTTGTCCTTTCATTTTCCTAGGAACATTAAGTATTGTTGAGTTTCTAAAATAATTGTATTTTCTAGGTTCATTAAGTATTGTTGAGTTTCTAAGAGACTTATATTTTCTAGGTTCATTAAGTCTTGTTGAGTCTCTAAAAGCTTTGTAGTTTTCCTAGGAGGTATAAGGCTTCACTTGGAAGCTCTCTATAGTCTATAAATAGGGACCTTTGTAATTCGAAAATCAGCATGAATGAATTTGAATGTTTCTTCTGGAAATCCCAGATTTGAGAGGAGTTTCTCTTTGGTTCTTCATTGAACTATTCTAACTTATCAAGGCTTGATCATCCTTGTGGCGTCTTAAACACTTCGGGTCTTTGTTTCTTTGTACTCAAAGGTTCAAGTGGATCACCAAATCTGATTCTTAGTGTTCTTGGGGTGAGTATAATTCATTGTCTGTGGGGGTTTATAGGTCTTAAACCTCACTAGGTTCGCATCACACCTGCACAGGCCCGAGCTCTAATTGACAACATGGCTCAGAATTCTCAACAGTTTGGGGAAAGAAGTGGTTCTTTCTTACACCCTCCTAATGCCGCAAGCAACACTAATGCACAACTTACCTAGTTGTAAGCCATAATAAATCAAATAGTGATTGGTTCAGCTACAGCACCTGTTTGTGGTATATGCATAGCTCCAGGACACATGACTGATTCATGTCCTAATTTACAATAACCGGGAGAAGTCAATGCTATGTATAATAACAGAAGATATGATCCCTTTGCTCCTACCTACAATGAGGGGTGGAGTGATCACCCAAATCTTAGATATGGGCCACCTAGAAATAATCCTCCAGGATTTGATCAATTTCAACGCCCTCCACCACAAGTGCAAGCTGCTGACAAAACTCAGTTAATGATCAAGCAACTCATGAAGCAAATGGACAAGAATTTTACTGATTTGAGGCATGATTCTAAAAATAAATTCCAAACTTTAGAAGGCCAGATCAAGCAACTACAAACTCGCATCTCCAATAATGAAGTGATGGTTGGGAATTTTCAAGCCCAAATAAACAACAGGTTACCTTCTCAACCGTTTGCCAATCCAAAGGAAAACGTGAATGTTATCATGCTACAAAGCGGGTGTGAGTTGCACCCTAGCTCATCTACTGTGCAGCCAAGAGATAGGGAAGATGAAATAGAAGTTCCAGATCTAAAGGAGCAACTACAACAGCCGCTGCCAGCACCTACACAGCCCGAACAACTACTGCAAAAAGCACCGGAACAAGGCAAATCTGGGCAGCTAAAAGAGCAATGCTGCCAGCCCAGTTCTGGATAGAAGAACAGTGGCAATAAGACGCTATTCCAGTAGCAGAAAAATGAAGGAACAAAGCTGGAAAAATCTGGAGAAAAGAGGTACATTTCGAAGCCACCATTCCCTCAAAGGTTCATGCAAAAGAAGCACGAAAAGGCCAATCAAGAAATTCTGGAAACATTCCGAAAAGTGGAGGTGAATATTCCACTGCTGGATGCTATTAAACAAGTTCCAAGGTACGCTAAATTTCTTAAAGAACTTTGCACTTCTAAAAGAAAATTAATTGGCAATGAGAAAATTAGTGTAGGAGAAAATGTTTCTGTTGTTTTTCAAAAGAAAATTTCTACAAAATGCCAAGATCCAAGGATGTTCACTATCCCCTGTAAAATTGGTAATACTTCTTTTGGAAAAGCTATGATAAACCTAGGAGCATCAATTAATGTCATGCCTAGAAAAATCTATGAAAAATTGAACCTAGGAAATTTAAAAGAAACTGGCTTGATAATTCAATTAGCTGATAGAAGTAATGTGTACCCAAATGGAGTCATAGAGGATGTCCTTGTGCAGGTAAATGAATTAGTATTCCCTGCTGATTTTTATGTACTTGATATGGGATATGAGGGTAATTCAGGAGACATTCCATTACTTCTAGGGAGACCATTCTTAAAAACTTCAAGGACTAAAATTGATGTGCACAATGGTAGTTTAACTATGGAATTTGATGGTGAGGTTATTAAATTTAATATATTTGATGTCATTAGATATCTTGTTGATGTTAACTATTTATATGCATTCGATGTTATTGATTAAATGTCTTGGAAAGTTTACGAATTAGAAAAATCTGATGAGTTAGAAACTGTTATTACTAAAAGCATGCTTGATAGGGATGTAACTGAAAATGATTTTATGTTCAATGATGCTTTGGTAGATACAATTTCAGCATTGAACTCCTCATATCAAATGCATGCAGATTCATATTTACTTCTCCCCACACAACATGTTAAAATTGTTTCATCTCACATTTCACCTCCTACCCTAGACTTGAAACCTTTGCCTGAAAATTTAAAGTATGTATATTTAGGGGAAAAGGAAACTTTACCTGTGATAATTTCAAACTCCTTGACTGAATTATAGGAAGAAAAATTAGTTAGAGTCCTTAGAGAATATAAAGAAGCTATTTGGTGGACATTGTCTGACCTAAAAGGTTTGAGTCCCACGTTATGCACCCATAAGATAGCTTTAGAACCTAATGCAGCCCCTAAGCATGATCCTCAACGCCGCCTCAATCCTCCCATGATGGAAGTAGTGCAGAAAGAAATTCTTAAATGGGTAGAGGCATGAGTTATATACCCCATAGCTAATTCAGAGTGGGTCAGTCCTATTCATGTAGTCCCTAAAAAGGGAGGGACCACGGTAGTGACGAACCAGCAGGGTGAACTTATACCCACACGTGTTCAAACAAGTTGGAGAGTTTGCATAGATTATAGGAAATTGAACAAAGCCACGAAAAATAACCATTTTCCTCTCCCATTCATAGACCAAATGTTAGAGAAATTAGCTGGTCATTCATTCTTTTGTTTCCTAGATGGATATTCTAAGTATTTGCAAATACCCATTGCACTAGAGGATCAAGAGAAAACCACTTTCACCTGCCCGTTTGGCACTTATGCATTCAAACGCATGCCATTTGGTTTATGCAATGCACCTGCCACATTTCAAAGATGCATGATGAGCATTTTTTTTGATTTTACTGAAAAATGCATTGAAGTTTTTATGGATGATTTTACTGTTCATGGGCACTAATTTGATAAATGTTTGCATCATCTAGCATTAGTCCTTAGGCGCTGTATTGAAACCAATCTGATTTTGAATTTTGAAAAGTGCCATTTTGTGGTTAATCATGGTGTTGTCCTAGAACATGTAGTTTCGGCTAAAGGGTTAGAGGTTGACAAAGCTAAAGTGGAAGCAATTCAGACCTTACCATATCTTGCTACTGTTAAAGAAATTTGATCTTTTCTAGGGCATGTTGGTTTTTATAGGTGTTTTATAAAGAATTTTTCAAAAATTGCCTTTCCCCTATGCACCCTATTGACTAAAGATGCTGAATTTATTTTTTTTTTGATGATTGTAGGTGTGCATTTGATGAACTGAAAAATTGTTTGATCACACCTCCCATTGTCCAAAGCCCAAATTAGGCACTCCCTTTTGAATTACTATGTGATGCCTCGGACAAGGCAGTAGGTGCCGCACTTGGACAGAGGAAAGGTAAGGAATTTTATGTTATATGCTATGTTAGTCGCACTTTAGACCCTGCACAATGCAATTACACTGTCACTAAGAAAGAATTGTGTGCCATTGTGTTTGCTTTAGAAAAGTTTAGGTCATATTTGCTTGGTGTTAAAGTGATTGTATTTTCTGACCATGCTGCCTTGAAATATTTGTTGCAAAAGAAAGAGGCCAAACCTAGGCTACTTAGATTTATTTTACTCCTATAGGAATTCGACCTTGAAATTAAGAATAGAAAAGGGTCAGATCACCATATAGCTGACCATCTAAGTAGAATCTAGACTAGGGAAACTAGTAGATAACTAAGGGATTTTTTTTCTTGATGAGCAATTATATGCATTGACTAGTACTATCCCTTGGTATGCTGACATTGTTAATTATTTAGTGACTAAAACTTTTCCCCCATACCTACCTAGTCATGCTAGAGAGAAAATTAAATCCCAAGCTAAGTTCTACATATGGGATAACCCTTATTTATGGCACTGATGCAGCGATCAAGTCATTAGGCGCTGTTTAGATGAAGCTGAAACTTTTTTTGTGTTAGAATTCTGTCATTCCCGTGAGGGAGGAGGTCATTTTGGACCCAAAAGAATAGCACACAAGGTGCTGGAGTGTGGTTTCTATTGGCCTACTATTCATAAAGATTGTTTTCATTTTTGTCGTGCATGTGAGCTATGCCAAAAAATTGGTAATATTGGGAATAGAAATCAAATGCCACTTGATAATGTTTTTGTTTGTGAAATATTTAATGTTTGGGGCATTGATTTCATGGGCCCATTTCCCCCTTCCTTTGGGGATATATATATACATATATATATATATATATGTATATGTATATATATACATATATATACATATACATATATATATATGTATATATATATATCTTGGTTTGTGTTGATTACTTGTCAAAATAGGTAGAAGCTTTCCCTACTAGAAATGATGACGCGAAAGCTGTAGTCAACCATGTGAAGAATGTCATTGTGAATAGGTATGGGATGCCAAGAGCAATAATCAGTGACAAAGGCACACACTTTTGTAACCACACCTTAAAAGCCTTATTAGATAAATTTTAGGTCACTCATAAAGTGTCTACTGCTTACCACCCCCAAAAAAATGGACAAGCCGAAAGTACTAATAGGGAAATAAAGGAAATTTTGGAAAAAAAAAATGTTACACCTGATAGGAAGGATTGGAGTTTGAGATTAGATGATGCTTTGTGGGCCATAAGAATAGCTTATAAATCTCCCATTGGTATGTCACCTTATAGGATTGTCTTTGGCAAGGATTGTCACCTCCCTGTAGAACTAGAGCATAAATCTTTTTGGGCTGTCAAGCAATGTAATCTTGATTACAATCTAGCTGGGAGAGAGCGAAAATTGCAGCTATAGGAATTAGAGGAATTGAGGTTAGAAGCCTATGACAATTCAGTATTATACAAGGGTAAATCCAAAGCATTCCATGATGCTAAGTTAACTAGGAAAGAATTTCATGTAGGGGAAAAGGTGATGCTTTATAATTCAAGATTGAAGTTATTTCCTGAGAAACTTAAGTCAAGGTGGCTTGGTCCTTTTGTTGTCACCCATGTTCATCCTTATGGAGTTGTAGAGATTAGGGGCCTTGACACTAACAAAATTTTCAAAGTGAATGGACACAGGTTGAAGCATTTTTATGAAGGTGATTCTGCTTGGATGGTAGAAGGAGTTCAGTTGGACAACCCTGAGCATAAAGAAGGTTGAGCCATCGACATAAAACAAAGGCGCTTCTGGGAGGCAACCCATGTTAATTTCAGGGAAGTTTGCATTTTTAATTTTGCCTATATTTTTTTTTATTTCTGCCATGTTTGGTTATTTTTATTTCTGTCCATCTTTTCCATTTTAGTTAGTTTTATTTTTTTCCTTGCATTAGGGACAATGCAAAATTTAAGTGCAGGGGGGGAATGGAAATTTTGCATGTTTGCATGACTTAACTACTCTCTACATCTAATTTTTGCATCTTTCTTCTTAGTTCTGCATTCAAGAGAAAGTAAGAAAATCACTTGAAAGTGTAGTTCTCATATTCAACAAGAATAACCCATGACATAAGTAAATATGGCTATGAGGACCCTAACTCAAAAGCTAAAACCTATACATTGTATAATGTGATTGATCATGAGATTCAAGTGAGTTATTTGAGCCGAGTGAAGGTTGGGACATTCATGCCAACTTGAGAGTTCATAATATTTTTTTCATGTGTGTATTTTGTTCAATCTAGGGTATAAACCTCTGAAATTTGCTCTAAGCCTTACCACCGGTTTAGAGTCATATCTGCATGCTTGAAAGTGATTTTGACACTTAGGTTTAACCAATTTAGCCTTTCACAGCCCACCTTGCATAATTACCACTAGTTGACCACTTTTGAGCTTTAGCCTTTCTTTCTTTTAAGCACATCTTAAGTCATATACCATTCGTTTGGTACCCCCAATTTTGAACCTAACACCTTGAAGGACTATGTAAATTTGAAACATCAAATTGCTGCCTAGTTAGTAACTAGGGAAGTGGAAAGAAAGAGCCTCAAAAGATATGAAAATCTCCCAAAGCAAAGTGCAAAAAAAGTCCTGAAAAAGAAAAAGAAAAAAATTGTGGAAAGAACAAATTCTGGAAAAAGAAAAGCTGAAAAGAAAAATAAATCTGCAAGAAAAGCAAAAGAATGAGAAAGAAGGGAGAAACAACATGTGCAAATATGAGGCTTGATAGTGGAGAATAAGTGAGCTTGAAAAGTATGCTTTGAATTCACATAATCTCTTCTTGGTGTAGTTTAACCCTTGATTTCATCTTCATTAATCCTTTTTACCTTACCAAAAGCCCCATTGCAACCAAGGAAAAGTCCTTTTGATTCAAGTATGCAATGTGCTCTAAGAGGTGGAGGTAAGACTGAAAATCAAATTTTGGTAGCTCTTGCTCCATGATTATGAACTTGAGACTAAACACTTTAAACCTAAACACTTGAGAGAATTGAGCGTAAACACATATATCCTGTGAGGATTATTCACATTATGCATTGTGAAATCTGAGATAAGAGTCTTTGCTTAATGACATATCTGCTTATGTTTGTGAGGTGATGACTTGCTTGACATGGTCACTTACAACTTTCAGGAGAATTTTCTTTGTTTTGTTCTTACTTTGATCAAGGACGATCAAGAGTCTAAGTGTGGGGGAATTTGTTATGACTCATTTTAATCACATTTCAGCCCCATATTTTCTTGGTTTAGTGACACATTCTTAGACTATTTCATTTGATTTAAATCACTTTTTAGATTCTTGAATTCATATGGATGATAATATAAATTGAGCTTAATTGCATGGTTTTAACAAACATTTGTATTTTCATAAGTGATTAGTTTCCAAGCATTGAAAAGCCAAGCTGAAAAGAAGCAGAATGACAATTTTGCCAGAGCTCGCCGTGGCGAGCTACCCTCCTCACTGTGGCGAGGTGAACCAGAGAGCAATGCTGCCAATTCTGCTAGAGCTCGCTGTGGCGAGCTGGAGATTTTCTGGTGTGATTCTGAGGAGTCCTAAGCCAATTCAACTACTGGGAAGCTTTATCATACAAGGATTGGGACTCCTAAGCTCAAAAGACTATATGGAATCATAGTTCAAGTGGAATTAAAGTCTTGGAAAAATATATCCACTTAGTGTCCTAGTTAGAGTATGATTAGGAATGACTTGTACTTAGAATTATAATTTAATTAAGAGTCCTATTTTAAGTCTAACTAGGAGTGGATATATTACTAATAGCCAAAGGGGCTGGAGAGCAAAAACACCACGCCACAAACACCATCTATGCATTCAAGAGACACAAGACATCACTGTTGAAGACGCCACGCATCAGAGCTGAAGAAAGTCATCCATTGTCCCTATTGCCGAAACTAGTATTTCCCTTTTCTTTTGTTTATTTTTGTTCAAGTTGATCATGCTTTCAGTCCAGAATTTTGCTGGATCTGTTAGTATGGTAGCTTAAATTCTCATATGCTTAGCTAGATATATCTAAGCCATGATGCCACGTTTGTGAGACAAGATTATGGTTTTAATGTTAGATAAATTAATTTGAGTATTCTGGAATTATTTGTTAGCTTTATTATTGAATCTATTTGGATTTGTTTGGAGTAGCTGACCACCTATTTGAATGATTCATATTGTTAGCCAATTAGTTAAGTCTAGAACCTTAATTAATTAGCATAAGTAACAACTAGTTAATCTTAGAATTGGATTAGTTAGAATAATTTCATATCTGAATTACATAAAGCCGCTGGTGGACCTTTATGGTTCAGGTTAGAGGATGTTTTCCATGGATCTTAATGCTCCAAGCTTGGTTATATCTCATGTGCTGGTGTATTGAGGTTATTGGACTTGGTAGGTTTTGAGCTCAGACGTTCTAGTTACAAAACAAACGATAAGGGAAGATAGGTAATTTTGTCGTACAAAGTTCTACAGTCTAGCTATTCGAAATTAATTTACCTATGCGTCAATGATCGAATTTGTGTAAATCATGATGAGAATATGTCGATGTTAAGCATGCTTTATTAATTTGATCAATCAATTCACTTTTATTTACTTTTCTTTATTTCTAAATCTGCCCAGAATTTTATTATTCAGCAACTACTTAATCAAAAACCCCCTTTCGTGTGTTTAGGAATAGTAGAAATTAGGTTAGTTGGTGGTTTATTTTTCTGTTATTTCCTTTCTTTTAAAGCAATCTTATTAGATTAAACACACGCTTCCTCGTGGGATCGATCCTAGTTGCCCTATATTATATTATAATTTCAAGGGAGTGGTGAACTAATTTGTGAGGCTACAACATCTCTTACAGAGTTCTGTAGATAGAGAAGAGGAAACCAAGAAAATTAAGGTGGGTTAGGGTTAGGGTTTACAGACGAAGAAGGGGGTATTTTAGGAATGAGAAAAGAATTTTTAAAGGTATTCAAAGAAATCATCAAAATGTTTTCAAGTAATCTAGGCCCAAAATTCTCTATTTGGGTCAAGTCAATTGCCTGAATTGATATTCCTAATTGGTATAACAGATTCTTTTACGCCATTGAAACCAAATAGGATAATTATTTCTATTTTGATTTATCTAATTTTTGGATTAGACAAGATTTTGATTGTGAACAAGTGAATTTGAATTATATAACTTGACTTCTTATGTAAATTTAGTCTTTAATACTTTAAAATTGTGATACATTTGTCTCTCACACTTTAATTTTGTCAATTTAGTTATTAATACTTTAAAATCATAACATTAGTTTTTCACACTTTAATTTTGACAATTTAATCATAAACAATTTAAAATTGTGACAAATTAGTTTCTCATACTTTAGCTTTACTAATTTAGTTCTTAACACTTTAAAATCATGATAAATTAATCATTCTATTTATCTTCATAACAAACATTAACAAAAACTTTTGACGTGAAATGTTTTTTTGTTCATATATACTGTTAATTGTTTATCAATATTTAACAATACATGTGAGCAGAAAAATTTTATGCCAACATTTTTTTATAATGATTTGTTATAGAGATAGACGGAAAGTTCAATTTGTCACAATTTTAAAGTATCAAAAACTAAATTAATAAAATTAAAGTATGAAGAACTAATGTGTCACGATTTTAAAGTGTTAGAGACTAATTTGACAATATAAAAACATGATGGACTAATTTATCATAATTTTAAAATGTTAAAAACTAAATTAACAAAATCAAAGTTTAAAAAAACTATATATCATAATAAATAAGTATTAAAGACAAAAGAGAGTTTTCTCTATGTGAGAATGACATGCTAAAATTGCTCATTGAACCGCACTTACTATTTTCCTTTTCAGAAACAGGTTAATTTTATTCAAATGACACTCAGTTCTTATTGGAAAATTTTAGGAACCAACTTTTGTTGAGTGATGATTATTGATAAGTCTAAAATTTACCGTTTCAAATATTTATTTTCTTCAATTTGAGATTATTTAATATTTAATTATTTGAATTAGTCTCCTATTTAAATTTTAGGTGGAAAGTTATGGATGAGAGAAAGAAAGAGTTTAAGTTGAACATTTTATAATATTTTTGGGTGAAATAAATACAAATTTTTTTAAATGCTCTTTTAAGTTTGATTTTTTTTTTTTTCCCTTTAGAATAGGGTACTATTGTCTCACTCTTACGTTTTTTTCCTAGTAAAGAGAAATTTAAAAGGGATGCTGTGTTATGATTGGGCCTCTAGCCCAATAACTATTCGGTTCACTTTCAATTTTCCTAAGCTGCCATTGAATTGGAAGGATAATGTAAAATTACCAATCTATCCTTGAAGGCTATATTATTTAGGTAAATGTATTTTGACCTCCGATTAGTTATTTTAATTGAGGTACGAAACTAACTTGGTCACTAAATTTATTTATCTCTATTATTTATTTTATTTTTATAACTCTTGTTATGATACATAATTTTTCTTTTTTTAAACACAACTCAAACATATTTTTTTCTAATTTAGTATTACAACTTTTAAGGGTTGGCCTTGGTGATTTGAATATGATAAATATAAATAAGATAAAAGAGTCAAATAAAGGTAAAATAGGATAAAGGTATGATAAGCTTTTATCATATGGAATGTTTGATGTTCACTAAATAACTTGTAAGACAATCTTATAATATCCTATAATATGTTTGATGTCAACAAGATAATGTTAAGATATGATATAAATTATATTTAAATGAAAAATTACATTTATACAAGAATTATTTATAGTTTTAAAATAATTATTTAATATATATATATATATATATATATATACACACAATAATTATTTAATGTATATATTAAAAAATTACCCTTATACAAGAATTATATATATAATTATTTAATATATTATTCAAAATGTGCATATTGTGGAAGTGGGTATTGGGGGGGAAAAAATTTATCCTACTAGGTTGATTTCTAATCCAATTTTCTCACAAGATAAAATTTTTTACTAAGAAGACAGGATATAGTTATCGTAATAAATTATCTTATCTTATTAACTCATCAAATAAAAAAAAAAAAAGAATAAAATATGATATCAATATCTTATCCTATCTAGTACACCATCATCACTAAATGGACTTGTAAAATCTTTATTTTTAATGTGTGGACCCATTTAAAAACATTATTTCTATAAAACATAGGTTCATATAAAGTATCTTCACCTCACCATTTCTAGTGATATACTAAATGAGAGTGTTACTAATAAGAAATAGTTGTTTAAGAACTACCATTAAAGGAATTTGAACCAAGTGCTATTAATATACTGTAGTTATAGCTTCTCAATCATTAGATGAGATTACAATTATAATGATTATGCAGATATAATCTCATTTAACGATTGATAATAATAATTACAGTGCAATCAACTGTATCAGATCCGGATCCCATTAAAGTTGCTTTTAACATTGAAATAGGCCTTGTAAAAGCTCCATTTAGTCTCTGTTAATATGTTTTGGACCTAGGATTACCTAATACTTTCGTTGAGTTACAAAACTAACTTCAATATTGGAGTAGGCCCCAAAAGGGCAGAACTGTCCCATCCAATCTCTCTTGCTTTCTTAAGTAAACAGTTCATAGCTTGGAGTTAAAATATATTTATTTTAAGCCTTTCTAATTTTAAACTAATTTTTGTGACTTATTTGGAACATACAACCGAAGGTCCTTCCTTAGGGAATGCCTATAGACATGCTCGTTGTGTACAAGCATTGAAAAGGTCAAATATATTATACACTTTTGGAAGGAATTGAGATCTAATTTACATTCTATTTCAACTTTTTGGATCATTTACACCATTTGCATGATCTAGTTCACATTGTGACCAAGTATCATAAAATGTTGCTATTGCATTATTATCACCGTTTCATTCATTAAACAAAGCTGCAATTTGATCTCTATCTCCCTCTATTTTCTTGGAGAAAAAATGGACGGGGTTTTTGGCAGTGTGGAGGGTAGATTGAAAGTATCCCTCAAAGATTCCACCATGATGTGGATTGTTCACTTTGCCATGAACAAAGCTCAAGAAAGGATGAATACCAAGAAAGGAGTTATTGAGCGATTGAATGAGATATCTAAATTCTATGAGTTGGCAGTGATGCAACTAGATGGGTGTATAAGCTTTGTTGAGTCAGAGACAGGAAGTAGCATTCTTGAAAGCAATCTTGAAGAGGTGCTTGATGACTTGATTGAAATAAGAGATCGTCTTCAAGGACGTCTTGAAGAATCTGAATTCGCTATCTCAGAGAAGGATAGAGAGTTGAGAGAGAGATTAGCGAATGAGTTGAAGCTAAGGCAAGCATTGGAGCTAAAAGAAAGGGAACTGATTTCTTTGGGTGCAAACCTTGAGGTTGAAAAAGCAAGAGGAGACAATGTTGAGGACAATGAGGGTAAAAGGAATGAAAATAGTGAGGGTGAGTTTTGTGATTTGAAGACTAGTGTAGATCAGCAAATGCTCAATATCAAACAAAGGCTTGAACCGGACTATAACGTGTTGGGCAAGGAGACACCTAGGGATATTGACGGCAAAAAGATTGAAGAGATGGGTTCAGACATAGATATATTGAATCAAACTATGGATCTTGCTTTTGGGAAGATGAAGAGTGCTCTTTTCTTGTGTGAGATGGGGCCAAAAGAGAAGAAATGGAAGTTGAAAATAGAGAAAGATATAATGTCTCTCTTGATTAAAAGTTTTATGAGGGAGTTCCAAGAGAATATTGAAGCACAATTGAGGAAGCAAGAGGAGGTTTTCAAAGGTTGGTGGGAGCATTGGCCACAATTGATGAATGAGGTGACAAGATTACAACATGAACTTGTTCCTCTCATGCAGGTAACATGTGCTGATGACACTAACAGTTGTGCTCTCTCTTCTGTTACAGATTTTTGGCAGAAGGCTTTTCAAGAAAGCGAAGGAAAGCCTTTGCCAGAAGAAACTAGCCATAACAGGCCTAAGAGTAAGAGATCTTCCCCAAAAGGTGACGAGAAAAATCAGATGAAAGACGATAAAGAGGAAGAAAACAACTTTGTTGCTAAGATGATAAAGAATCATGAGTTTATTATTCGCAAAAAGAGCGAAGAACTGAGTTCTTATAAGCATGGAAGTTTACAAGAGAAAAGGTCTTCACCCACAAAGAGAGGAAAGGAACATGATTGCTTGAAAGGAAGAATCCAAGATGTTGCTGCTAGATTGGACAGTCTATTGAATTGGAATGCTAAGTTAAGAGAATCCCTTTACGGCCAAGGGGTGGTTCATAAAATGGATACTCTTCCAGAAGACAAGTTATCAGAATTTAATGTGATTGGCAAGGCGAAAGAGAGCAACGATACTTTTGAAAGTGCCTGGAAAAAGATAGAAGGAGCCTCTCATGGTTCAAATGAACTACAGGACAAAATAAGGGATTCCAAACAAGAAAAAGAAGATAGAGAATCTAAAGGCATGGTATTGCAAGGTATGGATATTCCTCTACATAAAAATATTGAAGAAGAATTTGACAGTGATAGAGACATAGAGAGACAGATTCAGGAGCATGTATGTAAATATTACCTAAAAGAATTCATTAATCGGTGGAATGAGAACATTGAAAGAAATAAAATTGAAAGGCAGATTAGAGATGAGGTGATTTTCATTGTTTTATCAGAAGCAGCTAAGGATAATTGTTTGACTTATAACTTTAACTTAGCAGAATGTCATGGTGGTGGAACTGAGAAATGTAGCGACAAAGAAGGCAATATAGAGGGCACTATAAGGGAGGATATATGTATGCTTATCTTCAGAGAAATGGTTAAAGAATATAACAAAATTTTAGAAGATTATAATGGTGAGAGTCTAGTTGAAGACGATAAATGTAAGATTGTCTCTTTCAAAACAGTAAAAAATTCAGCCGGCATTGCATCAAAGGATTGTATAGAGGACAGTATTGAAGAAAATCTTCTGAAGGAAGATGTGTATATGGTTGTCTTCAGAGGAATGCTTAAAGATTGGAAAATTGAGTTGTGTAGCTATTTCATAGAGAACCTCATAAACGAAGAGATAAACGAATGCATTATGGTTGAGGCATTGAAATATGCCTCTAACTTATCCAGGGAGGTCAAATCACCAATTCAAGGCAATATTATGGAAGATACTTACTCTACTGTCATGATAAACCAAGTTCAAAATGTTAAGGGGGAAGAGAAGTTTCTAAGGATATTAGAATCTCTAGTTAGATGTTTTGAGGCAGAGGAGTATCTAATGCTAAGTGCAAAATCTGAGATGAAGGAACATAGTAGGCAATTCGACTTGGGTTCAGAACGCGGCGAGTTACATGAGCATGAAATTTTTGAGGATTTGATTACTGATGAAGAGCAGACTTTCTGTTCAGTAACTAGCAAAGTTGAGAAAGCCTTGCATCAATTATTTAGAAGCAAGACACTTCTAAGAGAATTAGTCAATAGTTTAGGCCACATGGCGAGCGAATCAGAAAAAATGCATTCTCAGACAAATATAACTGAAATGAAAATGAAGTCTTCTTCTTCTGTTTTCTTGCCTCTTTTGGAGTTTTCACAAATATTTGCTGAATTTGAGGGCATGGTGAACAAGAGACTAGAGATGGTTTCTGAGAGGTACTTCACTCATTCAAAGTCTGATATTCTTCTAATATAATATTATTTCTCTCTTGATTTTATTATATTTAATTCCCCAAAAATCTTAATTCAGGTTGGAAAAGATGAAGTATTTTTTGGATTCAGTTATTGAGTTGGCTATTTGCCTGAGAAATAATGAATTACTTTACCAGAAGGCCTTCTTCAGAAGGTGCCAGAATCTCATAAAAGCTGAAGCTGAGGTCTGTAACTTAGTCAAGTTTTAACACTAATATTAACTAGTTAACCAAATTCAATAGCAAGAAAATAAATAAGTAAAACAAAAATTCAAGCCAAATTGATTCATTTAAAAAAAAAAAAGAAATTTCATTTGCTCAATTCTTTCTTCTCAGAGGGAAGAACATTTATGATTTGTTCTAACTCTCCTAACATGCTTGTGATATTCATAATAAAATGCCCAAACGTAACAATTGTTTGCTAACATTTAGGTTGATCTTCTTGGTGATCAAGTGGATGCACTTGCTAGCTTACTTGAGAAGGTATATGCAATTCTTCATCAGTATGCACCAGCTTTGCAACAGTACTTTGAGGTGAGAAATTTGCTCTCTTTGTTTCTTTCAGTTCCTCCCTCTTCTCTCAATGGAATTAGCTGCAAATTTACATTATTGAAAGATAAATAAGAGCCTACTTAGATTAACTTTTTTTTTTAAAAAAAAAAATGCTTTTAAAATATAGAAGCAAATACATAATCAAAAGCAACTTTTTTGTTTGTAAAGATTTTTTTTTATGAACAGTAATAAACTTATACTTCTGTTTTTTTAAAAGTATCTTCAAAAGCTTTTTAAAAATACTTTTATATTTTTTCGAAAGCTAATCCAAACATTCAAGATTTATACAAAAATATTTTTTTTAATTACTAGAAATATTTTTATAAAAAAAGTATACCTAAATGTGCTCTAAGACTTAATTGATACTGCTTTCAAAAAGTTTTCTCATGCATTGCTGTGTTATTCTTCTTCAGGTCTCTGACATTTTGGAGTTGATAAAGAATGAACTGATTGGTGGAGCTGCTACTAGTGCAAGTGTAGTGACGTAAGCTATTTTGATAAATTCTCAACTATACTTTTAAAAGGTTAGCAAGCATAGAGAAATGTAAATAAGTGTAAGAAGGAAGTTGTAATTATATACAGAAGCAAAAAGATATGTGCCATTAAGTATAAATTCTCCAAGTGAATTGAAAATCCAATCAACTTATTCTTGGAAACTTCCATAAACTTTTCTTGTTTGAAACATTGTGTTATATAAGGACTCCTGCGCACTTGAGATCTAGCGCAAAGCAAACACGAAATGATCGACTTACCTTTGGTTACATTTTACAAATAGTAAATCATTTACATAGATGAGTACATTTTAATCTCAGACTTCGTTTTACTTGTTGACCATGTTTATTTGATAGAATGGAATGGAAGAGGGAGAGAGAGTTACTGTGTGGAGAGGAATTTCTCTCTCCTAGATGCAAGCTCAATTCTTTAAATAAGAGGGATAACTCTTCTATCATTTTTAGAAAAAAAAGTTACAATCCCTTAAATAAGGGAATTTATACTCTTTTTTATTCACACTTTATTTTTTTCTCCATTCTTACTAAAATCTATTCCATCAAAAGAAACATATAATTAAATTAAACATTAGAATGGGCTCAAGTTTTCTTGTGTGATTTGCAGATTGGACTTGGTCCCTTGGGAGAAACACATGTATACTAACCTCTCTCAAATATCTTTGAAGTCTTTGGAGTTTTGCTCAAAACCCACCAAATTGTTTATTACTCTTACTCTTCTTTACATATCCTTAACTTTATGATTTGTCTTTCATGTTTCTACTCAAATTTTCTCTTGACCAACCACCTTAAATGGGTTTTAATGGCTCTTTTCTTTGGTTTATTTACCCAAAATATGTAAGAAACAAAGATGCTTCTCCTACTCAAAGGTAAGCACATTGCAATTGGTGGATGCAACTAATAAAAAATCAGGTGTATGATTCAAACTAAAGACGTTTTAACCAAATATTTGATTTAACCCATCAAGTGAATAACAGGGACTTGTGTTAAGTTTTGGAACTTGTCTTTTCAAGCTTGCTAAACGGTCATGCTACCCTCTTGTAACCTCTTTTTACCAAAACAAACACCGCCATGATATTCTACCTTCATCATTACACCTCAAGGAAGAAAAAAAAAAAAACAACTTTTACAGACCTTAAAGAGTTGTATTAATGAGGTTTAAATTAATTTATACATGAATTTTTATTTTTTTAAGAGTAAATATCTATTTTGGTCCATCATACTTAAAATTTTTATTAATTTGGTCCCTCACACTTAAAACCCTAATCAATTTAATCCCTCACACTTAAAACCTTAATCAATTTAGTCTCTTAAACTTGTAAAACTTATCAATTTAAACCCTCACACTTCAAAAATATTGATAAATTTAATAGAAGAAATTGATAAAAAATTTAAAGCGTGAAGGACTAAATTGATAAATTTGAAATGTGAGAGACGAAATTGATTAGGGTTTCAAATGTAAGGGACAAAATTAATAAATTCAAAGTGTGATGGACTAAATTTATAAGAGTTTCGAGTGTGAGGGACCAAAATAGGTATTTACTCTTTTTTTAATTTCAAATGAAACCCAAGACCTTCTTAATACTATCCAAGCTCCTCATCACTAGCCTATACCTATAGCACCAACTTTCGAAAATGTAAAAAAAAAAAAAGAAAAATTGTGTTTTCTAGGGCTGATTGAGAGACAACATCTATCTTTAGTGTATAGGTAACCAGTAAAAGGCACAAAGCAAGTATAAGTAACTTGTTTAAAAATTGTTTAACTAATTTTTTTTTAGTTTATCACAAAGTATCCTCGTATTCTTTAATATGATAAGACTAGTCTATATTCAGGACAAAAAACAATAAGTGATAAATATCTACCAACAAAGAAGATTCCATGCTTTCCAGGCTTAACCTGTTTTTCATGGAACCAACACACTTTGGTGTTTATTTTATGCTTATGAACACCTGAAATGCTTGCTTTTGGTACTCCGAAGAAACAAATCTTAATTGAACTTATATTTGCTCAATGGATATAATCTACTCACGGTAAAACTACATATGGGTTCAATATTATAAATAATATGTAATATGACCAAGAGCATTTACCACTAGGTCAAAAGCTTAAGCTAGTAACAAGAGCACAACTCTTGACATATGATGTCTTGTATCATATGCAGGCCCTTTGGGCATATCATTCCCTCCCTTTTTTGGGAAGATTCGCCCTCGACCCTTGAAATATTGTAAGCATGTAAAACTTAAATTCAAATCCGCACTAACTTTTGATACCTAATGATATGACTATGAGCATTTATCACTAGGCCAAAAGTTTAAGCTGATAGCAAGGACATAACTCTTGACATATAGCACCATGCATCAAATGGGACCCTTCTCTATTTAAGCCATTAGACATGGGCTACTAGGTTGAGTAGCAAGGAGGGCAACGAAATTCCAGCAGCCGAGCTAGATGTCAGAGCTGAGTTGGGAGAAAAAAGACTTGTGCCAACTGGAGAATTCTGGCAAGTTCAGATTAGTGGACCAAGTCAGACGGTGCAGATATCAACCCATTTACCTGAAGAATAGCAGCAACAGTTGCATCAATTGTTGAAGCAGAATGCAGAAGCCTTCGAGTGGATAGCCACAGATATGACAAGTATTGACCCTAACGTTATATCTCATAAATTGTGTATTAAACCTAGAACTAAACCTGTTGCTCAAAAGAAAAGACTCTTTGGCCCAAAAAGACAGGCCGCTATTAAGGAAGAGTTACAAAAATTGCTTAAGACAGGATTTATTAGAGAGGTCGAATACTCATGCTGGATTTCCAATGTAGTTATGGTTAGGAAACCAAATGGGAAGTGGAGGATGCGTACAGATTTTACCGACCTAAACAAGGCATGCCCAAAAGACCCGTACCCATTACCGAATATAGATTGTCTGGTGGATCAAGCTGCAGGATATCAATTGCTAAGTTTTATGGATGCTTATCGGGTTATAACCAAATAAGAATGGATCCACAGGATGAAGACAAGACTACATTCATCACCGATGAAGGGTGCTATTGTTATCAGGTAATGCCCTTTGGGTTAAAGAATGCTAGTGCCACGTATCAAAGGCTTATGGACAAGATGTTTAAGGGATAGATAGGGAGAAATTTGGCTGTATATGTGGATGATATTTTAACTAAATCAGCCAGCTTTGAGTAGCATTTGAACTACTTGGGTGAAACTTTTGAAACTTTGAAGCAGTATAGAATGAAGATTAATCTCGAGAAATGCAAGGGGAATCGAAGCCAATCCAGATAAATGCCGATCTATCTGTATACTGAAAGAGTGAGGGAATCAAACGTTGACTCAGCAACACGCTGCATTTGTTTCTGCCAACAGGCTATCTTTGGTGACTAATTTTACCAGAGTGCTCAGCTATTATTTGATAATCAAGTGAAAAAAACAGGTAAATCTCCATGCTAATGCCACCAGCATCCATGCTTATGAGTAAGTGGATTGAAATTTAAATTTTCCTCAGCTGTGGCTTTTTTCTGCATCCAATGACTCAGAGAATATGATTCCCATATTTAAGAAAGTAGCAAAAGCTTCTAAAGGAAAGGTAAGATTTGAAGTTTTTGTAAAAAATTTCACACAGCAAATTTGCACTTGTAATCTTATCAAGCATATATCCTGCTGTATCTATTTCTTGAAACTTAATCTATTAGCCTTGTAATCTTATCAAGCATATATCCTGCTGTATCTATTTCTTGAAACTTAATCTATTAGCTTTTAGTCTGACTTTGGTGATGTGTTCCTTATAGATCTTCGTGGATATGCAATTGGATGATGAAGAAATGGCGAAACAATTTTCTGAATACTTTGATGCAAGTGGTGGCAAACCAAGAGTGAGTTTTTCACTGATATTTGTCTCATATGATGCTAATTTTAGTTTTCCTTCAATTTCATGCACAAAGGCAATTCCCAGATGGTGCTTGCTCACTTGCAGATACTTACTTCTAGCATTTCCAACTTGCATTTAATTGTTCAATTAGCATCTATTTTTATCATTGAGGTCTAATTGGAATTTATTATATTTCATATTAATTTTTCCACTTTAAGATCTAATTTTACTTGTTAGAGATTTTTAATTTCAGGAATAGACCTCAGGAGGCCTCGAGATTTATGTCCAAGCTTAAGATTGGAGCAATGATTTTCATTAATTCATGAGCAAGGGCACAAGGATAATTTCCCAATTCAAAGAGGGCGAAATAGGCTTTTGACAATATAAGGAGTGGCATTTTTGTAATTATTGTAATTAGGGCTTCATTAATGGCAAACTTGTAATTATTGCCATAGGGGACATATGCAAATTCGGCCAGCCCCCCTCCCAGTTGCACTTCACCTCTCTTTCACATTTTCCTTCACTTTTCTCCCTCTCCTACGGCTTCCTCCATGAAAATGGAAGGCTAGGCGCGTCTGTGGTCAATCTGGGATAGCTGGAAGACTGTCGGTTTGATTCTTGAGACCTGTATTGTGTTTATTTTGAATTTAATGATAGTTATGTTTCTCTACTCTTCATTTCCTTCTCTGTGATTGTGTATGGTGATTATTATGCATGATTACTGGATGGGTTTGTGGGATTTCTAGGCCTGATCACTGGATGAGTTTGTGGGATTTCTAGGCCTGATCACCCTAGGAGTGATTTCAACGGAGTAGAACTTGATTTGGTTGGATAGAAATTCAGAATTTAAGTCTTGGATGTTCTAATCCTTTGTTGCGATGTTAGTTGAGGTTAGATTTGGTTCCAATGACCATAATCTATGCGATTGTATAGTAGGAATTGTCGAGCTAGGTGCAGGGATACCGGCTTAGTAAGAGTTCAACCAAATTAATTAATTAGGTAGGTTAATCTTGAGATTTTGGGGTTAATCTAGTTAATTAACATAACTATAATTAAATTTATCTTTAGGTCGAGGATAGAATCACCATTGTCTGATAGTTTCCCAGGTTGATTACATTTCCATCATCTGTTCATTTCGATTTTATTGTTTAGTGCATTTATTCACTGTTGAATTGCTAAAACCCACCCGCCCCTTTCTCCTAATTAACTGAAACTTGTACTAGTGATTCTCTGAGAATACGACCTTGGTTTGAAACTCAAACTTGATATTTTTAATTTGACCGCAACCTGTAGTAGCGACGCTATAGGGCGCGCGTCACAGGTCTTTGCCTTCAACAGAGACGATGATGGCAAGAAATATGTACATGATGGTGAATTCACCATAAGCAATATCAAAGTTTCATGGATCAAATTTATTTCCCAACTTGGTCATTTTCTGTACCAACGTCAAGCATATAATTTAACTTGATTAATTCCTCTAACCAGTAATATTTGATCTGTCTGCAAGATCTTTTTTTCTTTTTTTGTGAAAAAAATGCAGAATGATGAAGATGTAAAGATTGTTGTTAGCAAGAATTTTAATGAGATTGTTTTGGATGAGTCCAAAGATGTTTTTCTTGAGGTATAGATTATTCTAATTGCTCTATAACTGCTAGATGAATGATGCTTACATGTATTTATATATTATTTATCAGATATATGCACCATGGTGTGGACATTACCAAGCATTGGAACCAATCTACAATAAGCGTGCTACTTATTTAAGAGGAGTTCACTCACTTGTTTTGGCCTCAGGGTCAAGTTCTTATACTTGTTCTTCTTGTCACCTCAGATTGTGAACTGAAAATGCATGCTTCTATCCCTTTCAAGCTTTCACAAATCAGCTTTCTTAGATATATCAAAGAGTAACCAGCAAAATGCTGATAGTAATGTTAAGGATGAACTGTAGAGATTTTAGGAAGCATTCATCTGGAGAATAGCACCTTTTGATTCATCAAGAACTACAAAATCTTCACTTCTCATTTTTAGGAAGAGAACAAAGTGTTTACTTGCTTTTCCAAATCCACTTATTGTTTTTTCTTACTGTCTTGTATTGTATTTTACAGCATAATATGAAACCTGAAATGTAAACAAAGATGACTGATATTATATAGATTTGGAAGCTTAAGGCTTTTAAGAGTAGCATCCATCGAGTTCAGTTGGGCGTACACCCTGGCCATCCCGATCGACCCTAACAGAAGGAACAATTTTTGCAAACTGATATTGACCAAAGTGAAGGTAAACCCAACCAGTCGGGTAACA
Source organism: Bauhinia variegata (assembly GCA_022379115.2). Classification (NCBI taxonomy): domain Eukaryota; kingdom Viridiplantae; phylum Streptophyta; class Magnoliopsida; order Fabales; family Fabaceae; genus Bauhinia; species Bauhinia variegata. The sequence goes on from CM039428.1 coordinate 10,084,899, forward strand.
TCTCGGTTTCAATCGGGTTATGTTCAACCCAAACATTAGGGTATCCTTGCATACTCATATAAATATATAATTATAGGAGATTGCTTAATGCACTCTCCAATTTTTTTTTAATGCACTCCCCCAACCTATAACATGACCAAAAACACTCTATCAACACAACAAAAAATATGCACTCCCCACTACCGCAGCATTCACTCCCCCCTTATAATTTTCTTCATCCAGCAAAACTCACTCACTCCCTCATTTTCTTTGATTAATCTATCCACAGTAGTAAAAAGAGTTATATTGCATGGCTTTCATCATTATTCTTAGTATTCTTATTAGTTGAGTTTGAAAAATTGAAGAAAACAAGTTTAAATCAAGCAAAACAAGAAGATTGTGCGAAAGAATGTGGAGTTGCATAAAACAAATCTATAGATCTGTTTCATATATTTGTAGATCCATATAAAAGTTTTAGAAGTTGAAAGAAGAGTGGAATGGATTTGGAGATCCATTTAGCTTGTTTCCAAGCCAACAGAGCTATAACTCCGTATGGGCATTCATGAGAGCAAATCAAAGATCTTGACATAGACACACCCATCCAACCTATATTCAATTTCATGTACACAAAAACAAAGAAAAATATGCCCTAACTCTAATCAATGTTGCAGCAAACTAACACAAATGAAAGGAGTAGATGAACTTACTACCAAGCCCTAGCTCTCCTTCCTCCTTAGTTCATTGCTGCTTCTATCGTCTCCCAAGCTTGTCAATGGGAGATTGTGTGTTGATAGAGGGAGTAAAGTGCTGCTATGGCTTCCGGGGATGATGGGGAGTGTGTGTGCATTTGTGTTTGTGAGGCAAAGTGATGGGGAGTGGACAAGGATTACAGATCTATAAGTTTGGGGAAGGGTGGAAAGTATATTTAGAATAAAATTAAATAAAACTTAAGTTGAAGAATGCATTAAGCACTTTCCTTAAATATAAGAGTTTTTAAGAGAAAATTATTAGTGAGCGTTGCCTATCAAACAATTGCTCTCTACAAAACACGTTGTATGCTTTAGGAATAAGTTGTTTTCGTAATGTCATAAGAAAACACAATTTTATGATCTATTTTGTGTTTTGTATCAGAATGTACCATTGCTAGTTTACTGGAGATTTTTGCTTATGGCTAGAACAATTACAAGAGCATTCTAGTAAAAACAGTTATTTAGGAATTTAAACAAACATGTAAGCTACATAGCATTTTTGTCTAAGTTATTATATACCAGTTCCACTTTGAGCCTAGTGGTTGGTTGCCCATTCACCATAGGATCAGGTGTTCAAAGACTGGTTCTCCTAAGTGCAGAACAAAGCAAACAGGCTCTTATAAATTAATGAGGCATTTCAAAATACCTGTATTTTTTCCTAACTAGAAGCTAGGTGGATAATTAGCCACTTTATTCTCAAGTAATAATCAAAATATAGCTTGATTTCTATTAATTAAAATTACCAGTCTGTAAGCAAATCATTTGTAACAGACTTGCAGCCAGAAGTACCAAAAAAAACACGGTTCTATACATCTTAACAAAGCCATAAACATCTTCTGATCCTTTTAACCATAAACGTTCTAACTACTCAAAGGAATAAATTAAAGGGGCGTAACCATGACTAATAGCTTAATTTGGTGCTAATAGAAAATGTAACTAATGAAAATCAGAATCAAACTTGGAAGATTGTGTCAGGAACAAAACCTGGTGTTTTAACTGTCTTCAGAAGTCCAACCACTTCTCGTAATAGACACAAGTTCCTGGGGAGATAATGCCATCTGGTGTACAAAGGCTTATTCGAGGACAAACGCCACATGGAACAGAAGCCATGGCACCTGCTTTTGGTTCCCCTTTATGGCCACTCTTGCTAGTGCATTTATAACAAACTCTACCAATCGGAACAGATGCAAATTCCCCAAAGCCAGTGCTCTTGACCTCAGTGATCTCATTATCCAATACCAACGCACGCAAAATCTCTTCTATTTGCTGCTGTGTGATTTCAGCTTTAAAGATCCCAGACTTTCTGATCCACTCTGAAACTCCATCAAATGTCGCAACTTTCTGCCTGAAAATGTGCTTCAAACATTGATCCTTTACAATGTTTATAAAGTCTACATCAAGAATCCCTTCACTATACCAATCCCCACCAGTGATTTCTTTTGATGGTTCAAACTCTGCTGCCATATAGTGCTTTCTCCCTTTGTTTTGGATGTTAACGACCTCTTTTATCAGTTTCTTTCCTTCAAGTGACTTAAGGGATTTGTTGACCACATTGTCGGCAAGGTTCGATTCTCGTTTTAAGTCTCTTGTCCAAATTCCCATGTCCCTCTTGCTTCTTATCACATTATATAGGATGCGCTCGTGATCTGTTAAAGCAACAGATGAAGGACCAGAGTCTGGTTGTTTCCTTTTAAGGGAAGGCAATCGACTCATTCCTTATAAGATAAAAGGAACAAATACAAGAGAAGAAAATAATGTCATTCAAATGGCTCATTGAACAATCAAAATAGTTTTAACAAGACAAACAAGGTCAATGTGTCATCAATCCAAAAATTTTGCCATAGATGATTTAAACATTGGCCGCGTGGAACATAGAGAAACAAATAATTTCAAGTCTCTAACATGATCATCAATAAGCCTTATTCATGTCGTCTGAAAAAAGTTTGATATGAGTATAACAAAACTGAAAGACGTGAAAAGCCTTAATCATAGGGATAATCAACATTCAAATACCTTACAAGGATAACAAAATTGAAAAATGTTTCATGTCATCTGAGAAAAGTTCAATTTGTTATATGGGACCTGCAGAACAACTCCTAGGCTCTTACCAGAAGGAGAACATCAGAAAACTTGATAATATTATTATAGCAGAATTCGTTCCAAAACTACATAACACCAGAACATGATAATATTATGTAGCAGCAAACAACAAAAAATTGTAAAAGATCTGCACTATTATGAGAGTGAATTTTCACCAGCCCATTAATGCCAAAACAAAGGATTACAACTCCACAATGCATTCCCCATTGATTGAAGCAGCTAACCCAATATTTCCCACCAAATTCAAATCAGTTTACCCAATAAGCCCACCATATTACCAGAAAAAAAAAAAAAAGACAATTAGTTACCATCCATTAAATCCATGAGAATTGAAACCCGTGCAGAAGCCTAAACTGGAAAACAGAGTGCTTTATAACAATGACTGCTACTCTTTGATTTCATCCAGCACAAAGTAGGAATACAGTGAATTGAAATAAAATAAAACTCTCACACTTAACTCAGAAAGGCAAGGAATCCAACCCATCCAATACCTTTTATAAAAGGCCGGTCCAGTTTTTCTAACATGGGCCACTTCACTAGCTCCTTGTAATGACAAGTGTCCTTTCGTTTTGGCTAGACTAGCAAACAGGCGGGCCTAATATGGGCACCTAAAACAAGTCCTTTCATTTTTTCAAAATCAAATCTGCGAGCATCTGCAGAAACAGAAGAGAGAGAGAACCAGGGAAGGCGTTGAGAGAGGAAGAACAGGAGGCTGACGGGGATCGAGTGAGAGTGAAGGAAAGAAATCTTCTTGCTAGAGAAGCGGTATGGGGAAAAAAGATGATAAGGGAAGAAGAGAGCCGATGACAAGAGCTGTGTAAGATACCAAAAGAACAGGTGACACCACAGGAATCATCTTCTACAGACTTCATTCTTCTTCCCCCCTTTTCATTTTTCACTTAAAAGCTTGAATCTTTTGTTTAGATTTGCTTTATTTTGCTCTGCATTGGTGAGATATCACTGATTTTAAGTTTTATCGGTTGAGGATTTTGAGTCTCTCTGCTTATTCTATTACTGAAATTTTTCTTAGCTTTTATACAGATCTGTTATGGTTTGCTTTGCTTTGTTTCTCAGTGGCAAATTCAGAGGGCTGCCAAGAAAGACTATCAAAGATTAATTCACCAAGGTCATTTATGGGAGAGAAGACTTGAGTAGGCTTACCAGACTTAACGAGGAAGCCTTCAACATGGTATGCTGTTTTTGTTGGAACATTTTTTGAAGAGACGTGGAACCATAACTGATTTATGCTATACGCACCACATTTTCCTCTGCTTGAAACACACAACTGAGATTAAAATGGGGGATTTTTGATTGTCTTGCTTTGGAGGCTTATAGGTGATTTTGGATTGTCTTTTTGTCATAGTAGAAATATTTGTATGTCTGTTTGGTGAGTTATATTTGTTTCAAAGAATGCATAATTTTATAGTTTTATTAGATATGCATAAAATGAAAAAAGCTAATGCAACTCATAGCACCTTGAAATGACTTTACCTCATTTTTTGTCAGGCTGGATAGCTTGCTGCCTGTGTTGATCTGTAGTTTCTATTATCTGTATTAATTTGTCCATCCAGAATATATAATAGAAACAGAGCATGGGTTATGGGTAACAAAAAGGATTGAAATGGAGCTTGGGCAATAGAAGTTGTGGGTAGAAAAATTGTGACTAATCACTAAGCTAACCAAAGAGGGGGTTTTCTTTACATCTCTCTTTTTTGTGCTTTTTTGATATCTGGGTTTTATTTTTCATTTTCAAAGTGTTCATGTTTGTGATGTTAAAGGTTTTTTTTTTTTTTCCATCGACTTCAGTAAAGCAAATATTGGTACCATTCTCCCATTCATGAGATTGTTTCCTTTGTTACTTAAAAATAAATTATTCTGTACAGGTTTTTTCTAAGGTGATCCTTAAGTAAATTTTCTTTCTTCCCTGTGTTATTGTGTACAGATTTTTTTCTTGAAAAATATGGCAGGGACTTGGCAAGTCAACTTTGTGGAAGAAAGGTATCATTGATTACTTTATTCTCAATTATGTGAATCAGTGAACATATTTTGATTGATTAAATGGAAGGACAAACTTTCATCCTTTCCAAGGTCTGATTTTTTTTTTTTTTCCCATGAACTCACCTTCTGATTGAGATGTCCTCTAATATTAATGAACATGTTTATGGAACTGAATATTTGCATTATTTAAAAAAAAAAAAAAAAAATCAAATGCTCCTACCTATGTTGTTAGATTTCTTTTATGATGTTATCTAGATAGAAAGAAGAGCCTCTTTTAAAACTTTTAGCTTTGATCCTGATAGAATCCTCTATAATGTGCATATTTTTTCAGGTTGTTCTAATATAAAAGATGATAAAAACAAGCAAGGTGTTCTTAACCAATGGTTGTTCTAATACTGATGTGGTTCTCAGAGTATGTAGGGCTGATTACTATAAGCTGGTTAGTTAGATTTGAGCTCATGAAAACTTTTAGTATTGCACTATGAAGATCCTTGGTAACTTTGAGAGGGAAATCCCAATATAGAATTGGAAGCTGGCTAACTTCATTATTTAAAGAATAAGTATATTGTTCATTCGCTAAGATATTTGGAAGCTAGCTAAGTTAAATGATGAACTTGACATGCTCTCTGGTCATTCTGAGTTCCAATTAGGGGCCGAAAGGTTCTGTTTAACCTCCATTTCGACCTTAGCAAAATTTGTTCACTGCTATATATGGCTTGGTTATTCTGTACCATTGCATTTGTTATGCTTGCTTCTAAAATTTGGTGCAGCAAAGTTATATAAAGCTTGATATAGCAAATCTTGGTATATAGGGTGGGAAGGTTGAGATATATATTGTTGAGAAAACTAAGGCAGGTGTAAGATCAGCCAAACTGATTCTTGGGTCAGTAGAAGCATGTAATATTAGGAATATTTGGGAAGCTCATTGGTTTGTTTCCCATTAAAGTATGCTTAATTTAGCTTTTGGAGACCCTAAACCATAGGTATGGCCTCAAGCTTATCTATTGGCGTTTTTGTATTTTCTTGGTGGATTATAAATTATAAATGGTTCTATTTATCTGTTTCTATAATTAAATACATGAGACGGTGACAAAAACTTTAAGCTTTTGACTTCCAATCTTTTTCAAAGAAAGAAAAAGGGGAAAAAGGTGAGATTGGCAGAAAAGTATTATTGATATTGTAATGTCTATTGTGTTCTCCTGAATGCAAACTCAATCTGCAGGGTTATTATCTCTGTAGACAATAGTGTTAAAAGTGAGACATCTATGTCTGCTATCCCTACTTTTTTTTTTCCTTCACTTCTTCTAGTAGCTAAATTAGTGTTGCTTGCTATTCCTTATAAAACAACTTTTAATCTCTAATTAAAATGATCAATTATTGTTTCTAAATTTATAGCTCAGAAACAAATAATGTCAAGCAGTGGACGTTGAATGCAGCTCAAACGCAGGTAGTCTTTCATTGGGTTTTGGAGTTTTTCCCTCAGATGATTGCTTCTAGCTGAACAAAGTATTAAGCATTATGAACGAGACAAGAATCAGCTTTATGGAAGTAGGTATATGTCGATGCAGGTTTTTCCATGGATTTTTCTTCTCCGTGTTTACTGCAGAAATTTTGTGGATTGCATGATGTTCTTGGGAGGATCTAATGGCTTTTATTTTTTCAGTAAGTCTTTACTCTTTTCTTTTTTCAGTACAACTTGAGAGTGAGATAGGGTGAAAAGAAAGGGAAACAAGGGACATCATTCTTGCTACATGGGTGCATTTGGACACAGATCTGTCCCCAGGTTTTCAGGTAACTCTTTACTATCTCTCCCCAAGTCTGTTGATTCATTTTTTAAGAATGATAATAGAGTTAAAAATCTGCATTTATTTAGGTGCCACGGGGGCTCAACAGTATCACACAAGAAAAAGAGAAGTCCCAAATGAACAAGATAGATAGACTTTCTGGAAATAACTACTGCTCTGAAAAAGTCAATCTATACCAAAACTATTGTCGAGGAGTTTTGGAGGTGAAGTTGTTTCTTAGGAAAAAAAAAAAATGAATATCCGCCTTTTTTGGGTTTAATTGTTTTATCTAGGTTTTATTTGCTTGGGGATGAGAAAATTGAATAATAAACATGTAAAAGAAGCTTGAAGTTTCTTGATTTGGTTATTAGCCCCTGTAGCTGAAAGTTTCACAGTAATTAAAATAAAGCTGATACCAATTTGTTTCCACCAGGTTACCCAATGACTTTTAGTTGTTCAACTCACATTTCTACCTTGGGACCATAAAGAAATAGTAGGGAAAGGAAGAAACATAACATGATTTGCTTTTAATTAAAGCTGAAAGTTCAGATCATTTTATTCATTTATCTCTATTTTTGACTGTCTTGAACAATCCATGTTGAAAGCATTTGGGTTCAATTTTACAAAGTTATGGAGAAATTGATGATGATGTCACACGTAAGATACAAGCTGGATGGTTTAAATGGAGAAAAGCTTCTAGAGAGATTTGTGACCATAAAGTACCTACCAAGCTTAAAGGAAAGTTTTATTGTATTGTTATTCAACCAGTTGTGCTTTATGAAAGTGAATGTTGGGCTTTGAAAGGACAAGAGGAGCACAAAGTGAGGGTTAGCAGAATGAGAATGCTCAGATGGACATGTGGCCGGACAAGAAAGGAGAGGATACGAAATGATTGCATAAGAGAAGACATTGGAGTAGCACCTATTGAAGATGACAGAAAATCGGTTAAGGTGGTTTGGACATGTGCGGGGAGGCTGCCAGAGGCACTAGTGAGAAAAGTTGACCTTATGGTATTTAGCCCTGGGAAAAGGTGTAGGGACACTTGGAGAAGTTATAAAAAGAGATATATTTTAAAAAAAAAATATGGTTTCTAATAGAATACAATGGCATTATACAATCCATGTAGCCAACCTCACCTAGTCGGATAAGGCTTTTTGTTGTTGTATCTCTATTTTTTACTGTATGCATACTTAGAGAAAGGGGGATAAGAAACTCTCTAACAAATGGTGTATATATATATATGAGTGGGGATGTTTCTAAGCTGGACTGCAAATAAAGGAAAGGCTTTGGGCAATGATCGTCTTAACTATGATATCTAGCAATAACAAAACTTCATGAGTGATGTATCCTAATGAAGTTTTGTTCAGACCATTTCTTTTGTTTAAACCGTTTCTCTCTTTACAAGAACATAAGTTAATGAGTGATGTATCCTAATGAAGTTTGTAGTATAAAGCTATGTAAAGCTTGATGCAGCAAAACTTTATGAGTGATGTATCCTAATGGAGTTTGTAGTGTATCAATTCATGGCCTGCATCCTAATGAAGTTTTACTTTGAAATTACTTTTGGCTATTATGAGTGCTGTATCATCTCTTTTACTTATGATTGCTTGATTCTGTTGAAGGGTATCATGCATTTCTATGTTCTAGACATCTTTTTTGCATTTCTAATTATGTGGTCTTGCAGGTGGAGTAGTATGTCAGTGATGGAAATCTGCCAATTGACAAGTATCTAATGAGTTTTTTCAAGAAGAGCAAGGATTCAGGGCTGTTTATGAAGGTTACACTTTACCATTGTAAATTTCTAAAATCCATATCCTAGAGTGACAAATAACAGACAATATTATTTTTTGCAGTATGATACTTAGATTTGCAGCACAATATGAATCCTTGTGCTGCTTATTTAAAATTAGCAGTAATATTATCACAGATAGTTTGACTTGACAATGGCACTACATCATTGCTTTGTTGATTACTATTGACTTTCCAATATATGTTTTTAATTAAGGTATCACCTCTTCGCGTCCTGCTCTACTAGAAGAATGATATAATATGTTTGAAGACAGTTTCTGCTATTAATTTTTTATATAGTTACCACTCCTGATCATTCTTAAAAAATTCTTGGTTGGCAGCACATATCACATTTAAAAATAAACACACACAGACAATCATGAGACATTGTACGCACGGGCTTAATACTAGTATCAATATAAATGAAAGATTCAAGGACCCAAACAGAAGCATAGGCAGAACTCAGAAAACTAACACAAATGACTCGCAAATAATCCCAACAATCAGGAAATTCAGACCTCAAAGAAGAAATATGAAGACCTGACGCACACACAGCATGGACAGAACGACAAAGTAGAAGTTAATCAAGAGTGAAGCTTGCCAACTACAAAATAGAACAGTATATAGGAAATCACCCAGATAGATAAAAGGATCTTCCTCCATAATTTCATGATACCATCATAGACTTAATCAAATTACACAAACGCAGTACAATTCACAAATCTAAGAAACAGGACAGCTTCATACAATCAGAAACAATACCATCACAAACCCAATCTTTTAGATTTTCTCAAAAATGAAAGCACAATTTTGACATCAGCCTATGTCACAAAACACATGCCCAAGCTAAAGCTCAAACCATCCATTAGAATATCACCTTCAATATGCAGCAAACCAATCAAATATTTTAATGACCTTTGTGAGTTTAGAACTAAAGGTCAGTGAGCAAATTTCATCATGTTAAACAGAACCTCTGGGTCATAGATATATTATTTCAAATCACACTTTAATCCATTTATAAACCAGCAAATCCTAGAAACCAAGCAGTTAGAACAATATCATTCATGCCAAAGTGCAGACCGAGAATCACCAATAGGAAATCAAGACAACGGAAATGGAGCATACCCAGAATCAAGTGGAAATGTATGCATACACCCGCAAAGAACCAGAATTCATCTAGTGAACATAGAAGTAAAAGAGCATACACAGACTTCAATTCTACAGAAATCATGGCTCAAAACACATGTATGAACTCTGCCCTCATTGTCACAACGTACCCTTTGAATAGAGCGAGCACTATGACGCGAATGGAACGACTTTTATTAAGAAAAATGATTTTGGTGTTGCCATCAATTGTTTAAGAATTAAGGTATGATTGGAAATCCTATTTATCCTTTTAAAATTTTTATTTTTATTTTTATTGGAAAGACATTGAAATGTGAACCAAATATGGGTTTGGGAGTTGGTTATGTGTGGGGGATAGTACTAGGCACCCATAGCATCCAAATATGGGTTCAAGAATTATGCAATGCTAAGAAAGCAAAAAAGGATGGCTCATGAGCAAATGAATGTTGCTTGGACTAATGTGCTCAGAAATCCACAGCAAGACACAGAGAGGAACTAAAACTAGGTAAGAACAGCAAATATCTATGCAAATGGATAGCTAGCAATGCCTAACAACTCTTAGGACCAAGTTAATTTTCATAGTAAACATAGACAAATTAATCAGATACACAACCAACACATAAGGAAACAAATTTGCATTTTTTTTTTTTTAATATCACTTAAGCACTTTTTGTTATTCCTACATATTGGACATTTATTTTGCATTGCCAATTGGCTTTTCCAATCATATGACTTGCCCTAAAATCAAATGCTCTAGAAAGTGATCTAAGACAAAGGCTATCTATTAGCACTAAGGAACAGGGGGTGAGTTATAATGGGAAATTATCTACTTCATTCAAATATCTTAAGGAACAGGGGTGAGTTATGATGGGAAATTATCTACTTTCAAATATCTAATGAAGTGATTTATATATATTTTAAGCTGCGAATGGGGGTTCAAAAATCACATGCTATGCTGGATGGTAATGACAGCGTAAAAACAAGCAACAATAGGTGGTCTTAGGCTAGAAAATTAGACAATGGTAAAGTACACACCAAGTAACTAAAGCATAATGTCAAACACCTTCTCTACATAATCAATATAGGCCTACCCATTAAATGATATTCATTCAAAGCCAAATTTGCAGCAATTCCCAAGCCAGGCAGAAGTGAAACAACAAGAATTCCCAGCTTAAACATCGTAACAGCACAATTTCAGACTTAGCTTAAGCATCAACAAGAACGATCAACAACAAAAGGGGAAATTACAAGCTGTAACCCAGATTTTCCAGAAACTCAAGCTAAAACCCAGAAATTCAGCAAGATAACCAAGAAATTCAAGTGCTGCAATACAGCAAGTCAAGTAAATTTCCATAAACTCAGAGAACTCACGAACACACCAACACCAGCAACAGAATCAACAAGTAACAATCAGTAAAGTAAACTTAAAAACTGAACAAATAGAACATTGATCAAGGAAATAGGGTAGGAAGCAGAGCCAGAATCATCTCAGATACAACCACAGAAGGAAACATACCTTCAATGAATCACCTTCCTTAACCCAGAACTGAAGAAACCAAGGGAACTCACAGACCCAGAGCTTCACCGAAGCTTGCTAGCTTTCTCTCTAAAAAAATAAAATAAAACCTTCGTCGCTCAACCCTTTTGGCTCTCAATCGGCCTTCTCTCTCTGAAAACGGCTGTCAAAATTACTCACCAGCCCTTCCTTCACTCTACCTCTCTCGGACCATTCCTTCTCTCTGGCGTGAACTTCCTCGATGGCTCTCCAGAACGCCATCCTCCACTTTGAACGGCGTCGTTTTGCTATCTGAACCCCTTCATTTTATTTTTTTTTAAATGGATCTAACTTGACTAGTGTTAGCAATTTGAGTGCAACCCAAATCACAAACAACTAAATTGGTCTCTTATTTAAAAAAAAAAAATCTTTTATAAAATTTACAACTGACTAAAATTAAAATTTGAAAAAGCGAAGTTAATTAATATAAATCAAGGGAGGAATTGGGACAAGTTTAAAACTTAAGAAAAAAATTTCCTCACTTGGAATATATATAAAAAAAAAAAAAAAAGATGATGATGAAACCTCCAAACTTTCATCGAAAACATTCAAAATTTTCCTGGAGAAAAAATTGTGCAAGCTACAACAAACTCTAATAAAAGAGAACAAAGGACGACAGTTTAAGAAGGAAGTTGAAATGGAATTGAAAAGATAGGAAGGGCGTAAATGATATTTTTGAAAAATAACCAATATTACTAAAAAAGTTTTAACTAATTATAGGTAAGAGTTGAAAAATAATTGATTTGTTATTGAGAAAGTTGGTTGGTAAAGAAATAAACTTATCCCGTAAATACTTACTCAATAAATTATTTAAAAAAACACCTCAAAATGTTTGGTTCAAAAAATATATATATAAATTAAGTTAAAATGTGTTCAATTATTTCTCTCTTCTTCAAAAACTCCCAATTTTAGGGTAAACAAATGGAGAATCTCCTCCCCTCCTAAAATTTGAACTAAACAAAGTGTTTTATATATATATAAAGAAAATCCTCCTATTCAAAGCTATGTAAAACTAAAGAAAGAAGAGTTATTGAACTTGCCAATTGTTTGGTCCATAGTTTAATTTGGTCAAATTGGAAATGGATTAATTTTTGACTGGTTTAATTGTTCAAAGTAGAGACAAACCCAATTTTTTATCCTTCAATTGAGTTGTTTTAGTTTTCAAAACAATGGTTTCAAAGTAAGATACTAAGGAAGATTTTGAACATTTTTAATATTAAGGAGAATAGAAGGAACTAATTTTAGAGCCACCAAGCCCATCACACCACTAATTTTAATTTCATAAACAGTTGAAATACTATTCATTTCTAACGAACATATCCTTTACAATCTAAGAGACTATTTGTCTTATGAAACAAATGACACCATGATTGTATTACCAATATTTGTCTCATGTACCCCAACATATAAGAAGCCAAGGTAGAGAGGAGAGGTGTAGTGGTAGCATTGATCACAACACAGGGGTTTTATTTATAGGAGAATCTAATTGTTAGACTGCCTAATATCACATGTTAAAATGTATGGGCTAAATCTGCAATGTGGAACTTTCCAAATACTTACTTTTATCCAACAATCCCCATATATTTCAAAAGTTTTTATTGGGTTACACATATGAATGTAAATACTTGAGTCTAATTTCTTCTACACTATGAACTAGACCTAGACAAATAAGATTTAATATGCAAAGTTATTGGTGAGTTCACACCTCTTATGAATCAAAAAGTCTTTAACTAAAAATTGGAGGCATAGTTAGTTTGGAATATATAAAACCAAACATGCTTTTGAAAATAAACTAAATCAGATCTAGTCTTAAAAGTAAGTTACATAATATAATGAGAAATAAAAAAATATTTATACTAAATCATTGAACCAATATAAATATTATAAAAAACAATGACAACAAAAAAATATCCACAAAATATTCCTTTAAGCTCTCAATCTTGCTAAATAGTTCGTATTAGAAATGTTTTATTTTGCAGAATGGAAATAATAATTTATTGTTTCAAAGCCCAAAATTTTACATCTAGTTTTAAAAGCCTTTTTTTTTTGGTCAATATATTAGCATAGTTATAAAAATTGAAGATTTTCCACTTGTATTGTAGTTTTCAACTAGAAGAATATCTAATTGGAAAGCTATTGAACTAAAAGTTAGGTTTTTAAAATTTACTACCTTGTACCAATAAGAATCTTTTTGTATTCTCATTGGTCTTCTTAAATATAGGTAATACCAAATGCAAATTTCACAAAATTTTTGGTGGTGGTTATGTAATAACTATATAATATTATGGACAATTTAAAAAATTGGGGAACCATGACACTCCTTCATAACTTTTACTAAACTAAGTTTTGATAAAACGAAATTTTTTTAAAAAAAAATTGGGGGATGTATAATGACTACAAAATAATAGGAACATTACAAAATTTAGGGGGCTGCCCTAGCACTCCCCAAAAAATCTCTTCTTTTTTTTATATATATATAGTTAGACAGGAGATTAAATTTTACCTAGTAGTTATAGTAATTTTTAGGTTTCTATTGGAAAGGTATTAAAGGAGAATGATACTTGTCAATACTATATATCCCCTTTTTGATATAACTATAATACAAGCAAATACTCTCAAGATTAAGTGTCTAACAAATAAATTTATATCATTAACTAACTATAGCAGAACTTATGCTAAAGTGAGTCTTTAGCCACCCTTGCATTACTTATTGATCAAGTATGATTATCATTTATTATTACCCTATGATTAATTATTTTTATACATGTTTAATATTAAAAAAAAGGGGTTATTTCTAGCATAATATAGCTCTGCCATATGAATAAAGTTGTCTATCTATGCTTCACAAAACAACAGGAAATTATTTTAACATATACAAAAGATGGTAATTTCCTTTTAAAGGATAGGCACATCTATAGAGTATGGAATCTCTGAACAAGAAGTTCTTGAGATATTTTTCCCCCTCCCCCATTTGATTCATGGAGCCATCCCCGGCTTTACACATCTAGAAATTGCATATTTAAGTTATAACTGTTATCCTTGAATTATATAAAATTATTAACTTTGAGCTAATTGATTCAGTGATGTGGTGTTGCTTTTTTGGACTTTCAATTTTGATGCATTTCTTTATATATATTATAGAATTTGTGTATATATATATATATAAGAGAAATGTGGTCTAATTTATAATGCTTTAGATTTTTTTAAAAACTGTTAAATGGAACCAAACCACTAGTTTGAGAAAAATTGAAACTAACGGTTTGAAATCTTAGATGATTCAAGATAGTTTGATGTAATTTGTTGTGATTTATGGCTATTTGTAAATACTTCTAACTTGTAGAGCCGTCTTTTGCACATATGAAAATTGCATATTTACGTTGACTTTGATACTACCGTGTTGTCATTCTTCAAATTTCTCAAAATGCAGGCTTTTATCCCTTTCAAGCTTCACAAACCAGCCTCGTTAGAAATATGAAGCAGTAACCAGCAAAATGCTGATAGAAATGCTAAAGATGAACTGTAAATGCAAAGCGTTGACTTGCAGTAACAACCTACGTTTTGATTTGTTAAAGAACATCATGTGACAATGATTACAGCTGTAGTCAAAATATATTAGTTTTATACTAACGAAGCTTTCTTGTTGCCGTCTGTCCTTTGTTTCATAGCATCACATGAAACAAGAAGGTAACACAAGAAGAAGAATAAAGTCCTATCTTGTTTTTGAGGTTGTTCCCAGCTCCTTTCACGAAAATGGGACAAAATTATTTGTTTCGTAGTTTCTGTCTTGTTACTTGTTTTATGGTTAAAACTAGTCAAAAATCTAATTTATAATATTATTTTATTAATTTTTAACTAATTCTAAACAAGATTTAAAATAATTTTGTTTTTACGAAAATATAATATTTCACATTATCTTGTTAGATGGCGTGATATACTATGCTTATAAGAAATCAAACAGAAACTTCCTTCTCCATCTGAGATGCTTTAAAATGCAGTCATCTCTGAATTTTGCACTCAAGATTATCAGCTCTTATCAAGTTTTGCAATTGGTCTAATAATATCATGGCAAGAATTATAAGAGATAGTTGCTTAAATCTCTTGGTGCTAGCTTTAGTGTTTACAAAGTTAATTAACTTTGTGGATTCACAATCTCCTGCTCCTGAGCCTCATCTTCCACCATCTGGTCCAGCTCCTGCTCCGTCTCAAACTCCGCCACCTCCTCCAACTTCTGGTTCACCTCCACCGTCATCAACTCCGCCACCTTCTCCAACTTCTGGTTCACCTCCACCGTCAATTTCCACTCCGCCATCTGTCACACAAGGCTCGCATGGACTGAGTGGCGGACAAAAGGCAGGAATTGTTTTTGGAGTGCTAATAGGAGCAGCTCTGATAGGTTTAGGTGGGATGGTGTACTTGAAGCGCCGCAGAAATAACGCAAGAAGGCGTTATGGGCTTGAAGCCAGGACAGCTTTTTTTGGTTAATTTAAGAACTCAGCTAGAAAGTGTTACCTCCAAGTAGAGGAAGATGAATTGAGGAAGCAATGAAAATATGCTACCTGAAAAAAATAAATAGGCCATGGACTGATGCCAGAGCCTCATATTTTCATTTTCTTTTTTTCTTACTTTTGCTGTTAGGTGAAATACCCTTTAAATAATAATTTTTACATCCCTTGCCTCATTCCTTAACAATAATCAACTGAAACAAATCTATGTTCATTATATCTGTGATAGAAAAATCTACTGCAAAAGTTGCTTCCTACTTAAACAATAAATATACAGTATGGACTATTGACAGTTCTTTACAGAATTTGACACTTGAAAGCTCAAGAGAAAGATATTTATGAGTGCAATGCTAGAATATCTTGCAGGATTTGATCAATCACAATGGCACATGCAAATAATCCAACCACAATTAGTGCTGGCCTTGCATTTGACAATGCCTTCTGATCGGTAAACTCGTGCTCTCTCTTCTGCATCGTCCACGCCATTGCTGGTGGAAGAACTCCATAGAGTACTGTCATGCAGTAGCCTCCCTAGTTCACAGAATAAAAACATCAGTGAAAGAACAAAGGAGAACTAAAATTTATTCTGTGAATTACAAATAACATTCTTATTTTCAAAGCCTTCCCCTTCAAGCATTGTTCAATGACAGAATCTTCTTACAGCAAAATCTGTTGCAGCAGAGAATGCATCAGGAAATGTTATTGAGACAAAGAGAGAAGGTGCAACAATCATTGTCATAGCCATGGCATTCGTTTTATTTCTTCCCCACCAATTTTCCTGTCCAGAAAGCTATGTTACCAAAGCAATCATACAAATTTTGTCAACTGTGTTCCTAATTTTTCATGTCTGCTTCTGTTTTATTAAGAAAAAATGTAAAATACTAACAAAGATAGATATTCAAGGTGTAAATTTACCTTCATTTTCAGTTTTGAAGGAGAATGCGAAGATAAATTCTTAAGCTGCTCCTTGAAGAACTCAGAGAAGCCCAGAAGTGTTCCAATAAGTGATGTCCCAACTGCTAGAAGCGAAAAGGCTCTAACCATAAGTGAAACACCACTCCATCTTGCCCTGAGCCATTGTCATGTATGAATTTCTGTCTTTCGACACCATAACGAAACTAGTGTTTCCATAAATGTTTAGCCAATACTTAACTACAGAAGCCATGAAGGAATTTCTTTATATTATCTTTGCCTATTCTGATTATGGATAAATGATAGAAGTAAGAGGCTTTTTTTAAGTTGTTATCCGGTCCTGTCAATCACATTATGGTTAAACAATCAACAATCTCAGACTATCATAACTGCAATTTCTAATAGGCTTCCTAGAATTGTCTTCACTTGACAATTAAAATTCATTGTTAACCCATTTTTTTTAATTACCTGAATAGCAATTCAACAGGATCAATAACTTGTTCAGCTCCAGCCGCTAGACTAAGTGTGATTGCATCCCAAACAAGCAATGCAACCAATGGGACAAGACTGCCTAGAAAAACTGAAGCTTTTATCCGACGAAGATCACCTTCTAAATAAGCACAAAGAACTGCAAGTTTTGGATGCATAAATTTCAAGAAAAACTATTAGTGAGGAAAAAGGAATCAGAAAGAGTTCTAATCTTTACCAGGTGCTAAATCATGATATACCAACGAAAAAATAACCACAGGTATTGTTGCTGGAACTTTTGCCCAGTCACTGCTCCCCCCTACTCCTGATGATCCCCCAAACACAACTGCTACTACTTCAATAGCCAATAAGAAACCTGCTAACATGATCCTATGTCATTGTTAAGCATTCCCAAAAAAAAAGTCACACATTACATGATTATATTTCAGAATGCTGTAATTGAACAATAACCCATTGGAGAAAACATATTAATTGAATATTTTTGAAACTCCTTGACCATTATGATCAAGAGGAACCACTTCGCTGAAAACATGAAACTGTTAGCAAATGCAGCAGCAAGCATAGGACAAATGTTTATGTACCAATCATGGAAGCAGTGAGCCATTGGTTGACTTGATCGGTAGTTCGAGTCCCTCCGATGAAGATGAGCATGGTGAATAGTGCAGTGAATAGAAATCCTGAAACTGAAGCTGGAAGATTGATCAACTGCAAAAGGATTTCCCCAGACTTGGCACTATAGGCAACTATGGAACTATACCCCAAGAAAACATATGCAAAAGTAGCTAATGCTCCACCCCAGTCCCCTAGTGTCTCTTGGGCCATTGTTCTAATTGAAATAACCTCCAGTTCATTCTCCTCTTCCTCTTTCTTTCTTTGCTTCCTCATGAGACCCACATTGACTTCAACTAGCAAAAGTGCTTCAATGAGGAGAAAAACCCAACACACTATCACTGATATTGAACTTGGAACCAATCCCTGCAAGAAAGGGCTTTTTCTTATTAAAAAAGAAATCTTAAACATAAAAAGACAACAACTTTAAAACAAATGAGAAATGATTCTTGCACACTACTAGAGATACTGAGTAGATCTAAGCTATAAGTTGTACGAAGGGGAAAAACAAAATAGTGGGTCTGGCTAAAATTTTGGTGGGCCCAATTAAGTTTATATAATATTATACTTTTGATATAAATTATCTATGCCTAACATTATATTCGACACATATTTTTTTCTGTTAAGTTTTTTTTATTGGATCTCTATTGAACAGTAAATGGATGACGTAAATGAATGGCCATAAACAAAGTAATTCAATCTTTATATAAAGCATCTCATGGGACAAAAGATCAATGGCTGCCCAGCACACCATTACAGACTAATAGATCCAAAATTCAAAGACAAAAGAAGAGGGGGGGAATTATTACGGCAGGGGAAGCTTTCTCCGGAAGTGCAAGCATCCCAGTACCAATACTGGTACCAATAATAAGGGCAACTGCACCAGCAACTGTGCCCCCTTTCTTATCAGCAATCTTGTTGGACTCTTCACTATGTTGACTGTATTTCTTTGTCTTTCTAGCAGAATGCCTACCGGGAAACGTTGACTTTTGCTTGTGCCGGTGGTAGAAGAAACAAGGGTAATCGATGATGCTGCTGAGAGGAATTGGAACCCATTATTCAACATTGAAAGAAAAATCGAAAGGAAAGTTCCATAGAAGAGAAATTGAAGAGAATCAAGTGGGAGAAGTGTGATCATACTTGCTTGTTTTGAAGCTATTTGATGTGTGTGCTGGTCGATTACACACCCGTGATGGATTTGCTTTTGCATGCCCATGATGGATTTTGGGATGTAGAGAGCAAGACGAAGGCATGTAAAGCGAATCCATAAAAGAAAGGAGGAAGAGCTAAGGCGAATTAAGGTAAGCGCCCAAGTATCTTGGAACTGGTCCCCATGCTAGATTCTTGTGAAATAATGTATGGTGCTTAAGAATCTGGCTTCTATTCTACCTTTATGTAAATTATAAGGTAATAGATTTTTTTCTTTGTTAACTTAACTTATCATAGGGTATTCCCTTATGCAGCCCCCTCCTTTACCATCTGCCATCTTCTTTTTAATTATTTTTTTAAAATTCCAATAATACCCTTAATGACCCCACCCCCTTTTATATATTTCACTCCAACTCTTATGGAAGAGCATTTATTGGTTACAATCGCTTTTGCAAAGGCATTGAAGATGATAATCGTATGGTGCTTAGGTTAGAAACGCTTGTTCACAAGCGATTGTAGGGTGCAAATGCTTATGTAAAGGCGTTGTGAGTCAACGCTTGTATACAAGCGTTTGGGGAGATTTAAGGCCTATGGAGAGGCGCCTGGATGTGCGGGGTGGGGAAAGACGCAAGAGGAATTGTTTCTGCTTACAAGGGCATTATGGTCATTTCGAACGTTGGGGGTGGTGGATGGTAAAGTGGGAGGCTGTAGAAGGTAATACCCCTAACCATACTATTTATAAGACACTTTTAATTGAATCATAATGATTAAAAAAATTAGTTAAAATTAATTAGTTATATTAATGTTTTAAAAGTTATCAAATATTTCAAAACTACTCTTAATTAAAGTCATTAAAAAAAGAAAAGTAAGAGCCATGGTATTCTAATAACAACAACATTGAAGAAAAAGAGAAGGGTGTATTTAGAAATAAATTATAAATATTTTCTATTTCAAAAACTATGTCTTATATATAGAATCACAAAAAACTTCTAAAATTGTATCATATAAATTGAATTATATAGAGTATTTTGAGTAATAATATATTTAGGTAAAGGCAAATGCAAAGTTAGCTCGGGTAAATGTAAAATTTGTGACATATACTAAGCTATTAATGTGATATTAAAATTGATAACACATTCACTTTGAGGACTAGTATATTTAGGTAATGACAAATGCAAAGTTACCTTGGGTAAATGTAAACTTCGTGGTATATACTAATGTTATTAAATGGTGATTAATTAAAATTGGTAAATATTCACTGATAAAGTGTTACTTTAGTAAAAACAAGATAAGTATTAAAACATTCCAAATGAAAAAATAATCTTAAATTTAAAATTTTAAAATTATTTTTGTAAGAAGAAATTTACTAATCTCTACTCCCATCCAATTAGAAATTATTGTACCAAAAGGTGTGAAATTTTCTTATTATAAACAAGAAAAAATTATTATATATATTCTTATAATAGAATAAGTATAATAAGACTTACTTTTGAAATATAGAAATTCAAAAGTAAGTCTTATTATACTTATTCTCTTAAATAAAATCAATATAAATACGTTAATGCTGGTCATAACTCAAAATTTTTACAATATACAACAAATTCTTATTAAATAGGGTGACATTTGTTCTATTTTTTTACTTTTCGCTAATTTTGAAATTGGTTTTTACCTAGACAACATGCTCTAGTTATAATACTCGTACTTAGTATATTTATAGGCAAGATATGTTTTATTTTTGTGAATTTTTTTATATTAATATTAAATCCATTTGTACATAATATCTTTTAGATAATTATGTAAAAGATTTACTTCAGATAGAAAATAATATATGTAACTAACTCAATTAATAAATAAATTAAATTTAATAGATGAAGAGCCTCTGTAATGTTAGGTTCAAGTTTACAAAAAACACATATTAAAAAAATAAATAATTGTAATTATTTTTTTTAAAATGATATTAATTTCACTTTTAATACAAGATGTGAATACTTGTAAATAAAAAAATAATAATTTGTGTAAATATACCGAATCTTTGAACAAAAAAGTATCCTAACAATGCCAGTAGTGTAAAATTGATTTAGTGCAATAATCACAACGTGAAGCTAATTAAAAGAAATAGCAATTTGAACTAAAAGCTTTTTGAAAGTAAGAATAGACAATCAAGGGGAGAGTAAATTAAATAAATTCTAACATCACATAACAATAACACAATATTAAAAAAGAAAAAGTCAATTTGATTTTTTAATTAATTTTAATTATTAAGAGATTTTTTTTATGTGTTTAATTTGTATTTTATTGTATACTAAATAAAGGATAGATCAGTGAGGGTTTAAATATACAAGGCAATTTATCTTCTTCTTCTTCTTTTTTTTTTTTAAAAAAAAGTTGATAACATTTTAAAGTTTTAAAAAATCTAAAAAGAAAGATATAATAAATTAAATCAAGGATAGATAGGTAATGATTCAAATATGGAAGCTAGTTAGATTTTCTTTTCTAAAAAAAAAATAGTAGATAACATTTTAAGGTTTTAAAAAATCCAAAAAATTTAAGATTTTAAAAATTTTAAATTCTGTAAAATTAGGAAGATGACGTGGATCGTTTACTGGGGCTGGAAATCACCGATGGCTATTTCATGTTATTTAAGTCTTTATATTATTCAAACAAATATTTCAATGGGCTCGCTTTCTTATCAAGCGGGTGACGTGTCAGGTGAATTTTTTTCATGCACCTTATCGTTGAATTGTTTTGAGTTTAAGGTGTAGAATTTAAGTATTTTTATGCAAAAGGTTAATATGTGTATATAAATTATAAATTTTTAAAATTTGTAATTTTTTAAAAAAAATAAAAATCTATAATTAAAAAGTGTATCTGAGTGTGCAAATTTGGTGTGTTCTTCGCATGAAACTACGAATTTTTAAAATTCATAATACATTTTTTTACAAAATCCATAATTGAAATATTTTATAATTATGAATTTTAAAAATCTGTAATTATAAAAACACATCAACAGTTACATACCCTTTTGACGATGGGAAAGAGAGAGAAATGGTGAGGGATAGGATGAGGCTATAAGAAAAAAGGCGTTTGAAAAGAATCTACCAATACGTTGAAAAATAGAAAAAATTATTTTTTTTATATTATTATTAATTTAAAAAATAATTTACATCTTAGATAAAATAAATTTTTATATTTTAAGTTAAAAATAAAAATATTTTTATTAAAATATTTTTTATTTATTTTAAAAAATTATTTTTATTTTTAACTTATAAAGTGAGAGTTTAATTTATTTAATTTAAAATATAAAAATTTATTAAAATTATCATTAATACGAAGGAGAAAAAAAAATTCATTAAAAAATTGAGCCTAAACTGATACCATCTTTTACCACTAGGGCTCTTGACCAAAATGGTCCAATCTCAAAAGTCGATTAATTCTCTTTACCCAAAAAAAAAAAAAAATCCAACTTTGTACTCATTTTATCATTGTCTGTTTGGTTGAAAGAAATTCCTAGACTATATAGATAGCATACGCATAAAGCATGATGAGCAAAAGGGGCATGAACCATGCACATAAAAAGCTTAAGATCAAGTGATTTCTTTTAACACCCCTTAAAATTTCTATTATAATCTCCCCTGTCTAAAATTTGTGCACCCACTTATTTCTCAATTTCCCTTCCCATTTCGGATTTTCCCACCCATTTCACTCCCAAAAAAGATAAACTCAATATTTTATTTATAGTTCTAGATTTTGCAAAATCTTGAACATGAAAACAAAAACAAAGAAAAAATGCATGGGGGACTAAAAATCATAATAAACTCAATAGAAACCTAAAAAAAAAAAAATGCAAAAACCGATAGACTCAACGAATCTCAATCCCCACCCCTACTTCCCCCTTAGGCCTATAATTTTCAGGTCATTTAGGAATATTTTTTGTAATCCCCAAACTTTTTATTCTCACACGTGTCCCTTTTTTAAAGGTAAAATGACAAATTTGCCTCTACTTCAACATAAACCCCTTTCCCATTCTTTCACCCGATCTATGCTCATCACCCAAAAATGATTTTCTCACCCCTAAATACTAAATCGGCGCCACTGTCTCTCTAAGAGCTCATCTTCTACACTTTTTTTTTTTTTTTACAAAAGTTTTAAAGGTTTTTGGATTATTTACATAATTTTAAATTATATTTTGTGATATTATAAATGATAAATAATACGTAACTTCATATTTGTGTTTTAAATTTTTAAATAATTCGTATGTATTATTAATATATAATTTATTATTCAACAGTTTAGGATTATGCATAATCTAAAATGTTAAAACACAAATATACTTATGAATTATTATATAATCTGAAATGGTAAACTTATAAATTTATGGATTATAATATAATTCATGATAGGAAAAAAAAAACTCACATATAAGGAGGAGAGGTAGAGAGAGAAAGCTCGAGGTTTTCGGGGTTGATAGTGTTGGGGGTTCCAAACGAGAGAAAGGTAGTTCTCACAGAGGTAAATGTGTGATTTTGGTTGGAAAAGAAAGGTTAAAGGGTAAGAATAAAAATTCTGAGCGTTAAAAGAAATCTCATCCACATTACTCTTTGTGTCTGTGTAACCTAATTATGGCTTAGAAGATAACATCTTTTTGTCTTGTATTCTTTTTCAATTTTTTCAAAAAACTTATGATTAATTAAAAATTAAAACTTTAAACTCTAATTAAATACTTGATTTTATAATTAAATAAAGTGACTGATAAATTAAAAGGTTTTGTAATCAAGAATAAAACGGGGTGTGAGATATATATATATATATATATATTATCTCTTGCTTAAACAGTGATATCTCTAAAAATGAGAATACCATGATTTTTTACATTGAATAACTTCAAAAGACTTAGTCAAGGTAATCCCATCATTAAATTTCATTGAAAATGGGTTTGTTACGGTTAAATTTTAAATTTCATTAAACTTCACAAGACCTAATCAAAGTTAACATGACATATTTGAATTTGTTGCAGGCTAAAATTATTGTAGTCAAGTAAATCTTGACCATGAGATTATATTCTAACCATAATTATCTTGCCACATCAATGTTACTATAAAAGAAGGACAAAACCCAATTAAAAATGCTCCTCTGCAATTAGATTTTGATCCAATTACTAAGTTTTGCTTGACTATAGTAATTGCAGTAGTTTTGGACTAAACAAATTAAAATCCTAAGATGATCTCATTGGAGTTGCTTTTGATAAACAAACGAAAAAAAAAATCTCATAAAATTAAGAGAAATGATATAAATTCATGCAAAAGCTTTTAGAGATATCACTATCTAAGCAAGAGATAACATTTTTTTTTATCTCACTCTGTTCTATCCTTGATTACAAAAGCTTTTAATTTACCAGTCACTTTATTTAGTTGTAAAATCAAGTATCTAATTAGAGTTTTAAATTTTAGAATAAATATATATATTTTGGTCCTTTACACTTAAAACTTATATTAATTTAGTTCTTCATACTTCAAGTTTATCAATTTAGTCCTTTAAACTTATCAATATAATTCCTTCACACTTCAAAAATATTGATAAATTTAAAGAATAAAATTAATAAAAAATTTAAAGTGTGAGGACTAAATTGATAAATTTAAAGTGTGATGGACTAAATTGATTAAGATTTCAAATGTAAAGAATTAAATTGATAAACTTGAAGTATAAAAAATTAAATTGATAAAAATTTTAAGTGTAAAGAACTAAAATAATTAATTACTCTAAATTTAATTTTTTTAATTTAATCATAAGTTTTGGGAAAAAATTTAAAAAGAATACAAGACGAAAAGATGTTAGCTTCTAAGCCGAAGTTAGGTCACACAGAGAGAGAGTAATGTGAAGGGGTTTTCTTTTAACACTTGTGGAATTTCTATTCTCACCCCTTAAGCTTTCTTTTTCCAACAAAAATGACACGAAAACTACCTTCCTCTCATTTAGAACCCCAACACCATCATCCAAAACCCTCGAGCTCTCTCTACCTCTCCCCCTTGTATGAATTTCATTCCCCTATTATGGATTATATTATAATCTGTAAGTTTATAAGTTTTACATTATGGCTATATGATAATTCATAAGTATATTGTGTTTTTAACATTTTAGATTATGCATAATTCATAATTGTTGAATAATAAATTGTCTATCAATGATAACCATGGATTATCTAAAAGTTTAAAATACAAATATGCTAAGTTGCAGATTATTTATCATTTATAGCATTACCAAACAAAATTTCAAATTATATAAATAAGAGTAAATATTTATTTTAGTCTCTCACACTTAAAACCTTTTAATTTGGTCTTCACATTTTAAATTTATCAATTTAGTTTTTCATATTTTAAGTTTATCAATTTAGTCCTTTACTCTTAAAATCATAATCAATTTGGTCTCTTAAGCTTATCAAATTTATCAATTTAATCTTTTACATTTCAAAAATCTTAATAAGTTCAAGAGATAAAATTGATAAGAAATTTGATGAATAACTAAATTGATAAATTTAAAATGTGAGAAATGAAATTGATTAAAGTTTTAAACACAAAAAACTAAATTGATAAGAATTAAAAAAAAAAAAAAATAGAAGATGAGGTATTCAGGGGTGAGAAGACCATTTTTGGGTGATGAGCATTAGGGGTGGGCCACGTCCCGTGCCATAAGTTGTCTCGTCCGTCCCGTCCTGCCAACAAACATGCATATCCTGGTTTCATCCCAGTTGTGTCCCGGATCATGTCCCGATTGGTCTCAAATTCTGTCCCGTCAAGGACCAAGTCTGCATAATCATATTGGGTAAAGTTCAATGCTGCATGATGAGCAGATGCGGACCAAGCTATGTGGGTAGTAAAATCCCTCCTCATCCTTCATTTTCCGTGCTACCTGCACATATATAATTGCACATATTGCTAGGGAAACAATACAGTTTACCTATTTAATGTAAAGACAGTTACTGAAGCTTACAGGAAGCTTGAGTTCTAAGTCACAACGCTATGAATATCTCTCCCTGTTGACTTTCTTTGCAGACCGCACCTTCCATTTCCATTCCCTAATTAGTGCTTCATCTTCAGTATCTGGTTTTTCTGGTAAAGGAACCTGCAACAGAAAGTTGGATACTGTGTCAAATCATTGTCAACAAAAGTTGATTGGAACAGAACTTCAAAGTTCACATATTCAGTAATTCCTACATCTATAAGATTTAGAATATAGTCAAACAGACAATTAAAAAACAATATTAAAAGAAACAAACATGTAGACAATGATCTTATAAAAATACTTATATCATCACAGTCAACTAAATCAGCAACCTTTAGCCCATATCCTATCTATGACACTTATTATCTTCTTATTTATCCTCCATTTGGTATTCCCAAGGGTATTCAGAGCCTAACCAACATATCACATAAACATTAGTTAAAGAGTGCTTACTATTCATATAACAAAAAAGAAAAGTAAAAGAACTACATAAATAAATAATAAGAAGGCATTTATACATATAAGCGATCCTCTTCATCGTGTTATAACAATATCTGTACGAAACAATGTAGGAAAATTATAATATATTCAGACCTCAAAAACAGGTTGAAGTTGCTTCCTAGGGGCCCTCTTAACTACTTCACGTTGTTGCCTGGAACCATGGGTACGCATGATATAGAATGGTAAGAACAAGTGCCCGCCTTTATGATAACTGCAAAAAGACAGTAAAAGTAAAATGACTCAATGAAGATTTAATAGACAAGTTTTCCATTCAGCCAAAAGAAGAAAAATTACAATCTGATGTGGCAAAGGGATAGAGAATAGCAGCAAGGTAGTAATAACATAATAAATTACCATACCCTGTCCAGTTGACTGGTGGAACCAACATAGGCATATATGGGATGACCATATTTCTTACCTGTCAAAAAAGTTTGAGTTGAAAATATAATGATTCATAAAAAAAAATCAAAATCAAAATCAAATGATACTGGAAAGTATTAAATCCGAACTAAAAGCTCTATAACCTACCAATTACAAAGTGCAACTTAAGATTTCTCAATAAATGGACCTGCATTGCAATTAAATTTAGACTAAAGAATGAAGGTGATGAGAGATACTTACAGTTCTCTCAAGGCCTTTAAGAACTAGAGGGTCACATTCAACAGCACTGTATCTTCTGCCTGTTTTACTGCATGAAATAAAAATCAAGTGCAATGATATGAAGTATTCCTGGAAATTTTCAAGTCTGTCAACAGGGTGAGACTGAAACTCACTTTGCCTCTTTTGTCACAGTTCTGCACCAAAATACAACTTCAGGTCGAACCTTAACAACACAATGCTAAACGAAAGTGACGCAGAAAATTTTAAATAATATCCCATCCCATACAATTTCCTATAGCTATAGGATTAATCAAAACAAAATTCATTGTTTGGATGCCAAGAAAGCAAGCAAAAGAAAGTAAAAAATTTTGAGAAATAAGGAGAAAGAAAAACCTAACAATCAAAGGTTGAACTTGATTTGCTTCGCCTTCTGTTTGTTTCAGTCAAACTCAGAGGTTGAACTCCATGCACGATCCTGAACTTCGCCGTCGCCGCTTCAATTTCTTTCTCTAGTAGTGGTGATTTAGGTTTGCTTCGATGATGAAGAGAGAATGAGAAAGAGCCTTTGGACCACAAGTCTACAGAATCTGTAAATGAATGAGAGGTCGGTACAAGTTAGGCCAGTGTACATTTGGGACTGCATACGGGATGGGTCGGGACACCCATGAATATTTACACAAACGAACCGGTTGGGATGGGACCCGGGACAAAATTAGGCCTGTCCCAGTACTGTCCCGAAATTAATCGGGACACTGAAAAATTGTCCTGATTCTGTCCCAAATCTCGATTTGTCCCGTCTCGAACCCTTCGGGCCAGGCCGGGACACCAGCCGTCCCGACCCGTGCCCACCCCTAGCATGGACCAAGAGAAAGAATGGGAAAAGGGGTTTATGTTAAAGTGGAGGCAAATTTGTCATTTTGCTTTAAAAAGGGCCTTGGTATGAGAATAGAAATTCCGAGGGTTACAAAAGCATCCCTAAATGACTTGAAAAATATGGGCCTGAAGAGGGGTGGGATTGAGCGGATGCCCAAGTGTGAAGGGGAGATCATAACTAAGGTGATGATACGGATTATAAACTCACAAGAGAGCAGCTCAGCTCTATGCTTGAACCATCTATCTGCTTCATTTTCTGTTCTCCATATTGTTATTACATTTCACCCATTTTCTATTTGGTCCAACTGACTCAACTCATTTACAGCTAAATAACTAACTTACCCTCGATAGCATTATGAAATTACTGATATGTCATTTTGGATTCTTACAGATACCCTATTGGTTTCTCTAATACACGTTTTGACTCAAGTATTTATTGTTTCTATGAAATTATTGAACTATTTAGAAGTGGATCCCGGGAATCACGGGTTTATTATTATTATTATTATTTACAATATTATTTATGAAAATAGGTTCAGTCTAAAATTATTTATGATAATAATTCTTTTTATAAAAAAACTATTTTTTAAAATTATATACACAAAATGCTAAAAACATTGACAAAACACAAAAAAAAAACTGACAAAACGACAGAAAAAAACAGTGCCCAAATGCCAAATACATTTGGCGCTAGTCAAAATACCAAATTGTGATATCAGAATTGAGTTTTGATATTATTTTTTTTAGAGTTTTAATATTTTTTTATAACGTTTTGTCTTTCTTTATTAAAAAGAAATTTACTTTTATAAATAATTTTAAATTGAAATATTTTAATAAAAAAATTTCTACGAAAACCCAGTGTAGACAAAAACTCTAAAACCGCCCAGCTAAAATCTATCTTTGCTCTTTTCAAGTTAATATGGCAACAACAAATGATTATTGATGTTGACAAAGGAATCAAATGAATGAGATAAAATCATTTAAGTAATGAAGAGATGCCCTCTGCTATAGCAGGCAAGATTATTGCTATACGACAGGAAAAACACAGAAAACCATTGCTCCAATTAACCCTTGAATTATGAGCAAAATTGATCTGAACATATCTTAAAAGAATGCTTTGTCAACCATACCAAGAAGAACAAAAGGAAAACTTTGAGTGGTCATTTAGAGGTCTTTCAATTTGGTCTCCATATTCTAGATCAATTTCACTAAAGCCTCCTACCCCATCAACGCCATGTTTAATAAATATATATATAAGAAATAAAAAATCACCTAATTATTTTAGTCTACACTAATGAAAGAATGATAATATCTTAGTGAATTAATTAGATAAAGGATATATTTTTTGTTTTATTGTAAAGAGTCTACTATCTATATTAAAACATAAAAATGTGAATATCCTAAGTTTTAAAGTAGTAATTAACCTCTCAATATCCCAAAGTTTTGTTTATCAAAATATAGAGTAGCAGTTTATAAATGAATCCACTTTCTTCTTGAATTTTTTTTCTTTTTGAAAAATGATTTTATTCATTTTTGGTTTTCCTTATTCCTGCCTGATGACTTGAAGCTGTCCCCTCCCTTATTAGGCAAAAGACCCACAATAACTGTACTATGTACTATCTTAGCAAATTTAATCCACACTAACCCCCTCTCCACAACACGTAAACATTGTGGGCCCCATAATCCCCCTTTGTCCCCGCCGACCCACATCCAAACCCCAAAGGACAAATCCGTCATTTCAAGAACCACTGAAAAACCAGACCACAGAGTGCTTCTCCTCTCTCGCCGACTGGACCATGGACCCCACTCCTAGCAACAGGCCCAGGGCGGGAGAATAAATTTTTTTTTTTTAAAATAATTTTTTCTCCCTAATTTCAACGTCGATCACGGACTAATAGTATTCAACTCTACAAGCATTCTTAGCCGACGGTGACCAAAATGGGTCATGGTGAAATCGTAACACAAACTGTGGGTCCCACTATCTCATACTATTAGACTCTTCCCCATCTCTCTAGCTGAGGACGCCACATATTTCTCTTTCTCTTAATTTATTTCTTTTTTTCTCTTTTAAGTTTCATTTTCGAAAGGAATGAAAAATAAATAAACACGAGAAAAATGGTAAAGACTTTGCCATCATATTTAAACAAAAAAAAAGGGTATTTTTTTTATATAAATATAAATAAGAAAACAGACATGCGTTGCAGGCTTGCAGTTGCTTGGTGCTGCACCACCTCCCGTGGTTTGGCATTTAGCGAGTTTTGATTTTGGTGCGGGTTGGTTAGTTAGTTTAATCTTTTTCATATTTATGTGAGTGTACACCCAAAGCTAAAGCTACCTTTGGCGTGCTCTGCTACAAGAAACAGAAAACCCAGAGAGATAATAAGAGAGGAAGAGAGTGGCTTGTTGAGGTGCAGGAACAGCAAAGGGGTTGTTTTTGCAGAATGGAATGATTGGTTTGCAGCTGAGGTTGGGGTGAAAGCGAGTGTTTGGGTGCTGGGATTTTACATTTTTTAATCATCAGAGGGAAATTGAAGTGGGACTGGTTTGAAGGTTTTTCTTGGTTGGTTGAAGTTGAAGTTGAGGTTGAGCATACTTGTCAAATGTAAATTGGCATGTTTTGGAGCAGAAAAATTGTTTTTTTCCCGAGAAAATTTTTTTCATAGGCTTTGACGTCACCTGTAATTTCTTGCCACAGAAAACCATGCAATCTGCTTGAATCATCCTCTGTATCCTATGGTCTGGCATTAGGATATAGAAATTACCAAGTCTAAACACAGAAAAGCTTGTTACTGCGGTTCTATTTCAACAGAGCAATCTGTTTGGTTACGAGGAAAATGGCTTCCAATCCAGAGGAAATGCACGAGCCAAGCATTGACACAGATAAGCTTAGCTATGAAATCTTCTCCATCCTTGAAACCAAGTTTCTGTTTGGCTACGATGACCAGAAGCTCTGGATCCCCAAACAAATCTCTACGCCGATTGACCACAAACCCGAAGTTCAGCTTCAGCCCAATTGCGACAGCGTTTCAGCAATCAAGAACCAGAGAGGGAAAATATGCATACTCAGCATCGACGGTGGTGGCATGCGAGGGATCCTACCAGGGAAAGCTTTGGCTTATTTGGAGAACTCGTTGAAGAAGAAATCCGGAAATCCAGACGCCAGAATCGCCGATTATTTTGATGTCGCTACCGGAGCCGGCGTCGGAGGCGTTTTTACGGCCATGCTTTTCGGCACCAAAGATCACCAGAGGCCAATTTTCGAGGCCCATGACACGTGGCGGTTCTTGGCCGAGCAAGGGAAGAAGTTTTACTGTACAAACTATGCTACAGGATCGAGCAGTAGGCGTGGCTTCTTCCGGCGGTTATTCAGCAGCGGAGCCACCGGTTCAGCGAGTTCCGCCACGGCCGGTTTAGAGAAAGCCGTTAAAGAGGCATTCACCGATAACGGCCGGGACTTAACGCTAAGAGACACACTTAAACCGGTTCTGATCCCCTGTTACGACCTATCAAGTAAGGCGCCGTTGCTGTTCTCCCGCGCAGACGCAGTGGAGAACGAGAGCTTCGATTTCCGTCTCTGGGAGGTTTGCCGTGCCACGTCAGCAGAGCCGGTCGAATTCGAGCCAGTCCGAATGCGGTCCGTGGACGGTCAGACCAGTTGCGTGGCAGTGGACGGCGGTTTAGCGATGAGCAACCCAACGAGCGCGGCAATAACACACGTGCTGCACAACAAGCAGGAGTTCCCATTCGTGCGGGGCGTGGAGGACCTTCTGGTGCTGTCGCTTGGCACGGGTCAGGTTGTAGAGGCGAGTTATGAGTATGACCAAGTCAAGAATTGGAAAGCCAAGGAGTGGGCTCGACCCATGGCTCGGATTTCAGGCGACGCTTCCGCTGACCAGGTGGACCAGGCCGTGGCCATGGCTTTTGGTCAGTGCCGGAGCGCTAATTACGTGCGCATTCAGGTGTGTATAATATTGTCATTTACCTTATTTTTCTAATATTTTATTTATCAAATTTATAGTACTTTTTAAAGTTTAATACGAATGGCGTTGGGATTGTCCCCTTGGGTGGTTGAGCTGTTTTGGGGTTTCCCGTTAAAGCGGTGTGTCGTTTTGATGATTTTGTATAAGTGGGTATGGGTCAGCATTGTTGTTGTTCAAAAATACAGAAAGCTAAGATGAGAGAAACTAGCGTTGCCCTGAAACTTTGGAGTCACAACCGTTAAAGTCCATTAAATTTGGGTCAATTTCTAACAGCAGGGAGGGCAGGAAGTGGGGTTTCTGTATGGGATCTTTTGGCTTGTCTCTTTGTAGCAAGTTGATAGGAATGGGTGAAGAGCCAGAATTTGGACTTTGCCAGGACTATGAGATAGCAATAACTGGAAGTTAATGTGACACCTATTGTCAAATAAAATATGTCAAAATTTCTCCGCATCATTTGTTGTTAGGCTCTAATTCTAAATGCCTTGGGTGCTATGGCTGCCACTGCAATTAAAATGCCAAAGGGTCCATTTACAAAGCAGAGTAATATTATATACACATAAGTTTGTGCATACTTATTTTTCACATTCTTTTATTTTACTTTTTATCTTATGGAGCAATTCTAACTCTTGCTTCGTAATTCGAATGTTTACTCAACTTGATGAACATTTTTTACCCTCAAGAATATTTGGTGGTATATGTCTTATTCAAAGAAGCTCTAAACAAATGTGATATGACAGGCAAACGGGTCAAGAATGGGGCGATGTGGACCCAATGTGGATACGGATTCAAGCCCCGGCAATGTAAAAATGCTGATTGGAATAGCAGAAGAAATGCTGAAGCAGGAGAATGTGGAATCGGTGCTATTTGGTGGAAAGAGGATTGGGGAGCATAGCAATTTTGAGAAACTCGACTGGTTTGCCGCTGAACTTGTGCAGGAGCATCAGAGGAGGAGCTGCAGAATAGCCCCCACTGTTGCTTTCAAGCAAGCTAACCCCAAAACGACATAGATTATGAAGAACCAACGCAAAGTAAGTAGTCTTTCTTCTTTCGTTTTTGTGTTACTTCAAAACTAATTTTAGTATCGAATTACACTACCAATTTCTTAATTGTTAAATGAGGCTCTAATTGTAATGATTTTGAAGCTTTATTTAACAACTTTAAAACTAGAAGTCATTCTAGCGTAGTTTCATAGTAAAGGTTAAGTCAAAAAATTATTTACTATTACTCCAAAGTTTTACATTGGAAGAACCATAAAAATCTACATGGAATATGTGATAGACATTAACTTTGTCATTATATACGTGTATTCAGAGACATGGTGTTGTCTTTTTCTTCCTTGTTCACAAGATCAGAGCTTATCTTAGCTACCAGTTCTGGTTATTGGTTATCTTAGCTACCAGTTCTGGTTATTGGTTATCATATGTCTAGTAGCTAAAAGATGAACAAACATCGGTGCTGTCGGCCCACCGACAACCTTTGATTTTTTTAATTTCAAAGAAAATGGAAGAATTTTGATTTTTGATCATCAAACTAGTAGGGGCACCCCAAGAGGTTATTCCGTAGTCGTATAAAGGTCTTTCTCAATTAATAATGTTGGGTTGACTGCGCAAAACAAATAAAATATTACTGCATACTTGAATGGATATTTTGGTCATTTTACTTTTGTGTAATCAATCTAATGCCATGCCTGGTTTCCTCCTTTTGTCACTGCTCTGTTGTAACAAAAGAAGAGAAAGTTCTACATGCATGAGAACTCCAATTTCTAAAATTCTCATTTTTTTATTAAAAAATTAAACCTCAACCAAGGTTTTATATATATATATATATATATATATATATATATATTTATATTTAATTTAATATTAATTTTTTTAATTTTTTTTTCAAAGTCTTTTATGTTTCATCTCATACAAATTGCATTATTTTCTATCTAAACAAATTTTAATATGAAATTCCATTTCTTGCAGGGGAAAGCAGACATCATGAATGAAATCTGAGAAACAGAAGCAAGCAGCAGTATTTTTTCTTTTTTCAAAAAAAAAAGGAAAATAGTAGTATAGTAGCTTTAATTGAAGATTGATAAAAAAAAAAAAAAAAAATCAAGTGAAAATTGGCAAAGAAAGTTACTAGTTAGGGAGTTGAGTAAAAAGGACAAGTGGTGTAAAAAAGGGTGGAAAATCTGCGTGGGATACTCTGCTTACCATAGGACCGACATTATGGTGTCCTTTCTCCATTGGTAAGAAAGAAAAGCAAAGTGAGTTGAAGCTTGTCAGAGTCAAACGGGAATGGGGTGTGAATTTATTTATTTTTAATTTCAAAGTGAATATATAGGGTAGAAAAATGGATTGCATTCTTCCCTGTCACTTTTAATTTTTTTTTTTTGTAAATTCTTTTTTTTTTTCAAATTGTAAAATGCTCGTCCTTGCTTCAAAGAAAATTTGTGGCCTTGTGGGTGGTGTGGGCTACCATCAATATAATTTCACGAAGGTAGCCAAGGTTCTCTATCTTATATTTGTTTCTTTCATTTTATTTATTTATTTATTACGATGAAAAGAAATATGAGTGGTCATTTTTGAAAAGCGGGCAAGCAATATTTGTTTTAGACGAATGGATGGACCATCATAGGACTTGGTCATTCCTGGCTCCATGTTTTTAATTTTTGGTCTATACTAAATATCTATAATCAGGGTAAGCATAAGTGGGTCCATCCACCTTACCTAATATGTGGTTTTGTCGAATTGATAAATGATCAATTATACTTTAAAATTAATAGTTTGATTTTAATCAAGTTAACAGTTAGTTAGTAGTTAATTAACTGTGATAATTTTATTTTTTAAAAACATTTTTATTTTTTTATTTTATTGTTGCATCAGTTTATTGTAAATTAAGAATATAGTTATTAAGAATGTAATTATTAGATAAGTTAAATGAGTTATTTTTTTTAAGAGTATCTATAATACTTTATTAAAAATTATATCAGTAAAACATAAATACATAGATAACAAGTTTGAAAATATATAAAGATATTTATGAAAGTTATCTTTTTTCGATTCCAACCATATGTGCAAAAACTTGAGAAAGTAAAATTAACAAAAAGGAATGTGAATACATAACAAAAATAACATTTATTTTTAATTCCTCTACTAGAAAAAATTGCTCCTTTAAATAAACATACTCACACAAAATTGAAACACATAATAAATTAGTAACATATGATTATCTTCATATATCAATATGATACAATAACTGATTTAATTAATAAAATAACTTAATTACTAAATGACATGGTATATGAAAGAAAATAAAGTTTACAATGCTTTACTCAATTGATTAAATTTTTATTAATTAGAAAAAATACAAAACTAAAACTGACCAACAAAAATCAATTTTTTTAAATTATGAAACTATAATCAACTGATTAAACCAATTTAATCATCTAATTAGATCAATTTATTTTTAGTTCAGCCAATTTTAGTCAATTAATAAAATTTTGCTCAGCCCTATCCATATTACCTGACAAGACAAATTTTTGGTATAATATAGTTATAGTTATCATACATTTGGCCCACAAAATTTATGTTAAATTTGCATTTTCCAAAGAAAAATGGCTCTTTCACTTAAATCTTACCTCATGCTTGCTTTCAGCAAACACTTCATTAGTTATTGGTTTCATTTTGAAACTTCATTTGTCTCCTTTTAATTGTCATTTTAGTAAAATATTTTTGTCTTATTTTAATTGTTATTTTACAACATTAATGAGTAATTATTATTATTTTATACTATAACAAGCAATTAATACATGATTTTTAAATATTTAGAAGTATTTATTGTCAAGAATAATTTAATAAAATTGTATTATTTATTATTTTTCTTAATCCTTGAGAAAAACCTTAAAATTGCACAAATGGAGTAATTTTTGACCGTTTAAACCTTTATGTCCATTTGGGTTCTCTTATTTTCAAACTTGGGTTAAGTGATTAAGTTTTAGATGATAGTCAAAGTAGCCATTATTGTATTGTTCTAAATGCTGCTTTTCTCTTCATACTTGAACCCAAAGGCGCAATTGACTATTTGCAAATCATTTGGTGGTTCCTTGAATGGTATTGGTCGCTACATATGCAACTTTAACAATTAACATGGACCATGGACCATATATATATACGCGTGCCCAAACTCATTTGTCATTTCTCTTTGTGCTTTTTACCTTTAATGCACTATACATTTCCATCACCTTCTACAGGAAGCAACAATGAGAAAATAAAACTAAGACTTATCGCTATCATTTTCCTTGAATGGTGGAGAGTTGGAATAACATAAAAATCTTGTGATTCACCGTAAAATTCAACATTATTATGATTTCCATCATCATTATTTTCTTCTTTTTTTATAAATTAACTCAAAATCTTACAATTTTTTTTTTTTTTTATCATACTAGAATATATCAATTTCTATCGAACTATGAGTTGGGTTAGAGGGGACTTGTATGGTGCCTTTGCTTCTCTCCCCTTCATTTTATTGATGAATAAAGTTGAAATCTGTGAATGAACAGTGAAGTGGAGTTGCAACATATGTAACCTTGTGAAGTAACAGTGTTAATGCAAAAGTTGGTAAACATAAAAACCAACGAAAGCATAATAAGATGAGCTGGTTGCCATTATAATCTCTTTTCTGTATGTTCCCTTAATTTAGGGAAACCATAATAGTTGAGCCCTTCAATTTATTTATCTTTTTGACTCACAATTTTCAACAAAGATAACGGCAATAATCAATGCACATTCACAAATTCTTCATCTTTTGTCAATTCCAAAGACTCAATTTTACTAATGTCCAATAAAGTATATAACCCTATTAGCACCAGTACAAGGTTAAAAAAATCCCTTTTTCTCAATTTAATTACTCTGTTCCAAATAATTGTCTTTTAAGATTTTTAAAAATACAATAAATAAGTTAACAAATGGTAAAATTTTACTAAATTGTCCTTATTTATTTTTTTTAAGAAAAAGAGAATGGTGAGTGAGTGGAAGAGAAATAAATGAAGTATTAATTAAATATTGAGTGCAAAGATAAAAAGAAATAATTAATGTTACATTAAAATAGTAGATGGATAGTTATAATGAAATAATTTTTTGTTAAAAAGATAATTATTTTGAAATGGAAGGAGTATGGTTTGATACAAATATTAAAAAAGACAATAAATAACTTGATGAAGTAATAATTAATTCTAAAATTTTATAAGTATGATTTAGTAATCTACCCTATGAAATCCTCTAATTTAAGAGTTGGATCTATAAAATTCTATAAAAAGTTATTGAAAAATAAATAAGACAAGATTTACTTTTAGAATAAGTGAATTCCTCGCTTTAATATATATTTATTTTCTACAATTTTCAAATCAATTGTAATATATTAAGACAACAAATGTTATCTCATTTAAACATTATTTTTGGTTTTGATCACTAGTATGCGTGAAATAAATTTATTACTAAGCTCTTTAATTCACAATTAATCCAGTTCAAGCTGAGTAGAATTATAAGAGTAATAAAGTCATTTTTACTGAGTTTTAAAGTAGATACATTCTCAAAACTTGAATATAAAATTTCTAATTAAGCTTGAACAATCATGAGACAAATTAATTTACACACCTAATAATGTCATTTAAACATCATTAAAAGTTAAAAGACAAAATGATCATCCCACCAAAATTTCACATGCATTAACAAACAACAAAAATGGTAACCCATTCGCCTAGCGAAATTGAAAATTAAGTTAAGTTGATAGATTAGGGACCATATATACGTGTGAGCGCGCACTGTGAATTGTTTAAACTCCTTTAGCAATTTTTGGTAATCATATATGAAATCCCCACACTCTAATGTTTGATCCTTTCGCTTCTATATCTCACAGAAAGTTGCTTTTTCTTTGATCGATATTCTTTCACACCTAATTAATTAGCCCTTTTCTCTCTCCAAATCAAACAATCATCAACAAAAAAAATTCCTGTCTAATCTCCCTTTTTTTGATACCTTTTCCATGTTTTAGTCACATTTTATATTTGAAAGTAAGATACTTTCCTCATCTCTTTCACTATTTGAAAAGATAGCACGTAGGTATAGAGTTAATTAATGTGCCTCTAAACTAGTTCCACCGTATATAGTCTTTACTATTGGCATTAAAGGGCCTCAAAGCTATAATTAAATTCTCTATAAAAATTAGATCATATATTAGTATAGGAAGGAACGTAATTGACTTTTTTACAAGGTAAAGCTTCAATTAGACATATCTAAACCATTCACCTAAAACATTCAAAACACATATATTAAGCTAATCTAAATCGATCATATGTTGCTCGACAGATAAACAATAAAGTGTATATAACAAAAAAAAAAAAAACTGTGTCAAAAAAGAATTTTACTTTCCCATTAATTTGTTGTTTGAAAAATGGAAAATTTCTCTCTTTTTCTTTCTGGGAAAGTATGATGGATGAGATTCCATTCCCTGTTGAAGCAGCAAATATGGACCTCATGTTGAAGATGATATGGACAACTTGTTCATTAGTCACAGTGATTAATTAGGGTAAAGTCATTGTAGCTGGTGTTAAGTCCTTGTTTGAAGAAAAAAATAATAGTGGGTGTTTTCCTTTTTGTCATATTCTTTTAGCATTTCAATATCTTTTTAATATGCCTTTGTCTGGTGAGCTATGTGCCTTACATTAATTTAGTCTCATATTGTTTGTGTTTGGTATTGCCCATAACCTCCATAGTGCTCCTTGTCTTAATTTGCTAAATGGACTCATCCCAAACCGCTCTTTTCCTCCTTTTCATGTATCCTATCGATTACTGTTGTCAATTCAATTAATCAAGAGTGTGCCAATCTTTATAATGGAATCTCCTTTTGCACTTTTTTAATGAGAAATTATTGGGCGGCTTAGGGCCTGTTTGGTTGAGCAATTTTCTATTTTTATTTTTAATGAAAATAAAAATTAAATCTGAAAACATGTTTGGTTAGTAAATTAAAAAAAATTTCACAGAAAACGTTATTTTTGGTGTTTTCAAAAAATGGCCAGTAATAATTTTGAACTTCTTTTATTTTCTTTTTGATAAGTAAAGATTAGTAATTTAAAAAAATTCATTAAATATGATTATTGAACAATGAACACTAAATAAATATGAAAATAAGTAAAAAAAAAAATTTAAAAACAAACAAACATGTTTTTAAAAAATAAAAATGTGAAAATAAAAACATATTTTAGATAATGAAAATGAAAACCAAACATGCCCTTAACTTATTATCCCTTTGCCATTTGGATTTCTCTCCATCTTTTATTCAAATCACTTCAATCACCATTAGTCATCTATTCACACCCCTTATCATTATTAATGGGATTAGGATGTTTATGGGGCCCCATACATGACATACTACTAAACTAATTAAATTAATAATAGTGACTATGATGATAATGGATAGTGACCAGCAAGGGTTCCAATCCTCATAATTAATATAAAGCAGTTGAGTACCCATATATTTAAATCTTTTATGTGTACCAAAGAAAAAAAATCTTCTCTTGATTCTCTTCAAACAAATGGCAGTTAACAAGTTAATCTATTCTTTCTAGGGTTCCAATCTTCCTAATTAATCATTTTATTTTCATTTTAAATATAAAGTAGTTGAGTACATATATATTTAAATCTTTTATTTGTACCAAAAAAATCTTTTCTTGATTTTGGCAGTTAACAATTTTTTTTTAACTACCGTTTATATGTTTCAACATATTATTATTATAGTTCAAGTCAATTAAAAAACTCAAATTAAAAGTTCACCTATAAATTTGAATTTTAATATTACAGGAGTTCCTCAATAACCAAATTCAATTTACTTACTAACTGAATTATATTTTATTAGTGTACTTGGATATTATTTAAATTCACAATATTATTTATTATTGGCATAAATAATTAACAAATTTTGTGTTGAACTAAACAAAAGTTCATTAGTTAGAATAATATGAACTTAAAATTATATAATCGCGATAAGACACGAGAGTAAAAAGTCATTTATGTCCTTGAAAGTTCCCACAAAATTCTCTCTAAGTTCTGAAGATTTTTTTTCGTTCAGTTCATTTCAACCTTTAAAATATCAATCAATTGAAATGTGAAGAAACCTAATAATAATAATAATAATAATAATAAATGATATAATCTTGTAGCTAGTTAGCTTGATTTCTTGTTTGTTAATGAACTGCAAATTAAGTATGGGACCAAAAAAAAAAAAAATGTTAACAGTGTGAGGTTACGTGCCGTGGCTGCAAAGCCTTGATGCTGGGTTTGTTATCAGTAGACTCAACTTTAATTGAACAGATGTTGAAGTATTATACACTATTGGTATTAATTGTAACACATTCTAAAGAAATGATTAGTGGGGTTTCGTTTTCACAAGCCACTCAAAACTTCAAAGCCTCGTGCTATTGGTATGTGGGATAAGTATCATCCTTGACGTAATAATGATAATAATAATAATAATCGTAAGTACTTTTAATAATAAAAAACATACTTTTTTTTTTTACTGATAAAAATAAGGAGGTCATATAATACTACCACGATATGCGAACTAAGTTGGCTGTTTTATTTTGTATTATTTTGCTTGACATTTCATGTAAATTTATATATTTTAAATATGAGTCTAATTTTTGTTTGAGACAAATAATAATAAATAAGGGATAAATTTTTTTATCTTACAGTCTATTTTTGTTTCATAAATAAGTGATTAGTCAACAAATAATAAAAGAGAAAAACTCATTTTTTCCTTTTCAAACTATTGTCAATTTTGAAAAAAATATTCACGTTTTAAATTGGACAAATTGAATCTTCAAATTTCAAGTTAATAACAAAAGTAAGCTTTCTGTATAGATAAAAAACGCCTCAATAAAGTCTAATTTTATTTTTGACTTAAAATATAAAAGTTCAATTTATCTAGTTTAAAACGTGATTTTTTTTTTTAGAATTGATAACAGTATAAGGAGACAAAATAGGGTTTTTCTCATAATAAAATGAGGATGCAAGTTGTATTAATAAAATTTGTTGGCTAATCACTATTTCATAACATAATATTTAGGACAAAGTATGAGATAGATAATTTTGATTCTTAAATAATAATCTCTTCCAATAATCATTATATCAAAGTTTCAAATTAATAGCATTTGGCTTAAAAGTAACCAATTTTGTAGCTTACGAGATAATAAATTGAAAAAAATTAATATGACAAGGACTTAACTATAAAGGGAATATACAGCATGCCTCAAATGAAAATGAAATGAAAATGACAGGTGTAGTATTTGAATAAATATCAATTAATTAGGCGTTTTAATAATTGATGTGAAGTACCATAGAAAAAACGAAATAATAGATGCGGAGACTTCTGACCAAATAAAATAACTCTCCAACTAGTTGCTTGGTTTTATATGTAAAGGAGTGCATCATATCAGTCTTGTTTTGTTTATAAAAATGGCCACGTCAAATTGGGTTAGCATAAATCTGGATAAAGTAGTTTTTATAAATGCAACTATATAAAGTAGCCTTATTAAATTATTGTTGTAAACTACTTAAAAGCCTTCAGATTTTTGGTTAGTTTTGACAAAACAACCAAACACAAATTTGGGAATCTAAGATGGAAGAAAAAAAAAAAAAATTTATTCCATCATACTTAAAATCTTAACTAATTTAATACTCACACTTCAAAATTCATATCAATTTCGTTTTCGATGATTTAAACTATTGTTAAACCCACAAATAATTACCAATATTAATAAGTTTTAAAAATTAAATTAATAAGAATTTTGTATGAAAAACCAAATTGGTAAGTTTGAAATATGAGGAAGAAGTTGATTGGAGTTTTAAATATGATAACCAAATTTGATAAACTTGAAGTATGAGAATTAAACTAATTAAGATTTTAATACTAAAAGACTAAAATATATGTCTACCTAAAAATGGTATGATTTTATATTTGGAAATTGGAAAATCCTTTGAGATAGAATTAGAAACAATTATTTACTAACTTTATTTACTTGTCACATCGATAAATATTATATATGTGAAATATTTTGCTAGTCTCAATAGGAAAAAAAACTAGCTAGGCAAAAGACTATTTTGATGTGCGAAACTGGTTTTAGGAGCTAAAAATGAGTATTATTTTTTGAGATTGAGTTAATTGTACTTGTATTTTTAAAAATAAACATTGTTCTTATAAATAATATTTATTATTATGATTAATAATAATGATAATGAATGATGAGGGAGAAAGAGAGATGGATGGCTACAATACGTTTGCTATGAAGTCATTGTTTTAAATACGACATCACAGAAAATACAAAATTAATATAGTGATAATAATGAAAAGAGAGGTGGCTATCCATATATCTTTTCTATGAAGTCATTTCTTTAAATTCAACATCGCATAAAATACAAAAGTTGTCATCTCAATGAGTCAGTTCCTTCTTATTATTTCTTTTTTACAAAGTTTAGATAAATTAAATCATAGGACCTCATTAAAGTACACACTAACGAGTTAATGAAACTTCATAAATAAGTATAGAAATAAGGTGAGCTAAACTAAGTCGAGTTAGATTGAGTTCATACATGTTGTGAATTCAAGATTTTTTTTTAATTAATAAATTAATTTTCTTAGTTTAAACTTAGCTCATTTCAAAGTTTTTTTGAGCTAACTCATTAGCTAGCTTGTATAAATAAAATATGTACAAGTCACATTTAATTAATAAAATAAATGAAATAACACTTTAAATTATTAATAAATAAGAAATCTCGATAAAATAATTAAAAAATAAATATAAAATCTCTATGAACATTATAACATGACTCCATAAAACATGTGAGCTTTATTAAAATGGGATAAAACTTTATATACTTATAGTAACAAGGACTATGAGAAAAATGAAAATATCCAAATTTATTTACTTAATGATACATAGGCTATATATAATAACATAATACATATATAGCATATTAAAATATATATACACAAGTGAGTCCGTTCACAAATTAATAAGTTGAATTTATAAAAATTCAAACTTTAACTCGTTAGTTTACAAACCTCACTTATAGAGTAGAGTTAGTTTAGATTAGCTTACAAGACAATTGAACTTATTTTTATTCCTACTCATAAATAGGACTTAAACCCAATGTAATTATGAAATACAACTCTGATTTTTATCAATTGGACAAATGTTGGTTGGCCGATGAGTCAATTTCTTGGTATAAATCACTCAAACTACAAATTGAAGTTCATCATAACATGTGCACTAACGTCATCTTATTTAATTTATATATTCTTTCTTAGTTAAACATTATTGGTCAATATCTTGAATATGATAGACAGACAGAGATATGGAATATAATTAGGTAAATTTCTTGCAGTGAAGGATAATAGATTTGACCTTTATTATAATTATATATATGAAAAAGGCTTCAGTTATCCAATCTTGACATACTCTTGTGATAAAACTAACCTTGATTTTTCAACTTCAACAACCTGGGATTCCACTATATTTGACTGCATC
Source organism: Bauhinia variegata (assembly GCA_022379115.2). Taxonomy (NCBI): domain Eukaryota; kingdom Viridiplantae; phylum Streptophyta; class Magnoliopsida; order Fabales; family Fabaceae; genus Bauhinia; species Bauhinia variegata. Next base: position 10,128,157 of record CM039428.1, read on the forward strand.
ACATCTTCAGTTTGTCAAACTTATAGTCTTAATCAAAGTTTCATCCTTATTATTCTTTGACTAAATATTTAATCAAATGTTTGTTATTTTTTATTCTTTTTATAATTTTATCTATACAATATAATTAAAAAAATATGTCGATGAGTGTATATATCGCTTTTCTTCCATAATTTGTGCCTCGATTGTTTCTACACTAATCTTTCACTTCCAAATATGTTGACTTAATAAATTGATTTTTACAGCGTTCTTCCATTTTGCTAGCTCCTTAAATTAAGGCCGACTAACTTTACTGCATGGATGCCAACCTAATTACTAGCATGATAGAAACGTTAAGGGAAAAACATTCCTTTATTATTATATATAGTCAAACATAAAGGATTGATATAAAACAAAAAAAAAAATTTAATATATTTATCCAAGTCATAAATATATCAAATTTTTGATAGTATGATGAAAATCACATATCCCCTTATATATATAATGTCTTCAGATTGGAAGTAACATTTGGATTTTTTTTTTTTCCCAAATTTAAAAGGTCACATTCGATGATCATGATATAAATCACTAGCAACTTTGAGATTTTTTGTAGAGGCGATTTGGAAGAGTGATTCATTTTGAATCTCATGTTATAGAAAAATATAAATTTTAAAATTTATGAATCGTATAATTTTTAAAATTCTTTTGATTAATATTAAATATTTATAAAAAAATTTGTTTTAAAGTATTCATAGAAGATCTAGAATCAAAGTCGTATACCTTTTCATAAAATTCTTTTTAAATAAAGTTACATCTTATTTTTTAAAAAAAATTATATAAAATACAAGAAACAAATAATTTTAAGTTAAGAACATCGTTAGAGAAACTTTAACCACTTTAAATTTATACCATTTGATACAATGTGAGCTTTAATTAAATTTAGAAAAAAAATTAAATATTTACAAAATGATATAAATTAAAAATGTGTAAATAACACTTATCAATTTTTATTCATAGAAGCTAAACGGATGTTTACTCTTCGTATCAATCTCATCTAAATTCTTCTAAATAGGAATGGAAATTGGAATCTCGTTGATGAGTAGTTGAGTGCCATCTGTCAATTATTGAGTCTCAAGGACATCGCACTAGTGCAAGTGTAAAGAAACAAGAAAAATAAAACAGTAGCATATTTCTTTTCTATTTATAAAGAAACCACTATCGTATTGATAACTTTACATATGTGGATTTATATTTATATTTTTATTTTTGGTTTTTCTGAAGAAAAAAACCCTCCATTTGGCTAGATTAGTTCTTGTTGATTAATGTTATTACTCCTTTTCAGAAGCCAAGCGTTGCCTTTAATTTATAGGATTTCAATTTATTTGGAATTAAATTTTGTTAAAATATTTGGACTCTACTCTGGTTTCTGTTTGGGTTAGCCCTAAAAGTTTTGGGCCTAAACCCATTAGTTCTAGGCTCTTGCCATTTCTTATGGCACACCCCTTAACTTCTTAGGGCACATCCTCACCATATTTTTAATTTGTTATGAAAAGACAAAAACAACCTGATCTCTTAAGAGAAAGGAAAAAAACAAACACATACTCCTCCCTTACACACACCTCAAAACCCACACACAAGGCACACCCGTTAAATCTCCTGTATTCGGTGGCAATGACAACTTTAAATGAAGAGAAGTGAGCTTATTTAATCTTCTCCATGCTCTATAGACACATCTGCGTGTGAAGGCAGGATATGAGAAGTTTGCAGCATGTAAACAACGTGTCTGTTTTTTTTTTTTTTTTCTTTTTGGTATAAACAAAATCTGTAAAATTTTATAAGGAAAATGAACATACAAAATTTAAAATCAGCATGGTGATCAGATTATGGATTTTCTGGGGCATGAATTTTTAAATTCGTACAGTCATCTTCCTCAGGCAACAGATTTTGAAATTCGTAACATTCAAGTTATGAAACAACCCATGACATTATTAGGTAACTATGAATTTATAAATCCATAAGACAATTTAAACAACTATGGATTTTTAAGTCCTTAAACGGGTTTTGTTGTCATTTTATAAACCTATCGCTTCCAAAATCCATAGATATCAAATGAATTGCTAGACGATGGATTTAAAATTCCCTATGGGGTTTTTCTATGTCTATCCATGAACTTCTTGATTAGAGAGTTCAACAATTGGAATATATTTTATGTCTAGCTCTTTGGTTCAATTGAATGACTTAATGAACTCATAAACTCATTCTTTGTGGACAACCCCTCGATGGCATCTCTTGATAAGTGGATGATCACACCAGATATGGGTTATGTCATCATGTGAAAGTGCAATCTAGTCCTCATCCATCTATCTATTAGAGGGTCATTGACATTTTTTTCCACTTAGAGGTCCATCGCCACACTATCTTTGAGCCAATATATTATTATCATTGGATTTGCTCATGAAAATCATTTCGTATAGGTATTATGTGTATCTATTGCATTGAATCATTATTTTTATCGCATTATAATCAACACATTTATTTGTCAAGAGGATGCATGTTCATGGGAGCACCCTTATGTCCATCGAATTGAAGCTTTTAATTGTTTGTCATTGTCATGGTAATTAGGATCCCATGGAATTAGTCCATTAGGTGATTGTACATAATTAGGATTGTATCACATCCTTTGATTTCATGGATTATACTCTCCTTAGACTCTGTATATATATGTGTGTGTGTACACTTTTTATATGATATATAGAATTCAGATTATTCGTAAATTAAATGGTATCCAGAGCAAGGTTATGAGTTATGAGAATTTTTCAGAAAAAATAGTTTATTTTATTTAGGGTTTGTGAGATTTGGAGAAAGGGAGAGACTAGGAATCACATGACTGGCAGCATTTGGACTCTCACTAGCCCTCCCATAGGCTTCAGACGGCACTGGTGAGCTGACCTAGCAAGTTAAGTGGTAGTGCGGCAGCACATTTGGATCCGTTATTTTTGTTTTTCCTTCCACGTGCCAGTGCGTGGCGGTGTGTCTAGCACCGCTCCTGCCAACGATTGGCTCCATTGGCCTCCCCGTTGCATTCCTGGCTTGCTATGATGGTTTTGGCATTGATCCTAATGTGGTTTTTGTGGTTTGGTTACTGTTTACTCTATTTTTTTCTTGGTTTTTCCAATTTGTTCCTAAGTTTTTGGTATTTTTGGTTCTATTCCTAGAAAATCTGGTCTGATTTGGTACTTTCATTGGTCTGGATTGCTGGGTTTTGTGATTATGTGGCTTCTTGTGTTGTTATATTTGGTGTGATATACGATCTATGTGATTGTTGGATTTGTTTGTGGCTATTTTGTGAAATACTCAATCAATGGTTGAGAGCAAAACTATAGTCATGATTGATAGTATTCTTGTAATAAACAAAATTACTAAGACCAAACTTAATGATTCTAACTATTTTGGTTGGCGTAAGATAGTTTAGGTGTATTTAATGAGCAGATGATCATCTTATCTTTGATACTCGTAAGCATGGTTGTATGATGACGTGAAATTATTTGTTCAAATTCGGAACTCCATTGATATTGAGGTACTTCACTTGATTGATCATTGTGAGTTTGTGAATGAGCTGATGGATTACTTGGATTTCATGTACTCAGGACAAAGTAACATCTCTTGAATCTACTTTGTAAATATTTTCATTGAGGGGAGCAACAAGATAGGTCTCCCACTACTTATGCCATGGATTTTAAGAGAATCTCTAAGGAACTCAATACTCTCCATCTTCTTAGTGCTGATTTGAAGGTTATGCAAGTTCAAAGGGAGCAAATAGCTATTATGAGTTTCTTGACTGGTCTACAACTTGAGTTTAATACTTTTTGGTTTCAACTTCTGTCAAAATTTGCCATTAGTTCTTTATAGGAGACTTTTGCTAGGCTCCCTTTTATTGAGGACCTTTAGACTTCACAGTCCACTCACAACAATGCTCCTGTTAGTTGTTGGAGTTCTTGTGGTGGTTCTCGAGGCAATATTAGTAATCATGGTGATCAGAATGTAGAGTCTTGAGGTCGAGAATCAGATGAACTAGAGTGTGTTTATTGCCATTAATTGGGGCATGTCAAGCATACTTGTCAAAAGCTTCTTAGTAAAAATTAGAAAGGCCACTCCATGAACGTTGTATCTTCCTCTGGCCATACTGTTACTATATTAGTTGAGTATGAGGCTTACTGAGTCTGTGAATCCTCTTGTACTTACTGTTGCATTTGTTGAGATAGGTTACTCCACTTTATCTCTTTTCTTTAATGCGTCCAAATGGATAATTTATTTTGGTGCTTTAGACCACGTGACATGTAACCTATGCACCCTTATCTCATGTCTCCATAGCTTATGGGTCCACCCATCAAGTCCTTGGTTTTGACACTGTTGAATTCTTCTATCTTATTACATTATGTGTTAAGCCTATATAATTTTTCATTTAATTTTCTTTTTGTTAATAAACTTATCCACTCTTTGAATTGTAGTATCTCATTCTTTCTTAATCATTGTGTGTTTTAGGATCTTTCGATAAAGTAGATCCTTGGTAAATGACGTGAATCTAATGAACTCTATATATTTGATACTTAGGGGCCAAGATCCTTCGTTAGTTCGTTGTCTCCATTTGAGATACACTATCAGTTAGGAAATCCATTTCTTTAGAATCTCAAGCAACTGTGTCTTCACTTTTATCATTTATTGTCTTTACATTGTGAGTCGTGTCAATTTGTTAAACATCATCGTTTTCCTTCAAGTCTTAGAGTAAATAAGCATGCCATGTTCCCATTTGTGTTAGTTTATTATGATGTTTGGGTTCTTTTTCACCTAGCTTTATTTAATGAAAACTTATTTTGAAGTATTTACACATTTCTATTCATTTTGTGTTGAAATCAAAACCTAATTTAATGTTCCTATTCAAACTTTAAGAATTGACAATGCCAAAGATTGTCTGACTCTTTCAACCTTATATGCTTTGGAATGACATTTTACATGGGCCCTCCTATGTTAACACACTAACTCAAAATGGGGTAACTAAAACAAAAGAATCGACACCTTCTTGAGGTTGCTCTAGCTTTTATGTTTCAAGTAAATTATCCTAAACCATTTTGTGTTGATGCTATCTTAAGCGTGTGTTTCCTAATAAATTAAATGCCCTAAACAGTTCTTGATGGTGGTTTCCCTTTTTTGGTCCTTTTTCCTATTAAACTCAATTTTTCTATGAGCAATGGATATTTAGTAGTTCATATTTTGTTTGTGATACTAGACTCATATAACTAAGTTGGTCCAAAGTCTCTGTTGACTATATCAGCATTAAATGTAAATAAATATAGATTGATGATTGATTACCATTAGGATTAGTGATTAGTGATTGATTGATTCTTTCCTTCTTTTGATCCTGAACCTCGTGTATATATATGGTAGTGTTCTACCTCAATGTAATATGAAATTACACACTTTGATTCAGCTCTACGTGGTATCAAGAGCAAGGTTTTCTTGAGATTTTTTTTTTTCTGCTCTCTGGAACTCTGTTTTTGGTTTCGGTTAGGGTTTGTCTTCTTCGGTGGTCCGTGGCTGTTTTCTCTTCTCACTGCCCCTCTTTGTCACCTTCTGGGACCAAGTTCAGCCTGCCCACCACCCACGATCGCCCCTTGCCTGTGGTGGAGGCCCACTTGCCACCTGCTCCTTCCGCCACGCACCGGCGCGTGCACAACCCATTCTGCCACTGCTCTTTGCCGCTGTTCTTTTGGGACTCCCGCTAGCCTACTCGCTGGTGTTGGGGTAATTCTTAGTCGTTATGAACTGCTGCCTTTGTTGTTTGGGTTTCCGTTTCTAGCTTTCATCTTTGTTGTTCAGTTTTTGGTGTTTATTCACGACCGTTTGACACTGTTTGGTACTTCTACGCATTTGGAATTCTATTTTAGCTGCCCTCGTACCTTGTTTTTGCTGCTGTCTGGCCCTGGTTGGTACACTATTCAGTTTAGTTTTCTCTCTTTTTCTGGTTGGTACTCTATTCGGTTACTTCTCTGGTTGCCTCTATTCTCCCGGTCTTCTACTTATTATCAGAATCTGTTATGGCTGATCAAAAACCCTCTTCTCTGGATTTCTTGCCTCCGACTAATCAGATTGTTGACTCAAAGCTCACTGGTCCGAATTATTTTGACTAGGCGAAGATGATTTAGGTATATCTATGCAGTATTCGGAAGGGTACTCATCTTACTTCTGCCCCACCCACCGATGATACCTGTGAAGAGTGGTTGGAAGATGATGCCCGCTTGTTTATTCAGATTAAGAATTTGATTGCTCCGAATGTTCTTTCCTTGGTGTCTCACTGCGAGTTCGTTAAAGAACTCATGGATTATCTCGAGTTCCTCTATTCCGGCAAGAATAATGTCACTCGAATTTACAATATATGCAAGACTCTTCATCAATATGAACAGGGCGATCATTCTACGCATGATTATGTCACTGGTTTCAAAAATGTGTATGAGGAGTATTAATCTCTCCTTCCCATTAGGTCCGACGTACAGGCCATGCATGCTCAACGTGAACAAGTTGTTGTCATGACCTTCTTGACTGGTCTCAAATTGAAATATGAGTCTCTTCGATCCCAAGTCCTGTCGGAATCTGTTCTTCCATCCTTACAGGATACTATGGCTAGAGCTATTCGGTTTGGTTATGTGCCTCCTCCTTCTCCAGCTCTTCATAGTGCTCTTGCTAGTAGCGGGACCTCTCGTGGTGGTTTTCATGGTAATTCTCGTGGCCCTCGTGGTAGTTCTCGAGGTGGTAAGGTGATGTAGAATTAGCAAGCCCAAACTCAACACAAGACAAGAAGATCATTTTAGGTGGACCTCTAACTTGTGCCAAAGTTAAAAAGCTCAGATTAGGCCTAATAAATTTGCTGAAGTATGAAGAGACTTGAAGAAAGTCATGTTGTTTTCTAATTTCTATGTAATTTTTGTGCATCATTTATGTTGTTTTATTTTGAAGGATTATGTCTCTTAGGAAGGGTTGTGTCTCCTAAGAAGTGTCACATCTCTTTGTGTTGTGTCTCTTAGGAAGGGTTGTGTTTCCTAAGAAGGGCCGTGTCTCTTTGTGTCGTGCCTCTTAGGAAGGGTTGTGTCTCTAAAGAAGGGTCATGTCTCTTTATGTTGTGACTCTTCAGAATGGTTGTGTCTTCTAAGAAGGGTCGTGTCACTTGTCTCCGACTAGTATAAATAGGCATGAATGTAACCCAAAGAAGATCATCTTGAATGAAGTATATTTTAGATCAAATTTTTTTGTGTATCAATTTTATCTCTTATCTAACTTAGGTTAGTGGCAAGAACAACCGATTTCTTATCACTCACATCCTTCTACTTTCTTGAGTGTGGCGAAATCAAACCAAGTTAGCTTAATTGTGGTGCCAAAGGCTTATCAGTTGAGTTAAATTGGATTTCTTTTTCTGTTTTATTTTTAAACTCTAGTCCAGAAAATTAATAGTCGCTTCCGCCTCAATTATTTCACATCATATTGGCATCAGAGCCTGATATCTAGTGGGGGGAATTAGGTTAGCAATCCAAGTGGGAAACACTTTGTGTCATATGAGTGTAAATACTTAGAGAGTGACCAAACCTTAACCATTTTTGTGTGGGAAAGAGAGCAGCTAGCAACATTTTCATCATGTCCGAAAATTTTGTTTATCTTAACAGAGTGCAAGAATAATTTCATGCTATGCAGAGAAGACAAGAAGAGATGATGGAACAAATCACTCGACTCACCACTCAAATGGTGAGACTTGTAGAAAGGCAACCAAGAAGAGAAGATCATGGTAGTGACAATGGAGATGATTCTGAAGTTGATGATAATGAACAGCCTTGGCGAAGGGAGCAGCGAAGAGTACCTTGAATGGGTGCAATGAGTGGAAAAGATCTTTGAATACCAAGAGTATTCGGAGGCCACCAAATGCCGCCTAGCAGCCATTGAGTTCACAGATTATGCAAATCTGTGGTGGGAGAATTTGAAGAATCAGCGAAGGAGAGATGGGGAAGAAGAAGTCAGGAGCTGGAGGTTAATGAAGAGACTCATGGAGAAGTGCTTTGTTCCAGATTACTAAAAGCAGGAACTATATTTTAAATTGCAAAGCTTGAGGCAAGGAGGTATGTGTGTTGAAGATTATGTGAAAGAGTTCGAGACTCTTAAGATTCGTTGTGAACTGAATGAACCACAAGACCAAACCATAGCTCGATTTTTGGGTGGTTTAAGTAGAGAGATAGCTAACTTGGTGGAGTTGCAGAATTATGTCTATTTGGAAGACGTAATTAAATTAGCAATTAAGGTGGAGAGGCAAAAAAAGAGTTTATGGGAGAAACCAAGGAATCACTAAATCGATGGGGAGTAAGCCTTTCCAAACCTCAAACACTACCAAGGGGATTAGTAAGGAGATAGGAAAGGGGGAAACAAGTCGAATTGGGATATCTAAGGAGAAGAAGAAGGTAGTAGAAAACCAGCCCTCCAAAAGAAGCCGAGACATTAAGTGTTTCAAATGCTTAGGTCATGGCCATTATGCTTCCGAATATCCTAATAGGAGAGTGATGATTTTTAAAGAAAAACATGGAGAAATAGAAAGTGATGATGAGGGAGTTATGGAGGAGTTTGAAGAAAAAGAAAGCTTAGAAAGGGAAGCAATTATAGAGTATGCTAATGAAGGTGCAGTCTTGGTCATTAGGTGTGCCTTGAATATCTAAGCCAAGGTAGAGGAGGAACAAAGGGAAAATATTTTCCAAACGAGGTGCACTATTAGAGAAAAAATCTGCAATGTTATAATTGATAGTGGGAGTTGCACTAACATTGCTTCAACCACTTTGCTTAACAAATTGGGGCTACCACTCATCAATCACCCTCGTCCATACAAGCTACAGTGGCTCAATGATAGTGGGAAGATGAATGTCATGAAGCAAGTGAGGGTTCCTTTCTCCATTGGGAAGAATTACAAAGATGAAGTACTCTGTGACATTGTTCCCATAGATGCTAGTCATTTGCTGCTTGGAAGACCATGGCAGTTTGATAGGAAAGCATTACATGATGGATTCAAGAATACCTATGCCTTTATGAAAGATGGAAAGAAGATTGTGTTGGCACCTCTAAACCCAATACAAGTACCACAAGAGAAAGTTGTAGCAGAGGAGAAGAAAGCAAGCTATTTTGCTTCTAAAAATGAATTAAAGAAGATGTTCAAACGGGATAGCATTGCCTTGTTACTCATACTAAAAGAGATTTATCCAGAATCTGACAAGGAGCTTCCTCAACATGTCATGAAGCTGTTGGAAAAATTTAGAGATGTATTTCTAGAAGAGTTGCCAGAGGCATTACCACCCTTGAGAGGAATTGAGCATCAAATTGATTTGGTGCCCGGTTCTGCTCTACCAAACAAGCCAGCATACAGAATGAATCCCGAGGAGGCCAAGGAGCTTAAAAGACAAATTGATGAGCTGATTGAAAGGGGTTGTGTGCGAGAATCTATGAGCCCTTGTTCTATTCCAACATTACTAGTTTTAAAGAAAGATAGTTCTATGAGGATGTGTATGGACAGCCGTGTAATAAACAAGATCACCATCAAATACTGCTACCCAATTAGAAAGAGCATTGCCTCAGATGGAGACTCAAATTTTCTTAGTTACTTTTGGAAGACTTTATGGAGGAAGCTGGGCACAAAATTGCTCTTTAGCACTACTTGTCACCCCCAAACCAATGGCCAAACAGAGATTGAAAAAAAGAACTTGACCTATGAGAAATCTGCAAACAAAAGGAAGAAGTTTGTCCAGTTTCAACCTAGTGATTTGGTATGGATTCATCTTAGAAAGGAAAGATTTCTCGGCAAAAGGAAGTCTAAACTAATGCCAAGGGCTGATGAACCTTTTCGAATCTTAGCAAAAGTCAATGATAATGCCTACAAAGTGGATTTGCCAGAGGACTTTGAAGTTTCAGCCACTTTCAATGTAAGGGATCTTTCTCCTTATTTAGAAGATGAAGACATGTCGGATTTAAGGACAAATCCTTTTCAAGAAGAGAAGGATGATGTAGAATTAGCAAGCCCAAACCCAACAAAAGACAAGAAGACCATTTTGGGTGGACCTCTAACTCGTGCCAAAGCTAAGAAGCTTGGATTAGGCCTAATAAATTTGCTGAAGTATGAAGAGACTTGAAGAAAGTCATGTTCTTTCAAGAAAAGTCATGTTGTTTTCTAATTTCTATGTAATTTTTGTGCATCATTTATGTTATTTTATTTCGAAGGATTGTATCTCTTAGGAAGGATTGTATCTCCTAAGAGGTGTCATGTCTCTTTGTGTTGTGTCTCCTAAGAAGTGTCACGTCTCTTTGTGTTGTGTCTCTTAGGAAAGGTTGTGTTTCATAAGAAGGGCCGTGTCTCTTTGTGTCATGCCTCTTAGGAAGGGTTGTGTCTCCAAAGAAGGGTCATGTCTCTTTATGTTGTGACTCTTCAGAATGGTTGTGTCTTCTAAGAAGGGTCGTGTCACTTGTCTCCGACTAGTATAAATAGGTATGAATGTAACTTAAAGAAGATTATCTTGAATGAAGTATATTTCAGATCACATCTTTTTGTGTATCAATTTTATCTCTTATCTAACTTAGGTTAGTGGCGAGAACAACCGATTTCTTATCACTCACATCCTTTTACTTTCTTGAGTGTGGCGAAATCAAACCAAGTTAGCTTAATTGTGGCACCAAAAGCTTATCAGTTGAGTTAAATTGACTTTCTTTTTCTGTTTTATTTTTAAACCCTAGTCCAGAAAATTAATAGTCGCTTCCGCCTCAATTATTTCACATCATAAGGGGGCCCGTGGCAATGAGTCTTGTCGACCGCCTGTTGAGGAACCTTAATGTTTCTATTGTCATGAGCTCAGACACACTAAATATGCATGTCCAAAATTATAGGCCAAGCATCACAAGGGCCCCGCTGCTCACTTTGCTTTTAATCAGACTGTGACTATTTTCGCTGATGTGCTTGGTTGACCAACAATATCAACCCTCCTGCATCCTCTGTCGCCTTTGCTAAGATAGGTAACTCTGTTACATGTCTTCTCTCTTCTGCCTCCACATGGGTCATTGATTCTAGTGCTACAGACCACATGATAGGTAATCCTCATCTTTTTTCCAGCAGTGATCCTATTACCCCCTCCTTCCATGTTAATCTTGCCGATGGATCCCTTTCTCTAATCCTCGGTTCTGGTACTGTTGACTTGACCCCTTCCCTCTCTTTACAATCTATACTGCATTTACCTAAGTCTGCTTTTAATCTGTTATTCGTAAGTAAACTCACCTGTGCCTTGAACTATAGTGTATCATTTTATCCTGACTCATGTTTTTCAGGATCTTTCAACGAAGCGGATCCTTAGTAGAGGACGAGAATCTACTGGGCTCTATGTCTTTGACTCTCTGGCGCTACAGTCTCTTGCCTGCTCTAGTTCTCCCACTTCTTTTGAAGCTCACTGCCGTTTGGGTTATCCGTCTCTCTAGAGTCTTAAAGCATTGTGTCCACAGTTTTAGTCTTTGTCATCCTTAGAGTGTGAGTCATGTTAGTTTGCCAAACATCATCGGGTGTCTTTAAGTCCTAGGGTCAATAAGCGGGTTGCGTCCCCATTTGAACTTGTTTATTCTGATGTTTGGGGTTCGTGTCTAGTTATTTCTCAAACTGGTTTCAAATACTTTGTCACATTTGTTGATGATTTTTCTCAAGTTACATGGTTATATTTAATGAAATTTCATTTTGAGGTTTTTTTTTTTTCTCATTTTTGCGCTTTTCATGCTGAAGTTCAAACACAGTTTCGCACTTATATTCGCAATTTACGTAGTAATAATGCCACAGAATACTTATCTGTATCGTTTTAGGCTTACAGGCTCCAACATGGAATTCTTCATGAATCCTCGTGTGTTGACACACCAGCTCAAAATGGTGTTATTGAACGAAAAAATCGGCATCTCTTGGAGGTTGCCTGGGCTCCCTTATTTCAGAACAAAGTTCCTAAACCATTTTGGGCTGATGCTGTTTCCACTGCCTGTTTCCTGATTAATCGTATGCCCTCTGCAGTCCTTCATGGTAAAATTCCATTCTCTGTTTTGTTTCCTACTAAACCCCTATTTCCAATTGAACCTCGTATTTTTGGTTGTACATATTTTGTTCGGGATCATGATCTCAGGTGACCAAATTGGACCCTAAATCTATTAAACGTGTTTTTTCTTGGCTATTCCCGCCTTCAAAAAGGCTATTGATGTTTTTCTCCCTCTTTGCGTCGATATTTTATTTCTCGAGATGTCACATTTCATGAACAAGATTCCTTCTTCATGTCTACCTCGATTGTGCCTCCTAAAGAGTCTTTTAAGGATAACTTACTTGTCTACCTACCAATGTCCGCTAGCCCATCTTCTCCAGAGCCCTTAATTTCGACACCAGCCTCTGTTCCAGGATCTGACACTACTCCCACAGTGTCTCAACCAATTTTTGTTTATCAATGGGGCCATCGACCTGCTATAGAGACTACAAATTCTGGTCCTCCACCGCCACCGTTGTTGGAAGATCTAGCATTGAGTCCTCTAACTAAGTCCTTTCCTGACCAGCCACCTGGTTTTCCTGACTTGCCTATTGCTCTTCGCAAAGGTAAACATTCATGCACTTATCCTATCGCCCTAGTTATTTCTTATGCTGGAATTTCTGCTTTGTCCTCTTCTTTTGGTGTTCGAGAAGCTTTGACCCATACTATTTGGCGTGCCGCCATGGCTGAAGAGATGAATGCCTTTGATAAAAATCAAACTTGGACATTAGTTGATTTACCTGTTAGTAAGAAAGCTATTGGGTGCAAGTGGGTTTTCACTGACAAGGTCAATCCGGATGGCTCCATAGCTCGTCTGAAAACACGTTTAGTGGCAAAAGGCTATGCCCAAACATATGGTGCAGATTATTCTGAGACATTCTCTTCTGTTGCTAAACTCACTTCTGTCAGGCTACTTATCTCTTTAGCAGCCACCTTTGATTGGCCCTTGCATCAGATGGATGTTAAGAATGCATTTCTCCATGGCTCTCTTCAGGAAGAAGTCTACATAGAGCAACCTCCGGGGTTTGTTGCTCAGGGGGAGTACAGGAAGGTATGTCGCCTACAAAAGTCCCTATATGGATTGAAACAGAGTCCTCGTGCCTGTTTTGGAAAGTTCACATAGGTAGTCATGCAATACGGGATGGAGAAATGCAAGTCAGATCACACAGTGTTTTACTGACGATCTAAAAAAGGTATCATACTTCTTGTAGTTTATGTGGATGATATAGTGGTTACTGGGGATGATCATGATGGTATCTCAGTCACATTTCTAGACTAAGGATCTCGGACCATTACGGTACTTTCTTGGAGTGGAAATCCTTCGCAGCAAGAAAGACATATTTCTCAGTCAAAGAAAGTATGTCCTTGATCTCTTGACAGAAACTGGAAAACTCGAAGCAAAACCATGTAGTACTCCAATGCCTCCTAACCTACGTCTTGAGAAGGATGATGGTGAATTGTTTGCAGAACCAGAGAGGTACAGGCGACTTGTTGGAAAGTTGAATTATTTAACAGTGACTCGACCGGATATAGCATTTGCAGTTAGTGTTGCCAGTAGATTCATGGCATCGCCTACGGTCACCCACTGGGCACTCTTAGAACAAATCTTATGTTACTTGAAGGGAGCACCAGGACGAGGCCTCTTGTATGGGAAACATGGACATACTAAAGTTGAGTGTTTCACTGATGCAGATTATGCAGGTTGCAAGGATGACAGACGGTCCACCTCAGGATATTGTGTATTTGTGGGAGGAAACCTAGTTGCCTGGCAAAGCAAGAAATAGAATGTGGTTTCTAGGTCGACAGCTAAGTCAGAGTATCGAGCTATGGCTGACTCAGTTGCTGAAATTATATGGATACACCAACTGCTCAAGGAGGTTGGCTATGAGATCTCTCTCCCTGCACAGTTATGGTGTGATAATCAGGCGGCTCTACACATTGTTTCCAATCCCGTGTTTCATGAACGCACAAAACACATAGAGATTGACTATCATTTTGTTCGAGACAAAATAGACAACGGATTCATCACTACTAGGCATGTTCAGACAGACAACCAACTTAGTGATATCTTCACCAAAGTTTTGAATGGAGTATGCATTAACTATATTTGTGACAAGTTGGGCATGATTGACGTATATGCTCCAACTTGAGGGGGAGTGTTGACTATATCAGCATTAAATATAAATAAATATAAATTGATGATTGATTACCATTGGGATTAATGATTGATTGATTCTTTCCTTCTTTTGATCCTGAACCTCGTATATATTTATGGTAGTGTTCTACCTCAATGTAATATGAAATTACACACTTTGATTCAGCTCTACAGTCTCAAGTGTGTTTTCTTTGGCTACTATTGCTCACAAAAGGAATATTGGTGTTTCTCTCATACTCTTAATTGCTATGTTGTCTCTAAAGATATTACCTTCCATGAAAAGCTCCTTTTCTTTCCCCTTTCCACTTTTAGTAGTCAGGGGAAGAAAGATGATTTGTTAGTTTATTCTATACCCATTTTTGAGTCTTTTGCAAGTACCCTTTCATCTCCTAAACCTATTGAACTTGTTCTAGAGTAATCGCCAGAGTCCCCCAGGTCACTTGTTGTTCAAGTATACAATAGACGAAAACATCCTGCTCTAGAGTTAGATTCTAATTCAAATTCATGTCTTTCGCTGCCTTCTTCAACTTTCCATTGCCCTTTGGAAAGGTCAATGTAAGTACACCTATCTTATTTCTTCATTTTTCTCATATGACCATTTGCTTGTCCCTTCCTGTTCTTTTATTGCCAAGCTAGATTTTATCTCCATTCCTAAAACAGTTCATGAAGCTTTGAGTGCTACTATGATTGAGGAAATGAGTCCACTTGATCATAATGACACTTGGACACTAATGGACTAACCTATTGGCAAGAAGGCAATTGGTTCTAAGTGGCTGTTCATAGTCAAGGTGAATTTGGATGATTCATTGCTCGACTTTAAGCTCGCCTTGTTGCTAAGAGCTATGCTTAGACTTATGGTAAAAATTACTTCAAGACTTTCTCTTTGGTGGCCGAACTTACCTTAGTTTGATTGTTCATATCTTTGGTTACCACATTTGATTGACCTTTGCACCAGATGGATATCATGAATGCCTTTCTTTATTGTTCTTTTCAAGAAGTTTATATGGAGCAACCATTTGAGTTCATTGTTCAAGGGGATTATGAGAAATTTTGTCATCTTCGAAAATCTTTGTATAGATTGAAGTAGATTCCTCAAGCTTGATTTGACATATTCAATCAAGTTGTCTTGCAATATGGGATAAAGAGGTGGAAATTTGACCACACGTATTCTACATACTCGTTTTGTATGGTGTGCTGCTATGAATGAGGAAATGAATATAGTTTATCACAATGGCACTTGGACACTGGTGGATTTACTTGTTGGCAAGAATGCAATTGGGTATACATGTGTGTTCATGGTCAAGGTGAATCCAGATAATTCTATGGCCCAGCTTAAAGCCCATCTTGCTGCTAAAGCCTATGCTCAAGCTTATGGTACGGTTTACTTTGAGATTTTCTCTTTGGTTGCCAAACTTACCTTTTTGATTGTTGATCTCTTTGGCTACCACAATTGATTGGCCTTTGCACCAAATAGATATCAATAATACTCTCTTTTGTCCTTATTGTAAAGCATCTTCTAGAAGATTTTGATAGTCCTTATTATAAGACATTTTACAATTCCAACAAAGCATTTATTTTTATTTTCCAAGATTTACCCTTAATAAATGAATTAACCATCTTTGCTATTGGTGGTTCATTAATGAGAAATGATACTAAATAAAGTAAAATTAGAATGTAGTAATTTTTTTTTAAGAAACCAATAAAACCAACTAATTTTATTGGTATGCATAATTCGGTTAAGTGTGCCTTATAATAGGGATTGGAGAGAGTGCCTTTCTTCATGATTCTCTTTGGGAGTAATTTTATATGGAGCAACCACTTGGGTTTGTTGCTTAGGGGGAGTATGAGAAAATTTTTCGCCTTCAAAAATCTCTATATAATTTGGAGTCCTCGAGATTCATTTGATAAATTCAATCAGGTTCTATTGCAATATGGGATGAACAAATGTAAATTTGATCACATAGTACTTTATAGGTGTTAGAAGGATGGTAACATCCTATTTGTTGTGTATGTTGATGATATTGTGATTACTAGAAGTGACAACTCATGCATTTCAAGTCTCAAGACATTTCTTCAATACTTTTACACAAAGTATTTGGTGGCTTTAAAAGATTTCCTAGGAGTTGAAATCATGAGGAACACGAAAGGAATCTCTATGTCCCATAAGAAACATGTCCTTGATATGCTTAAAGAAACAAGAAAATGGGGACTAAGCCTCGGGGCACCCCAATGACTTTGAATATATAGCCGGAGAAGGACAATGGTGAACTGTTTCCTATTCTTGAGAGATATAGGTGGTTTGTTGGCAAGTTGGATTACTTGATAATAACTCATCCTGATCTTGCTTTTGCAATGAGTGTTGCTAGTTGATTTATGCCATCTCCTACAACCAACCATTGGGCTCTCTTAGAACAAATTCTATGTTATTTGAAATGGGTTATTTTATGGATGTTGTGGTCACTCTAAAGTACTCCCTTTGTTGATATTTATAAGGTCCCATCTAAACTATATCTCCCAATGTTATCTCAATATTGTTTTCTGTTCTTTCGTGAGTTGGGATTAGGAAGATGACTGTTAGTATGTTTTTTGGCTGATATGGTTCTGTCTCTGTGTATAAATTTTCACGTTAAAGTCCATATGTTATTGATTTCATTAATTTGAAAAATGCTGGAGTAAGGAGAATAATTTTTTCATGGCATTTTGTGTTTCCACATCTTTTTTTTTTTATTAAAATATAGACCTGTCATTTTCTAAAGTTAATAATTCATGACTAACAAAAGTCTAATAGCGTTGTTTGCTCCTATGGGAAAAGCAGTCAAATCAGGTGCACCAAGAAGTACACATTATATTCAATCAAATCAGGTGAAACAATCTGTAATATGGTATGGGGTTTTTTTATACAGATGTATCAAATGAAAAAAATTATTATCAATATATATTATTTTTAGAAATATATATTAATATGTATCATAAAATCAGATATTACAGTACGGTAATGCAATATATGAATAATATCGTATTACCTTGATATAATATTTGACCAAAAAGTTGACAACTCACAAATATCGTAATATGGTAATACGATATTCATAAATATTACAGTATCGTAATGCAATATAATTTTTATAAATAAAAAATAAAATAAAATATAAATTTTTATGGAGAAGATAAAATGAGACTTTACCTCACCTTATCAGACTACACTTTGCAATTTTTTGTTTTTTGTTTTACTTGCAAAAAAAATAAAGAAGAATATATGTGGAATTTTTAGACACATATATGATACCTTAAAAATTATCACCAATACATACCACTTTTATATATTTACCAATATATACTACTTTTAATAAAATTGCATTACCCTCTTACAACTTTACTCTATGTTATAATTTTTGAGATGTTGTATGTGTGTAAAAAACTCTATTCTTCTTTATGTTTTTTTTTTTTTTTGCAAAAAAAAAATAAAAATTTACAAAGTGTGGTCTGATAAGGTAAGGTGACATCTCATTTTATCATCTTTATGAAAATTTATATTTATATTTTTTATTTACAAAAAGTGATACTACATTACGGTACTACGTTATTATTGATATCACATTACGGTATTGCAATATTTGTGATATTGTATTATCGTAATGCGATATTTGTGAGTTGTTAGCTTTTTGGTCAAATATTATATCAAGGTAATATGATATTATTTAGATATCACATTACTAGTATTGCGATATATGATTTTATGGTATATATTGATACATATTTTTAAAAGTGATATATATTGATAATAATTTTTTTTAATTTGGTACATCTATGTAAAAAAGCCTATGGTATGGTTTAGAAGCCAGTCAAATCTGATGTTATTTTGCTCCTAAAATTTTTTTAAAAATTAGATAACCCCTTCACATATTAATGTCTCAAATAAGACTTTTAAAATTTAAAACAAATTAAAAGATAAGTTCCTTACCCATGTTCCCAAGGTTTTATTTGAGTGTACAGAAAAATCTATTTGAGTATGTTTTAATTTTTGAATTTCTTATTTAAAATGTTACATAGATGGAGAGACTTATTTAATTTTCAAAAATTCTTGAGGATGGAATGAGTATTTTACTCTTACTCTTATCTGATCTAAAAGAATGAGATGTTTGTAAATTTTAAGTGATCAAAAGTGAAAATATTAACTTCATTAATATATCCAATAATAAGAAAATGGTTATATATTAGCATCTAATCTCTTTAGACAAATATCTAAAAGATATTTTTTGGAACAATAATTATTTGTATCACAATTTTGTATTTCTCACAATTGTCTTATAAAGTCATATTACCCTATTTCAAATTATTAGACGCTGCTACTTCTTACCAAGCTTTTAACTTTAGTTAGGGATGACAATTTTCCCTGATCTGCATTAGGGATTCTTTGTTAGGGGCTGAGATTGAAGATGCATTGCTCCCTATAGGGACATGGATGAAGTTTTCCCTGCAAGAGCTTCAAAGACAGGGCTACCAATCTCATTCCCTGTTCTACATGGATTCCAGTTAAAGAAATTACAAAAATAAACATGTTTTTAAATTTTAAAAATAAATATAAGACGGATATTTTAATAATTATCTATGTTTTTAAAAACAAAAATAAAATTAAAAAGAAAATATATTAGAATTTTCGGGGAGGGGATGCATAGGGATCTCCACACCCTGCTGGGATGAGAAAGAAGAGAAAGTTTTTGTCACCATGCAGGACAGGGACAGAAGACGGGACCAAATTCTTCATCAAGGTCATAAAAAAAAAATCATGAATGAAAAAGATAATAACTAAAGAATAATTCATCCATCAACTATACGGAAATGGATTCACTTCTTGAGCATCAAATTTATTGTTAGGACTATTATTCCTTTCTCACAATTATGAGAAAAAGTAATTACAATCTAAAAAAGAAATATATAACTAATCACAATTTTCTAAAAATGTTTTTTTATAATCTAAAATTATTAATATAACTTTGAAAATTATTCTCCTTACACCGTATTGAAATTCTTTTAAGTCTTTGTAAGGTTAGCACTAAACATGATGTGGGAAAAACCTCATGGGAAAGCCACTGCAAATGCAAATTGATATTAATTTTTGGTAACTTATCTATGTATGAGGTATATAATTTTTGCGTACAAAAACTAATTTAATAATGGTTTGAGTCCGAGAAATTAAAATAATATTTACTTAAAAAAATCAAACTAATTATTAAATTTCTTTAAAATATTAATATAACTTTTAAAATTATTCTCCTTACATTGTATAGATTTCTCTGTGCATACATTAAAAATAATACTTTTGAAACATACATGTCTTGAACTTTATCTTTTCATTGTGGCTAATATAGTTTGGTTTGTTCGTTTTGTGCTTTGGATGTTTGGTTGATACCATCCATTAAATTTCTGTTCAGTCATAATATGGCTTAGCATTTATTATTTACATGCGCATCCATAAGTTTATATATATTTGTATATTGTTATCTCACCTGTGCAACACGGGTCTAAGTATTTAGTAAGTGTATGAAAATACGTTTATCAAGGCTTTTAAAGGGAGAGAATTTGTGTGTCTCAGGGCTTTGGGTTCTTGGACAATTTGGACTCTTAAGTTGTTATGATTTATGAATGGTCTAACTTATTTGTTATAGCTTTGTTTATTATATGTTATTGTATTATTTAAACTTGGTTTTGATATTGTTTCAGACTGTCTTAGCTGGACTTCACTGTAAAGATTGGGTTTTGGCATGTGATACACTCAATAATGTACTACAATTATCAATATTTCATAAGGAAGCAATATTTGAGATGTTGCAAGTACGAAATTTATGCTTTCTTCCTCATTGAAAGAATATGAGTGTTTAAACTGTAGTATGCTTAGTTAGTATTGTGTGGTTACTTTTTAGAGTATATTTAACTTATTTAACGTGCTATTGGTGAATAAGGGATGCCATTGTGTTTGTTGCAAAGTCCCTAAAAAGTCCGCCAAGTTCTCTTTGCAAAACTGCCGCTATGACATTTGTAGACATTTTTAATGCATATCTTTTATGATCGGAGACTATATGTTCACTTACTGAACACGGTTAAAAGAGGGAAAATCAATGAAAAATTGAAGTGCTTGCAAAACATTGTCCTAGGACGTTATAATGTTAAATTATTTACTGAACTTATAGCTTCTCTGTGAGAACGTATCTTAAATTATTTTCTTGCACCTTTGGAATCCACATTCTGTGTTGGGATATACACTGCAAAATTCATTATCTCCATATATCTCTTGGTAAAACTCGAATGTTCTGTAATGTTGGTTTGAATGTTCTGTGATGTCTTTTGCTAAAACTTTAATGCTCTATGATATTTCTATATGTATATTCAATATCATAATGTCTTTTCAAATGTATTTTAATGAGGGTCTTTCTTTTTTCTGTTTCTTTTCTTTGGCGAGATAGAGATATGTAGCAGATTTTTAAAGACCTGGAGTTTATGTAATTTTCAGTTTGATTTGATTATCAATATAAAAGGCATAGAATAGGTTCAACTTTGTCCTTTGGCTGCTGTAAATGGTTTCTGTCTACTTCATCCCTCTCTTCTCTCTTTTCTGTTCTCTTATTCGCATTTCATATTTGAAATGTGAAATTTTAGTTGCATCTTTCTTTTTGTGTGTAAACAAGGTTCTCTGAATTTTGTTTAGGTTGGAGTATATTTAATTTATAGTTTGAATTGGTTTTTTCGTGTTCTATTTGTTTGGGTGCTGAGAAATTTAGAAGGGGGAACTTTTTCGACTACAAATGCATATTAAAATGACGTATTTGCTTATACTTGGATTCACAAATTTATGCTTTTGATGAGTCTACATGATGTAATAGCTTCCTTGTATTTGCTTATCACAAGTTTTAAATTTCCATGAGTTTGCTATCTACTTCTTAGCACCTTTGAGATATGCCACTGTCTATGGATACTCAGATGCTACAATTGTTCTTGGAGCAGTTGGCAAGGTATTAATTAGTATCTCCATGTTCTGCTCTCAGATAAACATAACAAGTTGGTTAACATATTAGCCAAATATGATTTTTGGTGATTCTTTATATATATATATATTATTTTCTAGAAAACATTTAGAATGAATTAGAATAGTTCATTAGTCCTTTTCTACAATAGCACTGATTTATGCACTGAACATGCATGCTGTCAATGTTGAAAACTGACTAGATAATTGACAGTATTTCACTGATCATATATAGCCCTGACAGAATTTTGGAATAGTTTCTAGGTTTCAAACTCCAATTTTCTTTTTTCTTTGACAGGCTGTAAGATTAGAACACTGAACGAGCTCATATGATTGTAGCAGCAAAATGCATTTGTATTGCTAATTGCCGTGAATCTCTCACCCTGGCTCTAATGAGGTCGAATCTGGGCTAATGAAAATAGAACCCAAGTTAATGTCCTGTAAACAAGAAGGCAGGGTGAGGTTGGAAGAGTAAAGTCTGATGCTTAAGTTAGTACGAGCGATCAGGTCAAATGATAAAGAAAGTTGATAAATGCATACTTTCTTCATTAATAATAAGGTCTATTTATACTAATTACCTGAATGGTGTTATTGTAATTTCATTGAGTCCTCACTTTTGAATGGGTCAAATAGTTTTACGCTTGGCCCATTTTCCTAAAATGGCCCATATCATGAGCACTCCGAGCTAGAGGTTTGATGCAATTTAGCCTCCAAGCTAGAATGTTACCGTTAACTAAGCCTTCGAGTTGGGATGTTACTGTTAACCATTTCTACACTTGTTATATTACCACTTTAATCCTTATCCATTCAATTTTAAGGGCTCAAAGTGATTAGGCATCAGTGAGAGTTATCTTAGCATTAAATGCACTATGATTACTTTGGCTTTAATTTACTACGTACTAGTGCATCTTTTAATCTTTCGACGTGATCTATTGGCCTTGCATCATTTGATTGCCTTTCCTCTAGTTCCTTTCTAACCATTGATCCCTAAAAAGCTTTGCTTCTAAATAGGGTTTGAGGAACTCCATTTATGCTTTTCTGTAATTTGTTGAGATTGGACCATTGGATTGAATATTGAATTGTCAAGCTTCCAAGCTCTTTAGCTAAGTTTCGAGCTCCTTTATTGAGTTCTATGTTCTTTGACTTTCTGAGCTCATTTCCAACCTCTTTTTCTGAGCTCTTTGACTAAGTTTCGAGCTCTTTTGTTGAGCTCTACTAAGCATTGAGATTTTTTAGCCAAGTTTTGAGCTCTTTCTTTTAGCATTGAGCTCTTTAACTAAGTTTTAAGCTCTTTTTTAAGGTCTTTGGTTAAATACCAAGCTCTTTTGTTAAGCTTTGAGCTCTTTGGTTAAGTAGCGAGCTCCGAGCTCTTTCACTAGGTTTCGAGCTCTTTTTTTTAGCTCCATGCTCTTTTAGCTAAATCTTGAGCTCTTTTTCTAAGCTTTAAGCTCTTCAATTAAGTACCAAGCTCTTTTACTGAGTTCTTTGGTTAAGTATTGAGGTTTTTTCCGATCTCTTTTGCAGAGCTTTGAGCTCTTTGGTTAAGTACCAAGCTCTTTTGTTGAGCTCCGAGCTCTTTGGCTAAGTAGCGAGCTCTTTATCAAGCTTAGAGCTCTTTGACTAAATTTCAAGCTCTTTTTCTGAGCTCCAAGCTTTTTTGGCTAAGTATTGAGCTCTACTAAGCATTGAGCTTTTTTAGCTAAGTTCCGAGTTCTTTTTCTGAGCATTGAGCTCTTTTACTAAGTTTCAAGCTCTTTATCTAAGTATTAAGCTCTTTGGTTAAGTACCAAGCTCTTTTGTTGAGCTTTGTTGAGCATTGAGCACTTTTAGCATTGTGCTCTTTTACTAATTTTAGAGCTATTTTTCTAAGCTCTTTTACTAAGTTTTGAGCTCTTTTTTGGGCAAAGAGCTTCATATCGGACTTGGGAGTAAACTTTGCAAGAAAGTTAGTTAAAACTTGTGCTTTGATGGTCTTTATTGTTTCATATATTATTTCATTCTTGGATAGCTTTATGAACCATGCTAACAACGACTTGAGAGGTTTGACTTTTGTAAGATTTTCCTTTATGACTAGTTTGTTCTTACTATCACTTGGTGGCTTTGGAAGTAAGGCCTTAGGCATCTAACTGAATATATGAGGTCGTAAGCCATCTTTTCTGTGTTGGTACCTTATTTCAGGTTCCTATGGTAATATATGGAATTTTGAACTTCGAAGAGCTCCCTTATGAGTATCAAGCTAACAATCTCATTTCTTTTTTTCTTTTTTTTTTTTATGACAAGTAGAGAATATCCTTGAGTTGAAGAGTTGTGAGAATTGGTGGTGTAGCCAAATACATATTCTTTGATGGCACCTTGGCTCTTAGGTCCAAATAGTGTATTTCCTTGGACTAGAAGGCAAGCTCCTGGTACAAGAGATCATATATGATAAGTAATGTTTGAATTAATATCTAGTCTATCAGTAACAATTTAAGTCAGTATATATGTGTTCTACTTTAGGAAGGCGTTGAACTGGAGGTCGCATTTTCTTTGTCTTGATTTGCAAACTTTTCCCAAGAGTAAGTTGAAGGTCTACCATGCTAGGTTAGAATAAAGACATGAAGGTCAAATATAAGGTTGGAATGAAAACCTAGAGGTCAAGTGTTAGGTCGCAATGAAAACCTAAAAGTTGGATGAGGACTTGAAGGTTTAGGACATAATGAAGATTTGGAGGTCAAATGAGGACCTAAAGGTCAAAATGAAAATCTAGAGGATGCTTGTTCAATCTATGCTCATTGCACCAAATGCTATGGATGAATTTTGGGGTCGACCCATGGCTCTAATGAGGTTGGATTTGGGCTGATGAGGATGGAATTAAGCTAATGTCTTGTAAACAAGAAGGCGTGGTGAGATCGGAAAGGTAAACTCCAATGCTCAAATTAGTAAGGGTAATGAGGTCGGATGACAAAGAAGGCTAATAAATGCATACCTTTTTTATTAATGGTGAGGGTTATTTATACTTGTCTGAGTGGCATTATCTTAATTTCATTGAGTCCTTACTTCTGAATGGGTCAAATAATTTTGGGCTTGGCCCATATATATATATATATATATATATATATATATATATATATATATATATATATATGTCCATAAACTGCATACATCTAACTAAAGTATAAAATTATCATAATAAGCTATCCATAGACTGCATACATGCAATGGGTATGAATTGATTCATGTAAGATTTAAATATAACATCAAATATTCAGATGTTCTTTAAAACTACAAAAAGAGGCTATCCAAAATCTCAATTTTAGGTGCTGATTTAAATTTAAATTATCTCACATAGTATTTGAATCTCAATTATCTCCTTTTCAATATTATGCTTATTTGCATGTTGAAATTTAATTCCTCTTTGATCTGAAAGTGCAGATATATGTGTCATAGAGGAGTGAATAAGACACTTAGATAATTTTGGTAAAATAAAAATTTATATGTAAAATGCAAAATCAAGTGCAGTATATTAAGCTTGGTTTAATATAGTTTAAGTTTGATTTCATGTTTCTATAAAAACCTTGAAGTTATAAAACATGATTTAATAGAATGATGCTTAAACTCAAATGGTAAGCTAAAAATAAGTAAATACTGAAAATAAAAGAGTAAGAGAAGAGAGATGATACAATGATTTATAGTGGTTCAATTTTCCACTCTTGTCAAACACCTTTGAGAGAGTTTTTTCATTATCTCCAACTAGTTTGAAAGGCTGTAACAACCTCTTACAGCTTTTCAATAACCCAGACTAAGCTTGGTTTTCAAGGATTTACCAAAAAACTTCACAACAATTTCTAAATCTCTTATAAACTAAATTTATCCTCAACGAAGGTTACAATCACGGGCATGTAGGCTAGAAGAGTTTACAAGAAAGTGATTTACAAAAATAGTGATCAAGTACATATGGGTGTTGTTGTATCAATAGATTTGCCAATATACCAAAACATTATCTCAAGTAGAAGTGTTAGTATATGAAGATGAAGATGAAAAAGAAAAGAGAAGAACTTCGAAGAGTATACGCAATATAATGAACATAACTTTCTTCTTGTCTCCAAGTGTGAGGTCTTCTCCCTTTTTTATAGACTTTTGAAGGGAAAAATTTAAATTTTTCTGATCTCCTTTTCCCATTTGAACAACTCTTATCATCTTGCATGTAAATAACCTCTTGTTTGTTATCACATGTGCTGTTCTTTTTACCTTGTAGTTCTTTCTTTTGATGTGATTTCTAGCCCAATGGATGTTGACAACTACAAAACTAGTATCAATATCAAACTCTAAGGATGGTCAGCAACTACACTTAGACAAGAACTCAACCTCCGACCTAGTCTACAACTCGACGAAATATGTAAATACAGATAAGAAATAGCATCTCAATCAAAGGAATCAGGTACCTTTATTATTAACTTCAACTTCCTTTCTTACAAAATCAGATCAAAATAAAAAATGGCACTAGCAGCTAGATCATATCTTATTTCTTTTAATATTGCCAAAGTACACATAATTCATTTGTTACAACAAAGTAGCATTTAGAAGAAACAATACCTTAAAACTGTCTAGTACCAGAAAAACTGTCTCAACCATGCGCCCCTTCATCTTTTTTCAATAGAGGGCTTCTGCAGGTTCTACTTTTGGAAACATTGGTTCTTGCAATTCTGGGTTGACCGGAAACAAATTGCATTGTGCATATTGTGCCATCAACTGGTCCACTAGCACCAAAGCTACCATGGCTTCTACGACGGGTACAGCTGTATGGATCAACCAAATATTATCAAAATATTCCTTTTATCCTGATGAAAATGAATACATATACAACTGATGTAATAAAATATCTCCCTTTCAGATCTCACATTTCTAAGCAACATCTGTGCATAATTAATTTTTTTGTTAAATACTTATTTTGGTCATTTATTTTTAAAATTTTAATTAATTTAGTCTTTCACACTATAAATTTATTAATTTGATTTCTAAAACTTGAAACCTTAATTAATTTTATTCCTTGCACTTCAAATTTATTAATTTAATCTCTTATATTTCAAAATTTTTATCAATTTTATTTTTTAAACTTATCAATATTTTTAAAGTATAAGAAATTAAATTGATAAGTTTAACAAATTTAAAAGATAAAATTAATAAAAATTTTGAAATGTGAAAAATTAAATTAATAAGTTTGAAGTGAGACGAAATTGATTGGAGTTTAAAATACAAAAGACTAAATTAATAAATTTAAAATATAAAAAATTAAATTAATTAGAATTGAAGTGTTTAGACTAAAATAAACATTTATTTTTAAAAAGAGAGAGTAAAAAGGAAGAAAGTCACCGAGGTGAAGATAAATTAATAGCAGTATAAAGATGAATAAAAATCACAACGATATATTTACCTCTTGGAGCGACACAAGGATCATGGCGACCACGTTGTATTAGCTCCGTCTCTTTCTTCTCTCTGGTCACAGTATGCTGCTTTTTCTGCATCCATGTCACACCGTGTTATACTTCTTATGAAGTATTTAGGGCAGTGTAAAATTAATTTTCATAAAGAGAAAACTCTATTTTTTTATATTATTATTACGTTTTAAATTTTACAAAATAAATTTTTATATTTTAAATTTAAAACAAAAATAATTTTTTTACAAATAAAAAATATTTCACTAAAATATATTTTTATTTTTAATTTAAAATATAAAAATTTTATTTTTATTTTTATTTAATAAAGTCTACTTTTACCCTCGTTATTTCTATATATGGGTTTGTATTTTTACATTCATTACATCATATGAGTTAATGAAAATTTATCCGTGTTTTCAAAGTGATGGAATTCTCAAATGTAAAATGGATATTCTAAATTGAAGACTTGCACTAAGGTGATACCCTTTCAAGGAATGAACATCCATGATAACATCAAATTAAAATCAAGCAATGGAAAAGATGTCATAAGCATGCCACCCACCTACTGTGTGTTTCTTTTCTTTCCTTTTTAATTTCGAGACAATTTACAATCTTAAAATTTATCTTATATTTTATTTTATAAATTTTGATTGATCAAAAATAATAAGTAAAATATTATAAACATTAAATGTTTATTATTTTATTATTTTTAAATGAATAAAAATTTATAAAATAAGGTATGAGACAAACGTTTAAAAAAATAGATTTTATCTCATTTATTTTCGAGGTGAGAGTTTTAAAGGGGCTTACACCAATAGTTGCTGATGGCTTAAAAGCTACTTTCATGTTTATGATTTCCCCATTGGAAATTCCACCCTGAATGTCAATATAGAAAATATCAGTAAGCGCAGAAAAAAAAAAAAAAGACTCATGATCGTCATAAATCTTGAAACAAGTAATTGAAATGGAGGAAAATAAAAGATTACCTGTATTCCACCAGAGCGGTTTGTTCTTGTTCTCATATTTCCATATTGATCAATATAGAACTCATCATTGTGTTCACTCCCAGTCAAAAGAGTACCTGATGTTAATTTTCTGAGCCATCAGAACACATCCAATATACGAAGGAAAAAAGCATTTGAAGAAATCATAATTTATTAGCTGGTTCTACTACCTGCAAATCCACTACCACATTGAAAGCCCTTGCTTGCAGGTATTGACATAACAGCTTTAGCCAGCTCAGCTTCAAGTTTGTCGAATACAGGCGAACCTAGCCCCTGAAAAAAAATTGATGCAAATGAAGAAAAAGAAAGAAATGAAAAAGTCCCACATTGCTGGGATTATGAAGAAAGAACTATATATAATGACATGGGAGAGACGCTATCGCGATTAAACTACAAAGTTGGCTTAGCTTTAGGTTCAATAATTATGTGACTTCATTTTAGAATTTTAAAGAATTTTTCCTTGTTCCTCATATTTTCCATTATGCCATTTACTTTATCAGCCCTATATTTTTTACTTTTTAAGATTATTGCAGAGAAAGGTGAGAGAGACTTACACGTGGACAGTTCCTGACAATACACGTGACAACACCCCCAGTTGAATCATCTTTCGCCCACACAGCGTCCATAGCAGATATCATCTCCTCTGCATATTTTGAGTCTGGGCATCGAACAATATTACTCTCAATCTGCTCAAATCTCAAACAACAATTGCTCAAAGGGGATTGAATTTGGAAGTAAAAAAAAGACAATAATAATAATCATAAGTATAATAAGGCAAAAGACAAATAATAAACTCATACATTTTAGATTTTAGGTGATACATACCTTATTTTAAAATAGACATTTAACCATTTTTCATTTTTGAGTGTTCCTTAACACACTCTTCTTAATGGGAATGTGTACCTTAATACGAGAGGACAATAGTAAAGAAAAGTGAAAAATATCTTAAGCACTCCCTTTATCTTTTTAAATTATGTATTTTACCCATAAATCCTAATTCTATACAAAAAAAACAGTCACTCGCAATACACATACGACACAGTTGAACCATTTGGTTACGTGACTTGCATGTGACTTTTTTATTAATTATAAATTACAAATAAATATAAAGCATTAATACCTGATCAAGTGTCAGATTACCATGATCAACTAATTCTTCGGGAAGAACAACCTTGTGAACTTGAGAGACATATGCGAGAACCTGAGACAAGAGATAACTTTAGCTATATCTTGCTTGAGGAATTTATAAATAGAAACAATAGGGATGCATATGCATATGAGCTGAGTGATTTAAATTAAGCATTAGCAAGTTAATTGTTTATTTTAACTATTATTTTACAATACTAATATATCATTAAATTATTTTATTTTTATTTTTATCTTTTAACAAGTAATTAATATATGACTTTAAAATATTAAAAAGCCTTAAACAACAATTAAAAAAAAAAAAATGAGCTGGCCAGCTACCCATATCTCCATATCGTCCCAAGATGCACGAGAAACATACGAATTTCCATGACAGAAATTCCTAAACAGAATATAATCATTTTAAGAAGAATCATGGATGTTGGAATGGGCAGTGAAAAATAACAGACCTCGGTTCCTGAAAATTGCTTGAGGATTTTCTTGGCAACAGCACCAGCAGCAATCCTTCCAACGGTTTCTCTAGCTGAAGATCTACCACCACCCTTAAATATATGGAGTTCAAATTTATGAGCTCAATGGAATCAAAGCATCAAATTCATTATATAAGGCATTTTTAACATATAGTTTAAGAAAATAGTTAAAATTAATTAATTTATTAATTTTTAAAAATATAATATCACATTTTAAATTTATTCTCATTTAATGTTAAATTCTAATTGATTATTACATTTGTATATTAATTCTCTATATTAATATGAATATAAGAATTGAAAAAGAAAAATATTAATTAAAAATAAATATAATAAATAATTTTAAAATTTTATAAATAATCTTATATTAAAAAAGACTCAACTTTTAAAAAGAGTTTTGAGGATTAACAATAAATTGTCGTTTCAATCACCACATTGTATTGCAAAATCCAGTACCTCTATTGTCCTAACACCATACTTCATGTCATAGGTTGCATCTGCATGTGATGGCCTGTAAGCTAATGACATCTCTGAATAATCCTGAGAAGCAAAAGATGTAAAGATTGAAAATCATGTTTGCATGACAAAATCAATTGAGCATTAATAACAAACACAAATTTATTAGTCATAGTCGTGAAATCTAGTTTCTATTGTCACTAGCAGAAACCATCTAAACTTATACATAAATGATTTTTATATTCGAAATTAACCCATTCAACAAGAACAGGACATTGCATGAGAAATCAAATTATACATAAATGAAGAAAAACCTCAAAGGCCCCGAAAATGCTATTGGGTGTTAGGAAATGGTTGAAGTAGTTGAATAGGAGAATCATTGTAACTATAGCCTTTGGCAAGTTTACCAAAGATGAAAATGATTTATTTGACATTATGAATGACTATTTGTGGAGGGACCGTTTTGTTTTTATCGGTTCGTCCAGTCTATTACTTTTTTTTTATACTAAATTTACTGCCTCACTTTTTTATTTTAT
Source organism: Bauhinia variegata (assembly GCA_022379115.2). Taxonomy (NCBI): domain Eukaryota; kingdom Viridiplantae; phylum Streptophyta; class Magnoliopsida; order Fabales; family Fabaceae; genus Bauhinia; species Bauhinia variegata. The sequence continues at coordinate 10,158,436 of CM039428.1, forward strand.
TTGAGTTTAATTTTTATTAAATATATTTTAATTATTTATTTTTATCTAATACCCAACATATCACTCACCACACATATTAAGTAAATTTAGACTATTTATTTATTACTCAACAAATAAACAACAAAAGAAATTTAGTCAAAAAGTTAAATTTGTCCTATTTCTAGCCCAACTCTATATAATTACTTAAAAAAAATATAAAATAATAATAATATTTTAATTTTTTATATATTTTAATCAATTTATTAAAATAAAATAATATATGAGAGAATAGCGCAATAGATTTGATCCTTTTTCTTGTGCCCACTTCCCCAAAGCCTAACAGGTCCATCTAAGATGTCATGTCCCAGTGCACCGTGGATCAATTTGAAACCAGCATTACCTTTCACACTTGAAAACAAAATTGCTAAGCACAATGCACATGTTCCCAATGATCTGTGACGAAATTTTTTTCCAAAATTCAAAATTTTGACATGATCCCTCTCCTCTCTCTCTCTCTCTACAAAGGAAAACTAAAAATAATTCTTTCTATCTCTTTATCATTTACTTCTTGATGCATATATAAACAAGGTCTAGGATCAGATACTCACATGTCCTCGCAGATCAGTATTGGGTACCAATACATGAATTGGAGTTCCAGTAGATACCCCTGCAGTTAAGCAGATTAAAGTTGGGATAAATTTCAAGAGACATATAGTTTTCCAGATGATAATTAATGTATGAACAAATTTTTCACCTTCATAAACTCCTGAAAGTATTTTACATGCATCAGTCTCCTCTCTGGGGGTAGAAATCCAGCTCTTGCCTGGCTTCCTACACAAAAGACCTTCGCACTGTTATCTATGTATTGAATCATGGATAAAATTTGTTGTCTTGAGATGTCTTCCATAACATGTTCCAAATGGCATGTACCTTCTATCAAGATCAAGTTGTATGTCAGCTTCAGAAAGTGGGAGGCGAGGAGGGCATCCATCAATCACACACCCAACTCCCGCTCCACGAGATTCTCCATATGTTGTTACACGAAAATGAGTTCCAACACTGCTCCCTGCTGCTTTTATCTCTATAATGCAACACGCATGTCAGAAATTCAAAACTCTGCCATTCTCAATCATGAGTTTCAAACTCATAGCACATCTTGTGAAACAAACCCGCAGATTTCAGTAACCAGCAGATTGTGACTGGAGGAATTTATTTACAAAACAGTAAGCACTGTAATAAAGAAAAACACTAACCAGCAGATTTCAGTATCTAACATCCTCTGTAAGGTCACAACTCAAATCGAAATTCAATAAATATATGAAAACAGAATCACAAAAACAGAGCTCAAAGAAGGATAGCTCACGGAGTCTCCTTGGACGAAATGATATTTGTACGGACACAGAGGATAAATAGTTGTGGGAAGCAAATGCTGAGATGCCATCGCTTCTGGAAGCAGCAAGTAATGGTTTGTAGAAAATAGAAGACGCCATTAGCTAGATTCCACTTACAGTTAACCCACCAAAATGTGTTGGAGATTCTTACTCCCTGCTACTTATATATAATAAGTTGTAATGTCAAGAGGCTATTTACACGTCTATTTTTATACCTTTATTTTTAAATTTTTTATATTTTATCTCTTATTATTATGTTTATAATTTTATTTTTATAAAATAATTAAAAATAGAGTATATATTTTAAATGTATAAATATAATATTGAGTGTACAATTATTTTTTCTCTAATATTATACTCCTTTTATTTTAAATATTTATTGAATTTTGATTTTTATTGTAATTTTTGGAGGAGGCTATAATTGTAATACCATGTCGAGAATGGACAACAAACGAGGACAGTGAAGTTGAATATAAAACAAGCACACACACACACACATATATATATATATATATATATATATATATATATATATATATATTCCATTTAAACTTTTTTTTTTTTTGGTCAAAACTATTGTCATTTTAGACATTTAATGTATGGACAAAATATTTTTATAGGTATATTCTCATTTAATGCCATCAAATTAGTTAAGTAGAAAAATGTATTGATAAAATAAGAGAAAATTGAATTTTTTATGATAATTATATTATTTTATCCTTCCAATTAAAATTTATATCTTATCAAAAGAGTTTAGTTAGAAATGAATTTAATAAGATAAAAAAAAATTCGTGATATGCCTGAATATATATATATATATATATATATATATATATATATATATATTATATATATATATATATATATATATATATATTAATTAATTATTTTAAAACTATATATAATTCTTATATAAGAGAAATTTTGTATATAATTTTCTGACATTATTTAATAAGATATCATAATATTATTTAATAAATTATTTAATGAACATTAAATATTAAATATTAAATATAATAAAATTTTATTAAAATTTTATTTATCTCATTTTTATCGAACTCTCTAATCTTATTATTTATCTTTTGGTGACCATCAAAGAAGCCCTACAGAGAGAGAAATTAATTAGATTAGCAGAAAGTAATTAGAATAAGCGGCTCTACGTCTCCGTACAACTCTCTGCATTAAATTAAATGCGAAATCTAAGTTTCCACTTCTTAATGTGTGGTACTGTATATTTATAGGTGTAGATTTACTATTAATAGAAGTGTAAATGCTATTTCTTTATCCTGATTATAGTTATTATTATTTCATTTTTGTTAATGTGGCGTGGCTCGCAATTTGAGATCTTGGTTGGTGTGAACTGAAAAGAAGGCTGCCGCGCCATGTTATTGGTGCAGTCATACAGCTGGCACGCAGCTGTTTTCAGGATATGAATTATGATTCCCCGTACGCATATGTCGCCATCATCATTCGTCAATAATAGAAACGAAATGCATTGAATTATAAGATGAAAAATAATAAACAATTGTATCAATCACACACACACACGTGTGTGTATATATATATATATATATATATATATATATATATATATCTAATTGCGAATCTTAAATCTTTAGTATATTAATTAATTACTTTAACCCCTCAATAATATTTTTTTCAAACTCCCGACTTAATATACGTGTCATAATGTAATTGCATCATCACTTTAATATATTAATCATTGAAAATAAGGACTCATATTGACATGGATAATATTCTTTGTAGGATCAACTGTAGTCTGCATGCCAATAGCAATAATGCTATTATGTTAGCAATAATTTCTACTGTTTAGTCAAAGTTAAAACTACGTTATAGCCCTACAAAAAATTACGTCTTCAGGTCCTAATTTTCAGTTAAAAGACATTGACCCAAGACTTTCTTCTTCTTTTTTTCTTAAAAAAATATACTCTTCATAATAATTAAGATATTTTCTCTTCTTGGCCTTTTAATTATAAGATATTTTAATTTAATTTATTGTAGTTCCTGCAACCATGTTTTCTTGGGCTAAAAAATTAAAGCTAACTTGTTTAAAGAAAGAGTTTTGAAATAAATGGATTGATTCTATTAGTCACCGTTAGCCATGACTCATTGCCAATATAGACATCTATTTGGTGTTTATATAAACTAATTATTTTGATAAATGCTAAAGAATTCAAATTTTATTTCTTTTTATGACATTATACTTATTGAACAATCTTATGCATATCTGCCGAGCTAGAGATAGTCTCCATCCTAATGTAGCTGTGATTGAGTAGTACATTGTAGCTTAGGTCAGCGCCGGCCTGAGCTAGGCTAGAGGGCCAACCCCTAAATATAAGGGGTCCATTTTTTTTAAGTAGTTTTATTTTATTTTTATTTTTATTTTACGAGAAAGATGTTATATTAATAAGAATTGGCCGTCAAAGCAGTTCTATCAACATGAAAAATTATTAGCAGTCGTGGCAAGAGTATTTTTAGTCAAATTGTATTCATTAAATTTTATATTTTAATTATTTATATTATTGTTATAAGTTTAATAATAATATATTATTTTATATAATTTATATAATTTTTTTAATTTTATAAATTTTATTAAATAAATTTTATAAATTATTTTTTTTATTAATACTACTCTATATTATTTATATTATTAATTATATAAATTTAATAAATTTATATAAATTAAGATTAGATAAATTTAATTCATATTAATTTTATTTTATTTTTAATATATTTAAAAAAATTAATTTTTTTTTTCTATATCATTATTTTTATTATTTTTTCTCTCTCTCTCTTGTTATACATCATGAATTAGTTAAATCATGTTGCATTCTAAAAAGATGCCATGTAGGCATCTCTACTCATGTTTTCCCATAAATACTGTGCAATGTATAAATGCTGAGGCTCTAAACAGAGTCTGTGAGCCACCCCATTTACACTTCGAGGCACCCATTTGAAAGAAAAAGCTTTAAACATATTCAGCTTTGCAGCAACATATGCCAAAACCACATTCATAGGAGAAAAGCCCTCTGAAATTTGCATCTTGCATATTTAGAACACTGATAATAACAATACTTAACAAACTGATAATAAATGAATATTTAACTTAATGGTTAGAATTTTTTTTAGAAAAAAATATCTATTTTAATTTTTTAACTTTAAACTTATTAATTTAATTTGTTATACTTGAAACTTTAATTAATTTAGTCTCTCATATTTTAAGTTTATTAATTTAGTTTTTTGTACTTAAAATTTAATCAAGTTTATTTTTTAAACTTATCAAACTTATTAATTTAATCTTTTAAACTTTAAAAATATTAATAAGTTTAAGTAACAAGATTGATAAAAATTTAAAACATAAAAAATAAAATTAATTAAAATTTTAAATGTGAGAAATCAAATTAATAAACTTAAAGTATGATGGATTAAAATAAATAAATATTTATAGAAGTTAAATTTTAAAAAATAAAAAAATGAAAAAATAATAAAAATAAGTTGGGTAGACTCGAATGCATTTTTTCATCCAACTCATATAAAACCATCGGGTTAGGTCGGGTTGGGTTTGAGAAAAAAATTTACAAACCCATCTCAACCTAATCGGGGATTTGTGGAGTTAGGTTAAGTTAATATATTTTTCTTTTTTTTTCATAAAGAAACATGTATACAATTTAAAAAAAAAATCATAGGTTAAATACATCAAATTAGCTGTGGAATTTGTAACGATGAAATATTAAAATATATATTATAAATTTTTTAATTGAGATAAATAATATGAAAAATTATCGCATAGACCATTAGAGATAAATAAACTAACGAAAAAATACATAAGAAATTATCACTAAATAAAGAAAAAATATTTACTCATTTATAATATAAACATTTGTTCCTCAGATAATGAATTACAAACAATTAATTTATATTTTTTATATATTTTTAATTTAAATTTTTGTTCTAATTTATGGGTCTATTTTTGTTGGGTTGGATTTATATATTCTAAACCAATTATTCAATCCAATAGTTTTGGCTTATTCAATCCAATAGTTTTGGGTTATTATATTTAAAACCTATTTAAATTGGTTTCTATAAAAATAAAAAGCTGAAAGAAAAAATTAAAATTAAAATTAAAAAGAATATTTTATGTTTAAATTGAATAATAAAAAATCTTTTTATTAAAAAAGGTGTTTGGATATCAAAAACAGCCCAAACCCGATAAGATTTATCTCACCCCTGGCCTCGCAGTTCGGAAGCTCTGGCATTATATGCTCAATAGTAGTTCTCTCTCTTCCTGAGCGTAAACTCTTTGCCGAGCGGTATTTAGCCCTAGTTTTGACTCTTATTCCTTTCCTTCCGAAAACCATTATTATGAATGTGGTCTCTGCTTAGGAACCACGAAAGAGGAAGAGCCCTCGAAGATATCGTCAACATGAATAAGTTGTTTACTCTTTTTTAAGGATATCACTCATCCATTGGCAAAAACTCTTGGAAGACTTTCAGCTAGCAAGGTCACTTATAAATATATAAGTGATTTTAATATATTAAAATGATAAAAAAAATATGAAAAATACTTCTATTTAAGAGCATTTGAATTACAAAATACTATATTATGAATTTTTAATTATTTATTTTAAATTTAAATTTAAAATATAAAATAATTTATATATTTAAAATTTTATTTATAAATAAAAATAATATTTATTTTGTTAATTATATTCATCTATTTAGATTATTTATATTTAAAATTGAATTGAATATATATAATTAATAAATTTGTAAATAAAAAACAAATTATTACAATGATAAAAAAGTTGGTCAAAATAGAGTATTATTATAACAGCTTCCAGTTTTAATCAAAAATTGGTGTAATTTAAATAAGGTATTATTGTAATTTGAAGTTGGTCAAAATGACTTGTCCTTCTCTTTTTTTAGAAGCATCCATTTCACCAGCTTTTAAAAAAAATAAAGTTTTTAACTTCTATAGGTATTTTTCTTTCTGCATAGAAGCCAATTCAATAAGTAATAAATTGGATAGAGGTGCTTCTTTTTCAAATTAAATGAAGAAGCACATTCCTAAAAACCAATCTAAATAGGCTCTAAAACCCAACCCAAACCAACCGACTCAGGTTAGGTCATGGACATCCTTATCACTCATCTCAATAATAATAAGCCTTACCCCTCATTAGGTAGAATCAACTATATGAATTGTATGACGTCATTATGCTCTATCAAAAATAATATTTTTTAAAATATTACAAAACTTTCAAGCTCTGATTTGTTATAAATTGTGTATCAACTTAAACCATTTATTGCAAATAGGGAAAAAAAAAAAACTCAATTACAAGTTTTGGTTCCCATTGTTGCAAACTAGAACTCACAACGTTACAATTTGTAACACAGAGTGTAACTTATAAATATCATATCTAACAAACTAAAAGGGCCATTAGGCATCACCTAACATTGTACCAAATTAATCTAGTAAGTTTTGGTGACTAAGTTAATCTAGTGATTTGTTTTATGTTATGGATGTTAATGATTATAACATAATAGGTCATAGGTTGTAACCATGCCAATCATGGCTTGTTAGTCAGTGTTTCTATGTTTGTAACCTAGGGTCTAAGTGGATAAACATAATTTGGAATAAATAATAGGATAATTTGTAACGATATCTTGGTGGGTTCTAGTTTGTAATTGTGTAAAACATTAAATGCAGCAGAATATTTGTTTCAATTTGTAACACAATTTGTTACCTATAGACATTATTTGTAACAAATTAATAGGGCCATTAGATATTAAATGATATTGCAACAAGTAAATTTAGTAAGTTTTTTACTTTATGTTATAAATAAGTTGATGCTTATAGCTTAGTGAGTTCTTATTTGTAACCATGTGAACATGTGCTTATAACTTAGGGTCCGTTTGATATTAATACTGGACAGCACGAGTAAAACAGTACAGTACAAGGAGTTGAGGTACAGTACAACTTTTTATACTGTTTACTATTTGTTGCTTAATGTACTGGACAAAAAAATTTATACCATTTGTATCTAATTTATGGTAATATTTTGTATTACATTGTTTTCTAAAAAATATATAATAAGATTTTGATATTTATAACAATAAAGTAATCTATAACAATATAAAATTTAAAAAAGGGTTGCTGATCGCTGGCCGTCACTGGTACCTTGCTGGTAGCCGAGCGTCGCCTGTACCTCATCGGTCGCCGGCTGTTGTTGGGACATGTCACTATTGATTTAATGAGTCAATGTATAAATGATTATAGGGTGATTTGAGAGATAATAAGGTTAATATTTTTGTCCAGTACTCTTGTCCCATAGTTTAGTGAGTAACAAAATTTTAAGGATTTGTCCAATACCTAGGTCTTTTAAGAAATCAAACATGGGACAAAAAATTTTGTGCTGTCCTATTCCTTGTTTTTTAGCAAATCAAATGAACCCTTAGTGTCTCTCTGTTTGTAATACATGGTTAATAATAAAACATTGGTTTTAACAACACAATAAAGCCATTATGCAATTGAATGATATTAAATCAAAATAATTTACCAAGTTTTCTACTATATGCTGTAGGAAAGTTGATGTTTATAATTTAATAGGTTCCAGTTTATATCTTACAAAATATTGTTTGTAACACAATGTCTTTCAATTTGTAAGTTAGTAAAAGCCATAGATATCATTTGTAACAAATCAATAAGACTATTAGACACCAAATGTTATTGTACTAAGTTATAATAAGATAAATATACCTATGACACAAACTAATTTTGCATTAATATTTCACTATACTATATGAATTACATTTTCCAAAGATGATAAAAATAAATAAAATAAATCATAACCATATTTATAAAAGCACAATAAAGCGGCAATAGTTAAGCCAAAGGAGCATGTTAAAACTATTATTTGTGTTCCTCTCGTAGCAGCACATACTTTTAATGCTTTCTTTATAAGATACCCTAAACAATAAAATTAAAAAAGTAAAAAGATTTTACTTCATTTAGATCACCAAGTATCATAATAAGACTTTTCTTTTCTTTGCTAGAATAAGATCTAATAAAATAGTGAATACATAAAATCACAATTGAAAACAAATAAGACAATAAGTTTTTTTTTTTTTTCTTTGCCTCTTCTAAAACTCATAAAAGATCAATGGGGGATTGGTTTTAGGTGGACATCAAACTTGAAAACTGAGTGATGATATAGAAATATAATAACCTTGCAGCAAATCAGCTTTAAATGCAACCAAATTAGATGTACCAAAGAGTAGGATGCAAAGGGCAAATACACCCGATGGTAGCATATTGCAGTTGATAGCAAGTAGTTATTGGAGATAGAGAATTGTTGTAGCTAATAACTCCTCTCCACCAATTTTACGTTTGTTTCTTTTTCCAGAGATATTTTGAACATGCTCAAGTAAATAGTTCAAGTTTACAACTTCAACAGATTTTGTATCATCATATCTTTCAGCAGAATTTCCAAATAATCATAAAAACAGTTAACCAACTTAGAAATTTTAATATCAAATAATTTTCTTTAGGCTCATGTTATTCCCTATAATCCTTAGCATAATACACATTAGACACTTTAGCCATCAACATCTGTCAAGACTCAAATTTTAATGCTCAAATTAGTAGAATACACAATAGCCAGTTTAAGTTATTACTGCAAGAAAATCTTATACATAAGCTCAAAATTGATTGCATAGTGTCTTAGTTAAAATTTGAACTTAATATATTAGCACTTGTGCAAACAAAATTAAAAAGAACAAAATAGGTAATACTTCATAATTAAAACAAAATAGATCTAGACACAATTACATGACAGGTAGAAAAGGAGACAATACCATTAGAAAAATGGATGTCATAGGTGCATTCAAGAGTATGGCTTCAAAAGCAAACACTTAATGAGAATCTTACAAAAAATGGAAGCGATAACAATAGGTCAAAACTCCTAAACTTTAATTTATCAAACTTGCTTAGTCCCAATTAATAAAACGATATTTACATTACTTCCTTGCCTAAAGTTATGGCAAAACTAAAATCACACCCACATAAGATCTCCCTCAAGATTCTCTTAGCAAGATTGGGGAAGTGTGGTCCTAATTTGCATCCCAAACAACTCAAGGCATCTCATTCAATCATTATTCTAAAAAGGCTTGCTCTATCGTTAATTGAAAGAGAAAAACCCCTTTACCCCCACACATAATGCGTAGACAAATACCTTCTGACAATTAAACATTCCTAGTTTAAACCTTGAGTCTTCAAAAGTTACTCAAATTGAATCCTCTGTTCACCTTTGTTACGACCCACTAACGATTTTGGCCTACGTGGCACATTAAGTGGTGACGTGGCTTTAATGGGTGACGTGGCCAATGGGACTCATCTAATGTGGCCACTATTGCTAAGCAGCCATTGTTGTTGTTTTAGTAACTATTTGACACCCTTGGGGTTTTTCACGTTCTTTATTGATGCATTCTTAGCTGCCTTGACAACCTTCTTTCCCAGTGAAGCTTTCACCGATGTCTTAGCCACCTTAGCTAGCCTTGCCGTTGCCTTCACTTTTGGTTTCGCCGTGACATTAGGCTTTGCGGTTGCTTTGGCACTTGTGGTAGCGGTTTTCTTTGTGGCAACGACTTTAGGCTTAGTAGCTTGTTTCGGCTTTGCAGCTGCTTTAGATTTTGGGTTGGACGCGTCTTTAGCCACATCTTTTGCAGGCTTCTTAGTAGCAGCAAGAGAGGATGCCTTGGATCTAGTTGGTGGAAGCTTGAATGAATTTTTGACCTTCACAAGCTTAGTAGTGGCCATCGATTTTTTCAGATAGTAAAGCAAGTGATGTTGGTTGGGATCAATGACAACTGAATACAACACATACGCCCTCAAGTGGACTCTAGATCATTTCTTCTTGTCCATGCCAAATCCTCTATTCAAGCTTGTCCTCGTCCACGGCAAACCTCTTCCTTCCGCCGTTGGCCTCATCGGCCTCGGTTCGTGCCCCAGCCCTTTTTTCTATGATCAATTCTATTTTCAAAATTGTAAATTGCCTTGTAGGAATTGATAGAATGCATGCATTCGTATAATTGCAGGAGTTGCTCAGGTTTTGCCTATTGTGGATGCCGATTTGAAGAGGATAGCTTCCAAAGTTACCGAAAAAGCCAAAGAATTTTGCACCACGAAATCCGTAATCATCACTTTTTCGTGTTCAATTCTGCTATGCCATTTATCATCCCATCATTACCATTTGTCTTGTTTAATTCTTTCTTACCCCAATTTCATCCATCGTATTCTTGTGGATTTTTACGATTCTCCTAGGAATTGAAGGGAAGGTCCCATAATTCTGTGATAAAGAGAATATAGCATTTATTTGATGGATTGTGGTTTTTCTGTTTTGTGTGAGGCTGTGGAAAAGCACAATGTTGATAGTAAGGTGAAACAACAACAATGGCTGCGTTTTGGAGTAGTAGTGGCCACATTATATCAGTCCCATTGGCCACATCACCACCTAATATGCCACGTAGGCAAAAATTGTTAATGGGCCGCAACAGAGGTGAACAGAGGGTTTAATTTAGGTAACTTTTGAAAATTCAGGGTTTAAATTGAGAATGTTTAATTGTCATGATTTATCTATGCGTTATGTGTTGGGGGGGGGGGGATAAAAGGGGTTTTTCTCTAATTTAAATGAAAGCACATAGTTAATTATTTTAGAATTAGTATAAAAGCACAATTTTTTTTTTATATTTCCACCAATGAATGCCACTGACATTTGAAACAATAATGAAAGCCATAAAAAATAAAATAAAATAAACAACAATAGATAAAGGAAGGAGGAGGCAACCCATAAATGAAGAACCTAACTTCACTAACTCTTCTTGAAAAATTAGTAGTTGAGTTATATAGTATGGCCAGTAAAGACAAAATTGACAAAAGTCCTAATATGAGTATAAATTATAGATTAACCCATAGAAAAATAAGTTCAAGTTTAATAGACAAGGGAGAATAGCTTCTTACCCCTTTTCCAAAATTGAAAATCCTATGAGCAGAAAAATAGTCTGTTGTGAGAGAAAGAAGGAAGAGCGGGAAGCTATTAGTGATGGTTGGCTTCTAACCAAAGGAAGGGAAGTACGAAGCAATGAGTGTCTTCCAATGTCAAACCAGTGCCAATTCCCCTAAATTTCAAACTGTAGACAAAAAAGGAGACAAGGAACATCGAGGAACTGGGCAAGAGGGGAGGGTAAGCAATTGGGGTGCGAAAAAGGGAGGGATTAAGAAAGCACTTGGAGGAGGGTAATTAATTAGGTGTGAACGAGAGAGGAAGAAACGGAGAAAGAAAACATGTCTTGAGTGGGAATGGGTTGAAGCGTAGTGGGAAGGGTTTTTGTTTAAGGCTATAGGATTTTTTTTTTTTTTTAATGATTGGCTTAGTTAGTATTAGATGCTGACATGGACCAGGTGGATGAAGGGGTGTGTGCTAACGAATGTGCACATGATATTTCTCTTAGGGCATATTTAACCATGGTACTCATTAGGGTTCCATATCTTAATTATTTATATTATTTTTATAGGTCTCACGATGACACATCACTCTATACAATTTGTACAATTTTCTCTTTACTTATACAACTTCAAATTTTTTTTAAATGGGTCCCACAAACTATTTTATATTTTTATTTCTAATCAATCTATTCCATAATTTTTCTCTTTCTTGTTGTAAATCTCTTATTTTCATCTTATAAAATACAAATGGGGTCTTACTTTTTTTCTAATTACCCATTGCTAAAAGAAGCAACCCACTCTCTCCTCTCTTTTCCACCTCACCAGTCTCTACTCATGGTACTGCCACTTTCTTTGTTGCATAGTGCTATGCAACACCAAACTACCGACTACTAGAGATGGTCTTATTAGAATTTGAGGTGCCATTATATATATGACTTTACATTTTCTAGAAGTTTTAAACTAATTAGGTTTTTTTTAAAAAAAAAATTTCTAAAGGGAAAAACCTTTAGTTGGCTAATCCTAATGTTATTACTCTATTTTTAAAGCCTAAGCGTGGGCTTCAATTTATTTGGAAGTTAAATTTTATTAAAATATTTGGATTTATTCTCATTTCCAGGCCAATTCTTTTAACACATTTCAAAAATTCTGAAAGCACATCTTATATGTTCTAAAACTTTAACTTCCAAAATATAATTTATACTCTAAAAGTTAAAGTTTCAAGATAGATGAGATGTGGGATTAGGAAAAATAAGATGTGCTAAAAGAATTGTCCCATTTCTATTTGGGTTAGCCCTGAAATTTTGTTCATTAACATTTCTATTTTACTTTTTAGACATTGATACATGGGCAAGTGTTTTTTTTTTTTTTTTTTTAAACACACCCTACTTTTCTATTCACTCAACCTTCCCATTTTTGTGTGTGAATTTACTATTTTACCCAAATTCCTAATATCATTTTCAAAATCTCGATGTCTAGGTGATATGCAAAGTTCAAACATTTCTAAAATTTTAATATTCAAAATATTTTCTAAAGGACTTTGATAGTTTTCTTATCCGAGATAAAATCGAAATCTGTAAAATTCTCACACTTCTCATATTTATTAAAAAAAAAAAAGTGAGATTTTATACTGTTTCAGATTTTCAAATCTAAAAGGACCAACTGTGGTGTGAGGGGGAGAGTGAGAATAATGATTTCAGCCAAGGGAATATTTTCATGAAAAAAGAAAAAAAAAAAAAGAGGGGTGTGAGAAAAATGGAAAAGAAATGCTGTTGGGTATATTTTGGGCCAGAATACTTGGGTACTTGGGCCTTTCAAAATAGCTTGCCATTTACATCATTTCTTTTCTCTGTCTTATAATTTCATGGTTAATTCTTTTAGCATATTCTATTTTCCTAATCACACATTTTATGTATTCTGAAGTTAAACTATATTTCAGATGTCAAAGTTTCGAAATATGTAAGGATAAAAAGAACTTCAACTTCATGTCTTAGTTAAACTATATTTCAGATAGGAAATAGCATCACAAACAAAGGAATCAGCTCCCTTTTTTATCAACTTCAACTTCATTTCTTAGTTAAAACCAAATTTGTTAAAAAGAAAAATGGGCCGACAACTAGATCATAACTCATTCTTTTGACGTTACCAGAACAGATATACTTCATTTATTGCAATACAGAGAGCCAATTAGAAGAAACAATACCTTAAAAGTGTTACAGTTCTCCAAAAAAGAAAAACTATTATAGTTCCCAGAATAAAGTCAATGCACCAATCCACTAAAGATACCATACATTTTTGTGCTTACAGCATGACGATCAGAAAACAACGTTCCCCAAGAAAAGAAAATGAAGAAAAAGAATTAATTTGAATCGCACACAGGATGATGTATTGCACACCCAAAACTGTGCAAGAAGCAGGAGCCTCAAGGGGGAAAAAGAATAAGATTTCACGAATTTGTCTTGTACCAGAAAAACTGTCTCAACCACATACTCTGACTAGAATGAAGATAAAATCAGGTGAAAATGACTATGATGTATGTGCGTCTTCATATTATTTCAAAAGCGGGCTTCTTCTGGTTCCAATATTGGCAACAATGGTTCTTGTAATTCTGGGTTGACTGGGAACAAGTTACATTGTGCATATTGTGCCATCAACTGGTCCACTAGCACCAAAGCTACCATGGCTTCTACCATGGGTACAGCTGTATTACCAAGCCAAAAAAACAAATCAGAATATTTCTTTTGTCCCGATGAAAATGGATACATATACAACCTGTTTTAATAATATCTCTCCCATTCAGATATCTCACAGTTCTAAAGGATGCCAAACTTGCATGAATAATTAATCATTAGAAATAGAGAATAGAAAGGAAGACAGCCACTGAGGTGAAGGATAGATTAACAGCAGTATCCGGGTGATTAAAAACAGCTCTATTCACCTCTTGGGACAACACAAGGATCATGGCGACCACGGGCTATGAGCTCAGTCTCTTTCTTGTCTCTAGTCACAGTATGCTGCTTTTTCTGCACGTGTCACACCATGTTTTACTTCATATGAAATATTTAGGACAATGTAAAGTCAATTTTCATAAATATAGGATCGAATGATAAAAGCAAATCCATGTAGCATATTTCTTAAAGCTTTGATTAAGGATTCACGTAATTTATTCCAGACATTCGGCATTAATGTTTGTTTTGATTACAAATGTTAACTTCTATTTATTTGTTTGTAATTTTATATTCTTGACATCATACAAGTCACTGAAAAATCAGTTGTGTTTTCAAGGTGATGGAATTCTCAAAGGAAAACATGGATATTCTAAATTGAAGTTTGGCACTTTATAGATCCCTTTCAAGGTATGAAGATCCATGGTAGCAAAATTAAAATCAAGCAATGAGAGATATAATAACGATTTCAGAGTGTGCCTGCAATCACATGCATGCCAACAACCTAGTGTGTGAATTTTTTCTTTTTTTTTAAAAAAAAGAAAAAATTTAGGGGAGGTTTAATCGGGCTTACACCAATAGTCGCTGTTGGCTTGAAAGCTATTCTCATGTTTATGATTTCCCCATTGGAAATTCCACCCTGATTGTCAATATAGAAAATATCAGTAAAGCACAAACAAAAATAGTATAATGATCATAAATCTAGAAACAACTGAAATAGAGAATAAATACCTGTATCCCACCAGAGCGGTTTGTTCTTGTTCTCATTTTTCCATGTTCATCTAAATAGAACTCATCATTGTGTTCACTCCCGGTCAAAAGAGTACCTGATATTAATTTTATAAGCCATCAGAACACAACCAAGACACAAGAAATAAAAAAAAAACTATTAGAAGGTGAAAACATTTGAAGAATCATAATATTAGCTGGTCCTACTACCTGCAAATCCACTACCAAATTGAAAGCCCTTGGTTGCAGGCAATGACATAACAGCTTTAGCGAGCTCAGCTTCCAGTTTGTCAAATACAGGTAAACCAAGCCCCTGAAAAATAATAGTGTCATCTCTGTTCTATGTAGTAAACTAAAGGAAGCTTTCAGGGTTCAGCTTGTAAGACAATACATATTTTAAGACAGACTCAGATTAAGGATGAGAAAGCACTTTATAGGGTAGTGACTATGCAAGAAAACATAAACAAGGACATGCAAAGTTGTCATGCTTTTCCTCCTGATGCAGAATATTTGGTAGAAATATTGCAGGATTGTGCTGACCGTAAAAGCCACATACAAGAGGTTAACCCAGGAGCACCGAAGAAGCCTGATTTCAGAATGCCACAAGGAGTGATATGACATGCTCACTAGCTTTTACAAGTTACATTATGGACCTAAACCTTACTTGCTCACTAACTTCATCATTTTCCCTTGACAGAGAAAGGTGAAGAGAGACTTACACGTGGACAGTTCCTCACAATGCATGTGACAACACCACCAATTGAATCACCTTTCACCCGGACAGCATCAATTGCAGATATCATCTCCTCTGCATATTTTGAGTCTGGGCATCGAACAATATTACTCTCAATCTGGTAAAATCTCAAAAAACAATTGGCCAAAAGGGATTGAATTCAGAGTAAGAAGACAATAATCATATTATTAATAATAATAATAATAATCATAATCATAAAAACAATCAGCCAATTTGGTGAACTGCAACAAGCAAATTTTTCAAGGGATCATAGTAAAGGCATCTAATGCTTTATTAGAAAATAAGATAGGATAACCACGATTTTGAATCAAAAGAGAGATTTCAAGAAATGCCAGATGTATTGACTCCATCAATAACCAAGCCGGACCTGGTGCATCATAAGGGATTTGCCTTTAAGGTGCTTATTTACTTGCTTTGAAATCAAAATTATTTTATTTTCCTTGACAATATCTTAATATCTTGGAGTTATCATATGTTTAATGATGATCCTGCTTTTGTTTGCCAATGAGCCTTTGATCTTATACAGATAACAAAAGAATAAAGGTTTTTCTCCTTTACTTGACTTAGCTCAGACAAGCGGGCTTCATCACAAAGCTTGCTACTTCAGTAACCATCCAAATATCCACAAAAAGTTATTTATATATAAAGATTGTCACCCCCATGTTTTAAATACAAAATTCTACAAAAAATTCGAGTTAAGTCATTATTGAGCTTATATAAAATTAAAAATGAATATTGAGTATTAATACCTGATCAAGTGTCAGAGTATCATGATCAATTAATTCCTCAGGAAGGACAACCTTGTGAACTTGAGACACATAGGCAAGAACCTGAGACATGAGATAACTTTAGCGAAGAATCTTGCTAAAGGAATTTATAAATAGAAATAACAGGGACACATAAAATTTAACAAAATGTTTTATTACATATTATCTCAGAAATTAAACATGCCATATGTTACTTGGTTTGGCCAGCTACCCACATAAAATATATAAGAAACATACCAAGTTCCATGACAGAAATTCCTAAACTAAATATTATATAAGAAGAATCAATGTCGGTATGGACACTAACAACATATGAAAGTAACACACCTCAGTTCCTGAAAATTGCTTGAGGATTTTCTTAGCGACTGCTCCAGCAGCAACCCTTCCAATGGTTTCTCTAGCAGAAGATCTACCACCACCCTTAAATATAAGTTCAGATTTATAAGCTCAATAGATTAGAAACATCAAATTCATAATATTGTAGTATGGCTGTATAATAACAATATATTCCCAGTGCCATCACCATAATGTATTGATAAAACCAGTACCTGTATTGCTCTGACACCATACTTCATGTCATAGGTTGCATCTGCATGTGACGGTCTATAAGCTAATGACATCTCTTTATAATCCTGAGAAAGAAATTATGTAAGAATTGAAAATCATTTTAGCATGAAAAATCAATTAAAAATTACCAAACACAAAATTGTTAGTCGTAGTCATGAAACCTAGTTTCTACTGTCCTAAGTAGAAACTGTCTAAACTTATCATACGGGACATTCGATCTTGATACATATTTTCAACCATCTACAAAACATTTTGTGTACTGACCAACTAGCAAATAAGTCCCTAGAGTCTCATAGGGCAAAATTCTTTCAACGTGATCTTACAGCATATGACTTCATTCATATGTTAAAATGGGTCAAGTACTTTAATCAAGTTACTATTACAATATACATAATAAAGATCCATCTCAAATGGATCATAAAATGAGGCAATAATGAAAAACTTTTCATCAGATGTCTTGTCTCATTGGACATCAATTTGAAACTAATATTAGCTTTTGCAGCAGAAAGCAAACTTGAAAAGCATAATGCACATGTTCCCAAAGGTCTAGAAAGTGTCCTCCTTGGCAAATGGATATTCCATGACAAAAATTTAGTACGAAGTTCAAATTTTTGACATGCTGCCCCCTCCTCTCTCTCACTCCAAAGTATAAGATGCATGGGAAAACAAAAAAATAATTTGGTCATCATTTATCAAACATTTCTTGGTACAGATATAAACAAATTCTAGGATTAGAGACTCACATGTCCTCTCTGATCAGTATTGGGTACAAATACATGAATTGGAGTTCCAGTAGATACTCCTGCAATAACAAATTAAAATTCAGCTAAATTTCATGAAACATATAGGTTTCCAGCAGCAGATAATGCTAGAACAAATATTTCACCTTCCGAGACTCCTGAAAGTATTTTACATGTATCAGTCTCCTTTCTAGGGGTAGTAATCCGGCTCTGACCTGGCCTCCTATACAAAAGAACTTTGCATTGTTATTCTATAAAGATATGTTGAATTGAATCAGAGGAAAACATAACCCAGTACTCTAATAAAAGTGTCAAAAATTTTCTTAAAATATTGTCCATCATTAACACTTGTTTCTAAAGCTCAACTAGCTCGGTAAAGACAATGAGAAGATCTCAAATGGCGTATACCTTCGGTCAAGATCAAATTGCATGTCAGCTTCTGACAGTGGGAGGCGAGGAGGGCAACCATCAATCACACAGCCAACACCCCCTCCATGAGATTCTCCATATGTTGTTACACGAAAATGAGTTCCAAAGGTGCTCCCGGCTGCTTTTATCTCTGTAATTCATGAATGATATTACAAATCCAAAACTCTAACGCTCCCATACATGAGTTAAAAAGTCTTATCATTTAACTTGCACAAGGATCAATGTTTAGCATAGACCCCATTAATCAGAATTTATATGTGATAATGGTCTGCTGCCACAGATTTTCAGTAGAGGCACTGCAGCAACAATTCTAGAAGTTCGGAAAATTCTCCTATACTAGCTATTATGTTAAGCCTTTTATTAGGATATCATTTACAGAATATTCTGAAACTGTTCCTATAGTCTCGGTAGTGAATACATAACAGTGTAAGTAAAGCTTCACAGTTAAAATAAGTTAATTGCAGATCTATTTGGAATGTATCATGATATTGTTTTTAACTACTTTTCTCCATTTTGTCTTCCACTTCTGCCCATAATTTTCAATTATAATTGCTTCATTATTTTCTTCTCTTTTAATCAACCACTTTTCTGCAGAAATGTCCTCCAGGCTTTTGGTCTTAAAATGGGTCAAAAGTTTCGAAGATAGTGCTGTACGTGTGGTTTGAAAAGGTGGAAAACCAATTAGCAGTATCATTCTATCATGCAACTAAAACGTCACCTCATTGGAGTCCTTAGATCACAAGTTACAACAGAACAACAGGCAAAATTAACCGAAATTCATTCGTAATTTTCACCCGTCTATCTGAACTCCTCGAAATTATAAGTCAATAACAACATGTAAAGAAAAACAATAACCAGCAGATTTTAGTATCTAAAATTCTATATAAGTACTGAAATTACTTTAAACAATTAAACTAACAATCCAATGAAATCAAAATTCAAGACATGAAATTATAATCCCAATTACGGAGTTCCAAGAGAGAGAAAGAACGATAGCTCACGGAATCTCCTGGAAATACGAGGACGAATCGAGATTTGTACAGAGACGGAGGAAAAATAGTTGAGATCCGAATTGAAGGAAGCAAAACCAGAGAAGCCATCGGTTCTGGAAGCGGTGAGGAATGGTCTGGAGAAGATTGAGGACGCCATTAGAATACAGTCAACCAAGCAAACTGAAATAAGAAAGAGGGAAAACAACGTTAACGTTAGGTGGTTGAGCTTCAGGGCAATAGGTGTAATTATAGAAGAATCAGTGGCCACCTACCCCTGCTGCCTCTCCCTCTCCCTCCAACTCTCTGTATAAAAATAAATGGGAAATTTTTTTATTTTTTAATTATTATTGTGTTATTATTTCAAACTATTTGACGGTTAGATTAGGTAAGGAGAGGGTTGGCGCCATCTTGGTTGGTAAAGTGACAGAGAGCTCTCGCATATGTGGTTTGACGATATGATTATGTTGGACACATAATTCATTTGGTACAAGAAATGAAAGTTAAGAAATTAAAATTGAAAATTATACATATGAATAAAAATAAAATATTTCTTTTAATATTTTTTTATAAGATTATTTTACAACTTAAGATAAATTATTAAAATTAATTAATACATTAATATGTTAAAACATATCACAATTTTCTTATTTTATTCTTAATGTCAAATTTATATTAATCAAAACTTTAAAATTAAAAATGATCCATAATAATGAAATGTAAATATGAAAAAAATAATAAATGTTTTTAAAATTTAATAAAATATATTAGGACTATCGAAAAATTTTAAAATAGATCTTATAAATAAAATTACAGGGAGTAGATTCTATTTTATAGTTCATTTTAAGTTATTTTTATTATTTGGTACACAAGATTAATATAAAACTGAATTATGATTAATTTAAAATAAAACAAGAATGCTTCTATTTTTAAGATAAAAACAAAAATGATGATACTATAAACCATGAAATAAGTTGAATCTCATCTAATTCCCACTATTATGAAATTAGGCTTGGACTAAATAATCATTTTATATATATATTTTTTTAACAATCATACATAGAAATGCTGATTGCATATCTTTATATATATAAAAGTTGATTAGTCTTGGTAGGAATTTTGGTTCCCAAATAAGTGAAAAGATTGGTCATTAATCTTTCAACTAATTAAGAGCAAGGTTTTCTCGCTCTTTTTTCAGTTGGGGGTATTTTGGTCAGATAAAGTATTAACTGAGTAAGTGGTGTGAATAAGAGTTAATGTGTGTGTGCTCTTTCAATGTAAAAAGGCGGTATTTATTTATTATTTATTATTTATTATTTACATTGAAACATGAAAATGATTTTGTGTAAACGAGAGTTAGGGTGCGTTTGATACACAGTACAGAATAGTATAAGCAAAATAACACAGCATAAGTAGCTAAGTTACAGGACAATTTTTAGTCTTGTTTACTGTTTGTTAGTTAATGCACAGGACAAAAAATTTTATACTGTTTACTGTTTGATTAACATAAATACTTGACAAAATAATAAAAAATTTACTGTAATACCCTCTATGTTATACAATATTTGTTATTTTAAAGAAAAAAAGGTATTTGACAAGATTTTAACATATAAAAAATTCTTATTTTTGGATTTTACAAAATTGGAATTGTAAAAGAAAAAAAAAACTAATCCAGATATTGTATAAGTTCATTTTGCACAATAAAAAAAAATTCGATTATGAATTTTTAAAATTTGATACTCTGAAAATCATTAAATTCTGGAAGAAAGGTTTGTTTTGCATTTTCGGAACTATAATCATTAAAATCTGGTACTGTAGGTCTTTTTTTGTCATTTTGTAGGAAAAAAAAAAGTATTAGTGTGTAAATAATGAAAGAGGCTTTAATTGATTTTACTTATTGGAAGGCCTGACTTGTTGAAAGGCCTGGATAGAGGAGGTGAGATTAAATTTGTCTTTTTAAGTTTTTGTACTGTGGACAAAATTTTTGTACCTTGATTTTTTGAGAGACAAAAAATAGAAGATTTGTCCAGTACCTCAGAATATTTTTGTCTAGTACCATTGTCTTTTTTAAAATTAAACAGAGTACAAAATTTTTTTATCCAATCCAGTCCATCATTTTAAAACGAATCAAACGGATCCTTATTTAAGAACTGTATGTATCACTTTTCAATGTAGGAGGTCAAGAGGCTGAACCACTATCTGCACTGTTGTTTCCCTCCCTCCAGAAGCCTCTTTCTTTTAGAAATTTGAATCCAAGAACTGGTCCCTTTATCTTGCTCTCATCTTCTTTCATTGTTTTTTTCTTAAGGTTGAGCAAAAATTTCAAAATCAGTTGAACCCAATGACTCGAATGACTTGAGTATTTTCGAATCGGTTAAAGTTAGGTTAAATAATTAAAAAAAGTTTAAAAATATTTAAAAACCGGTTAGCAATGGCCGATAATGGGTTGAAACTTTTCACCCACTAGTATCCGTTGATACCTTACTTGGTTCAATTTTACTTCTCATCTTCTTCCTAAATTGTTCAACCTGCCTTTACTCAGTCTGAAGCATTTTCTACCCACTCTAAATCAACCCATTTTCACTTGCCATCTGTTTTCACCCGACCCGCTGAATTTGAAATTTTAATCTTAGTTTAGGTTAAGAAAAAGAAAAATCATTTGAGTAAGGTCAATCGGGTTGTAATATTCCTTAGGAAGTGACCTACAATTTGAGTTTCCTGCTATAGGATGTGATATTCCTTTCTTACTATTCAGTTTAATATAAAGAAAGACAGAAGAAGGAACTTGCAAAGCTTCAGTTGTCGTTTCTACATTTTGGTTGATATACATCCCTTATACTCTTTGCAAATTTTGTTTGGACTAATTTTTACTTTTATTTACTTTTTTGTCAAACAATTCCCCTCTCCGGGCACGGGAAAAGGAAATGAACTATCAATTGTCTTTTGGGGTAATTTGGGGCAGTCTTATGATATATAAATTATAACTTCTTCTATATTTTAATATAGAAGTTGTTTAGTGTTCATAAACTAATAATATATGAGAAAATTTTAATTTTATGTAATGGGAAAATGACATTGAAGGTTGGATTGAAAAGAAGTGCAGAAGTTGCATTGATGCCGGACTCCCCCCTCCACTTCCACCTCCTGCTGAAGAATCAAAGCCACCAGAAGCAGCAGCAGCAGGAGGCGATGAAAAGAAATGAAAATGGTCTATTCAGATGCATTCTAATACAAACATTGTAAGTCAGTACAGAGCTTGAAATGTTTATGATTTAGTTGCTTACCTGAGTCTACATAGCAAGTTCATGCAGTAAGTAGCACTGTGTCAATTGTTTAACAAAAGCCATATATGTATACATGCGTTTATGGTTCCTTCCTCTGAGGGTTATTCTATGTTTTTGAGATTCCAAGGTTCATTATTTTTCTTTACCTTCCAAATTATAGGATTCGTTTTTTGTTTTGATTTGGAGTTGCTTTCTTTTCTCTCTACTTCAATTTATCATTCTTCTTGTACACCTTGCTTTCTCTTTTCAAATCTCAATTATGAAATTGGAATTTATATTATTAAGAGAAGTATTAGGTTTTAATCTGACAACAGATTAATCTATTGTCAGATTAATTAGAGTGAAAAGTATATAAATTTTAATTTAACAACAAATTCAAGTGCTTTTTCTTGTAAAAGTCTTAATAGTGGTTTTCAAATTTCAGGAATTCTAGTAATCACCACTCATATAGGGGCAAAGGATGGAGAAATAATGATAAATTGAGGTATGTTAAATTGTAGGACATTTGAATGATCTTGACCAAAATAAATGAAATAGAAGACTAAGGAATGATGTTTGTTGCAGTCAGTTGAATTCACACATCTCGAATAACATTAGCAAGCAACTTATTGATTAGAAAAGCACATTTGATTGAGTCGCCTTGGGAGTTCATTATGACTTATCCTAATTCTAATAAGGTTTTTCAATTCCCTACATTTATTCTTGTTAAATATTTGTTCCTCAAGCAAAAATGCATTGTCCCCCTTTTTTTTTTTTTATATGTTCCCCATACAAGTATCTTGACAAACAAGCTAGCCTTGCTCTTGTACAAGGGAACATATAAAGAGGGGCAAGCAGATATTCCATTTTTGATTGAATATTTCATCAGAAGAATTTAAAGTTTTCCAAATCATTTCTTTTAAAAAGAAGTGCTTTTAGAGTGATTCATAAACTTTTCTTGATTTTTCTGCCATTATTCTTGTTACCATATGTTTTCTCACCATTAATATTTAACTGTTAAATCTCTTCCAGAAAAAGATTTTTGAACTAATTTAGTGTGATCAATTTTAAGTTTCATTTATTGATTTTTTTTCATCGTTAATATTATTTTTGCTATTTGGATTGGATTTTTTTTGTCATTAATTTCCGGACAATAAATTTCTTTCAGAAAAAAGTTTCTTAAACCAACTCAATTTGGTCAATTTTAAGTTTCATCTATGTAGTTAAATTTTCTTTTCATTAATTTTTAGCTGTTAAATTTATTGGTGTTGGTGTTTTCTTGCCATTAATTTTTCTTTCCATTAATTTTTAACCATTAAAATTCTTCCATAAAAGAATTTTTTAACTAACTTAATTTGATCAATTTTAAGTTTCATCCATTGATTTTTCCATGTTGTTAATGTCTTCTCGCTATTAATTTTTTTTAGCCATTAAATTTTTTGCCGTCAATGTTTTATTGACACTAATTTTCAGCCATAAAATTTCTATCAGAAAATGGTTTATTGAACCAACTCAGTTTGGTCAATTTTAAGTTTCTTCTATTGATTTTTCCATGCCATTAATGTTTTTTGGCTAATAATTTTTAGCCGTTAAATTTATTTCAAAACGAGATTCTTGAACTAACTTAGTTTGATTAATTTTAAATTTTATCCATTGATTTATTGCCGTTAAGTTTCTATAGTGAAATTTCTTTCAGGAGAAATTCTTGAACTAACTTAGTTTGGTCAATTTCAATTTCGTCTGTTGATTTCCCCACCATTAACATCTTGTCATTTTTTAGTAGCTTGTGCTTTTTTTTGGCTAAAATAAGTGTTTTTTTTTTTTAATTTTTACATGTTTCTTACATGAGATGCAAAATAAGCATTACTTATCTTGTCTCTCTATAAGAAAGCCTGTAAATAGGGATAAACTATAAACATCATATTTTGTTCGGCTATTTTACAAATTGAAAAATTGTATTTGTATTTTTTATTTTTATTTTTAAAAATTAGAATAAAATGAAAGTAATCTTCAAAATATTTTGTGAAAAATCATCATCTATAAATTGTTTCTCATTAGAAAAATTTGGTTTTTATTCCAAAGATGTATAAAATTTTAGTTTAACATGTAAGTTCTTTTTTTAAAAAATTAAAAATTAAAATTAAATTAATTATTAGTTAAGCTAGAATTAATTTACATTTTTAATCAAATAATAATAAATGAGTAGAATATTTTTAGGCTTTTTCTTTAAAATTTAATTTTTGGACCCATTTTCTTTTTATTTGACTCAATTTTATACCCCTACCCATTTGCCCAATCCATACACTATTCATGAATCTAAACCCACAACCTATCCAAAAAAAAAAACAGAATCAAGCAATTAAACAGAAACGTGAAAACACAAGAAAGGAAACATCATCAACAAGGCTACGTTTTGGGAGTAACTAAACAAGCCAAAAGAGGGACAGATCATGGAGCAGTATGTAACATCCCAAATTTTCTAAGAGAAGAATATAAATCTACATTAGAATAATTTAATTAGTGGTATGTTTGCTAAATGCAAATATGAAGTATGAGAATATTAAGGAATTAAAGAGTTAGAAATGTGGTGTAAATTAGTGTAATTAAATGGCATGATTACCTAAGTGAATTACTAGTTAGGGAGATGGTTAGAATGTGACTAAATTGGTCCTAATTGGACCAAATGAAGGCAGAAGCTGGCCTCCCCAAGTCCCACGCCACTTGCATGCTTTTAGCCTCTAGAAACTGTGCAAGTAAAGAGGGGACACTCCCACCAATCATAGCTTGACAAAATGTCATAGTATGATAATTGCAATTTGATATTTTTGTATGATATTTTGGTGAGGCTTGCACATGAAGGAGTTCAGCTAAAGACTTATGCAGCTGAAGCATGGGTAAGTCGGTTAGGGAGTGGTGAGTCAATGGAGACAACCAATCGTCAAGCCACACTTGTCCCTAATTACCCATGATATTAATTAATTAAAGGAAATAATTATAAAAAATAAATTAGACAAAAAACAAATAAATAAAAAGGGGGAAGAGAGGGGAGGAGTTCAGCAGCTTGCTGGAAAGAAATAGAGGAGCTGTGGAGAAAAGAAAGAAGAGAAACAAAGCTAGGAGTTGAGATAGCTAATGACTCGCTAAACCTCTTCTTGCATGTTATATGGTTGCCTATGGGTGTGAATGCTTGTAGTATGCTATTATCTATATTCTTTGCTGTGCTTAAATGATATTCAAGAGGAATATCATGCTATGGTGCTTAGAGCTGCCAAGGAAGTGGTTCTAAGTGAGTACGTGTTACTATGTGCATCATGGTGTTTCCTTTGCATTCATATGCTGTTTATTGAGATTATTAACTAGTACCAACCTTGTATATTTATTAATGGACTCATTAGCTACTGAGACTTGAAGTCTCATATCCCTTTTTGTGGGAATATCAATGATTTCCAGGTGGAGAAACATCAAGGGTGGTTGCGAAGCTTCAAATAGAGTGTGGTTGTGATTTAATTTGTAAAATACATGATTAATGTGTAATTATTTGTTTTAGTTGAATATTTGATGTATAATGATGTATTGCTATGTGCATAAATTAGAAATGAACTGAATAAATGGAAGAGGAAAAATTGATAGAATTCTGCTCAAGTGTATACAATAACCCTAAAACTGGTTTTCTGGCAGTTAAGAGGATAAATCAAGTAAGGTGCTTTAAGCCCTGAGTTTTTACTTGAAAGTTTTACAGAAACTATTTGACATATTGAATTTCATCGATTCCAATTTTCGTGGCAATTGGAGCACAATTCCATGCCCAAATAATTTTCCAAAATAGCCAAACAGTATTCTCGCAGTACACAGGGCAGTGTAAAAACTTTACTTAATTGACCCATCAAACCCACGAGATTTTGTATGAAATTTTTACCACATGTTATGGACACATTAAACTTGTAATCTTGAGTTTTTCATGATTTTCTGACATTTATATGTCATGTTTTCATATTTTACAAAAACAAGACAGCAAGCTGTCAACTCAGTAAGCTGTCTAGTGGAAACCTAAACTTGTAATTGAGATTTACCACCTTAAACCAAGCTTAATAAAAAGTGTTTTTCATAAATATAATACTTAAAATAAGGTGTTACACAGTAGGTCTCAGAGCAAGACACGTTTGTGGGGAACAACAGAGCTCCAAGGCGCAGCACATACTCCACTAATGCAGGAGCAGGGCTCCCTTAGAGTGTCCGACGACATCCTAGAGTGCAGAAGCGACGCACAGGTGAATAGAGACAAGACATGAGCAACGTAAAAGGAGGAAAAGAAGAGAAGGGCACCGAGAGAGAGCAGTGGAGGGAAAATTAAAGAGAGTTCAAGATAGGTGAGTGGGAAGGCTATCGATATAAGGGGAATGATTGGAAGAATTAGGGGACTTCATTGGTTTTCATTTTGTTTCTTTGAGGTGTGAGATTGGGAACGAGAAAAGAGAGAAAGAACGAGAGGAGAACTATGGAGAGAGTAAGGTGAAGGGCCTAGACTAAGAGAGAAATCAAGAGGAGAAGTCGTTTGAAGAGAAGTCAATTGAAGTTGCTGTGAGAGTAGTAGAGCTTTCAATTTGAGGTTCTTCGGTACATCTCTTATACTCTTTTTGTGATTATCAGCTTTGTTTAGGTCATTGATTTCTAAGTTTTAGTGTTGAGCTATGATTTTGGGTGAATGTTGCTTGTCATTTTGTTATATTTTTATTTTATTTTATTTCTGATGATTTGGTCTTTCTGCTATTTGCTTATTGTTAGGATTGAAGTTCATTTCATATTTGTGTTGCTTTGTTGATTGATAATTGATTCTAATTGTTAGTTGTTGTTCATAACAATGGGAATAGTTTGGTATTTTTCTTTAGTCTAGCATGTGGATCTGGTCCCCTCTTTGCTGAAGGAACTCACATTAATTAGTGAACCTATTTATAGTTATTTGTTCTATGGTAATCATGATTTATGTTTGTGGTTTACTTGAGTTACAATCATGATATTTGAGGTTTTTTTTGAGTGATTGTTAGTTCAGAGAATATTTATTCACTATACCGAAGTTACCAACATGGTGTTTACTCTGTGAACATGCTTCTAAATGGTTAATTGGAACTTTGAATCTCTGGTTTACACACATGTAGTGAGGATGGCCTAATGCATTACTTTAAATGTTCTGCTTAATCTTGTGTTTCGAGTGTCATGATAAGCTTTGGTGATGTTCTATTTGTTTGGTTAACTGGTGGTTTGGTGGAGTTTGCACTTTGCTTGGACTTTATGGTGATTTATTCTCTTAATGCTATAGTGCATTAGTTTTCATTTTAGTGAGGTCACAACACTCTTTGATGGAAACGTGACCAACATTACTGTCAAGGGAGGCGTCACTGCCAACACTGCCAAGGGAGATGCTGCTGCTGCCAGCACGGCACATGGAAATGTTGCTGCCAATTGGAGTAGAGACCCACTTGAAGTGCCACTCGGTCCCATGACAAGACCTAGGGCAAAGAGGTTCAAGGAAGCCCTAAATGGGTTGGTGCAAGAAGCATTGGAGCAAGCCAATTCGTGGAGGCCCATGGAGCTTGGTCAACTGAAGATAATCAACATGATTTACGCCCAAGCTGGCCAACAAATTGATTGAGATATTTTAGGAATGATTGTATTAGGATTAGTCAACTATTTTCTTTTCCTAATTTTAGAAGTAAGCATATTTTATTATATTACTTTTATTTCTTTTATTTTTCTGATTGAACAAGTTTCCTAAATTGTGTAAAGCCTTTAACTAGGCCTCTTTGATTCAATAATAATCAGAATATGAGTTTTAACTCAATTGTGAGTTTGCATCTTCTCTTTAGTTCTTTGAGAGCTATTCGACTTATCAATCAAGTTTCCATCCCTTGATTGTGGCGTCTTCACTATACCAAGGTTCACACCTCAATATAGGTGTTGGGTTGCAGTTCTTCCATACAAACCTAAAGTAGAAACGATCCTTACACTAATTTCGTTATGGGTTTCGTCACAATGTTGGCGGGGTTCGTATCAGAGACTGCTTCTAGTGTCAGGTTTGCATATCTTTAAATTGTTTTTCTTTAAGTTATTTCATTTCTGAAATCCTCTTCTCCATTCAGAATTCTTATAAAAAAAAAAAAATAGAACAACAAAAGAAATTGTCCAGATTTGGTTATTGCATTCTCGTTTCCAGATTTTTTTTTGCTTGAATTCTGCTTATTTACTTTCCAGAATTCAGATTTGATTATTGCCAATTAATTGTTCCAGATTTGGCCACTTAATTCGTGCACCTCTATTCCAAAAAATTCAGATATGTTTGGTGTTATTTCGGGTGTAAATTGTGCCCAGAAATTATGTGTTTTTCCATAATTAATTGATCTTGTTTGCGTGCACCTTGTGCCCA
This sequence comes from Bauhinia variegata, assembly GCA_022379115.2. Classification (NCBI taxonomy): domain Eukaryota; kingdom Viridiplantae; phylum Streptophyta; class Magnoliopsida; order Fabales; family Fabaceae; genus Bauhinia; species Bauhinia variegata. The sequence goes on from CM039428.1 coordinate 10,187,425, forward strand.
GGAAATTCTACACTTTTCCAGATTTAATTAATCTTGTTTGGGTGTGAATTGTGCCTAGAAAATTCTGCAATTTTCCAGAATTGATTGACCTTGTTCAGGTGTGAATCGAGCCCAGAAAAATTTTGTTTTGGGCTTAATAAGAACTCTTAAGAGGATTAAGAGTAGAAAAAGGCAAGAGTGATATACATTACGGAGAGCAAAAGCCAAAATTATTCTCCTTGTAAACATGAGTGATATTAGAGTGTCAATCCTTGAGAGGAAACACATGAGTTGTGTGAAGTGAGGATTTTATTTTACTAACATTTCTTCTTGCAGCAAACATGTCTCATGATAGTGCTTCCGTAGGTGGAAGGGGTGGTATAGATCCACAACCGGTGGTGGAGGCTGTAACAAGAGAGGTGGGGAGAATGATGAGGGCAGAACTGGAAGCCTTACATGACATAATCAATCTCATAGAAAATGCCCGAAGGGAGCCGCCTTGCGTGCCTAGAGGAGATCGAGCTCCACCAAGGGGAGCAAGAGCTGAACCCAAGGAGTATGAAGGGGAAGGCTTTGATGATGAGGATGATCAGGGATCAACAATGGACCATAGGAGGTATGGTGGGCGGTTTAGAGAAGCTAGGAACCGGGAGGATAATAATTTGAGTAGCATTAAAATGACAATCCCATCGTTCCAAGGGAAGAATGATCTAGAAGTTTACCTGGAGTGGAAGAAGAAGGTGGAGTTGGTGCTTGATTGCCACCATTATTTAGAGGTAAAGAAGGTAAAATTGGCTGCTACAAACTTTTCTGACTATCCTATTATTTGGTGGGATTAGTTGATAATGAATAGAAGAGTGGAGAGCACCCAATAGAAACTTGGGAGGAAATGAAGGCTGTGATGAAGAAGCGGTTCGTCCCTAATTACTACTACCGGGAGCTATATAATAAGTTGCAGAACCTTAGGCAAGGGAGCCGAAGTGTGGAGGAGTACTCTAAGGAGATGTAGGTCACCATGATCCAGGCTAACATTGAAGAAGATCGTGAGGCGACAATGGCAAGATTTCTAGCTGGATTAAATTGGGAGATCCACAATGCAGTTGAATTACAGCATTATGTGGAACTGGAAGACATGGTACACATGGCTATAAAAATTGAGAGGCAACTCAAGAGGGGAAGTAGCTCACGTGCCAGCCATAACCTAAGCATACTGGCTTGGAAGCCTAGCCAATGGAAGCGAGATAATAAGCTGTCCACGCCAAAGCCTAATCCAGAACACAAGCCAACTGTGGCTAACCAAGGGGTTCAAGGTAAGTTAGATCTCTCAAACTCTCAAAATCGTGACATTAGATGCTATAGATGTCAAGGCAGGGGTCACCTAGCTAATCAATGCCCGAATAAAAGGGTAATGGCGCTTAGAGACAATGGGAAAATTGAAACTGACCAAGAGTTGGATGATGACTCTGCCACCATTGGAGGATGCCGATGATGATGAAGAGAATACTGCCCAAGGAGAGTTGTTGGTAACAAGAAGGGTTTTAAGTGTGCAAGTCTGTGTAGAGGATGAAGAGCAGCGAGACAACATTTTTCACACTAGATGCCATGTCCAAGACAAAGTGTGTAGTGTGATCATTGATGGGGGAAGCTGTACAAATGTTGCTAGCATAACCATGGTAGAAAAGTTATCCCTTCCAACCATGAAGCACCCTCGGCCTTACAAGTTGCAATGGTTGAATAACAGTGGAGGTGAATGTGCTTAAACAAGTGCTAGTTCCATTTCGCATTGGGAAGTACGAGGATGAAGTCTTGTGTGATGTGGTTCCAATGCAAGCGGGGCATTTACTGTTAGGGAGGCCGTGGCAATTTGACAGGAGAGCCAAGCATGATGGCTACACCAACAAGTATTCTTTTCTTCACAACCAAAGTACAATTACTCTTGTACCATTAACACCACAGCAAGTTTATGAAGACCAAGTGAGATTGCAAAAAGTGAGTGAACAAGATAAAAAAGAAAATGGCAGAAAAAAATTGAGGGGAAATCAAAAGGAAAAAGAGAGAGAGACAAAAAAAAAAAAAAAAAAATGAGAGTGAAGTGAAGGTAAAAACAAATGTGTATGCCAAGGCAAGTGAGATCAAGAGGGCTTTAAATTTAAATCAACCAATACTTGTACTTATGTACAAAGAAGCACTCCTAAATACTAACCAATTAAATGATGCTTTGCCACCTTCAGTTGTCTCTATTTTGTAGGATTTTGAGGATGTCTTTCCCGAAGAGGTTCTTAATGGACTACCTCCAATCCATGGGATTGAACATCAGATTGACTTTGTTCCAGGAGCTGCCATCCCGAACCGACCAGCCTATATAGCTAATCCTGAAGAAACAAAGGAGTTACAGAGGCAAGTTGGTGAGTTGATGGAGAAAGGGTACGTGAGGGAAAGCATGAGTCCTTGTGCTGTTCCAGTAATTTTGGTACCTAAGAAGGATGGAACATGGAGGATGTGTGTTGACTGCCGAGCCATAAACAACATCACGGTAAAGTATCGTCACCCTATTCCTCGCTTAGATGATATATTAGATGAGCTGCATGGTTTTAGTGTATTTTCTAAGATTGATTTGAAAATTGGTTATCACCAAATTAGGATGAATGTAGGAGATGAATGGAAAACAACATTTAAAACAAAGTATGGTTTATATGAATGGTTAGTCATGCCATTTGGGTTAACTAATACTCCTAGTACATTCATGAGATTGATGAACCATGTCTTGCGTGCATTTATTGGAAAATTTATGGTTGTTTATTTTGATGATATTCTCATTTATAGCCACAATTTAAATGATCATTTGTTGCATTTAAGAGCTGTCGTTGAAGTGCTTAGAAAGGAAAAATTGTATGCTAACCTAAAGAAGTGCACATTTTGCACCGATAAGCTTGTGTTTCTCGGTTTTGTTGTTAGTGCACAAGGTATACAGGTTGATGAGGAAAAGATCCGAGCCATCCAAGAGTGGCCAAGTCCAACAAGTGTAAGCCATGTTCGGAGTTTCCATGGACTTGCAAGCTTTTATAGGCAATTTGTGAAAGATTTCAGCACAATAGCTGCACCCATTACCGAAGTAATAAAGAAGAATGTTGTGTTCAATTGGGGAGAGGAACAAGCGAAGGCGTTCCAGCTACTTAAGGAAAAATTAACTCATGCTCCTTTACTTGTTTTACCCAATTTTACTAATGCTTTTGAGATTGAATGCGATGCTTCAGGTATAAGTATTGGCGTTGTTCTTATGCAAGGAGGGAAACCAATTGCATATTTTAGTGAAAAGCTAAGTGGGGATGCTTTGAGGTACCCTACTTATGACAATGAGCTATATGCATTGGTTTGGACATTGGAGACTTGGCAACACTATCTCTGGCCGAAGGAATTTGTAATTCACACTGATCATGAATCCTTAAAGCACCTTAAAGGCCAACACAAGCTGAACAAGAGGCATGCACGTTGGGTAGGATTCATAGAGTAATTTCCCTGTCATTCGGTACAAGCAAGGTAAGGAGAATGTGGTTGACGATGCCCTTTCTCGCAGGTATGCCCTTATTTGTACTCTTGATGCAAAGCTGTTAGGATTTGAGCATATTAAAGAATTATATCCTACTAATCCAGAATTTTGTGAGGAATATGCAGCATGTGAAAAAACAGCCACTGATAAATTCTATAGATTCGAGGGTTTTCTATTTAGAGGAAATAAATTATGCATTCCCAATTGTTCAATTAGGGACTTATTAGTGAGGGAATCCCATGATGGGGGATTGATGAGGCACTTTGGGGTAGCTAAGACATTGGTTGTTCTACAAGAACATTTTTATTGGCTACACATGAAGAAAGATGTTGAGAGACTTTGTGGTAGATGTATCACCTGTAGGCAAGCTAAATCTAGAACACAACCCCATGGACTCTATACGCCATTACCCATCCCTAGTGTACCGTGGATTGATATATCCATGGATTTTGTGTTAGGATTGCCTAGGACTAAACGTGGGAAAGATAGTGTATTTGTTGTTGTTAGCAGGTTCTCTAAAATAGCGCATTTTATTCATTGTCACAAGACGGATAATGCTTCAAACATTGCTGCCTTATTCTTTAGGGAAGTTGTGCGCTTACATGGAATTCCTTGGATTATAGTTTCAGATAGGGATACTAAATTCTTGAGTTTTTTTTGGAAGACCTTTTGGTGTAAGTTAGGGACTAAGTTGCTATTTTCTACTACTTGCCATCCACAAACTGACAGTTAAATAGAAGTAGTGAATAGGACTTATCCACACTGTTAAGGGTTGTTATTAAAAGAAACATCAAAGCATGGGAAGAATGCTTGCCACATGTTGAGTTTGCTTACAAATGTATTGTCCATTCTGCTACTAAATTTTCACCATTTGAAATTGTGTATGGTTTTAATCCACTAACTCTTTTGGATTTATCTCCTTTACCCATGACAGAATTTGTTAATTTAGATGGCAAAAAGAAGGCAGAATTTGTCAAGCAAATTCATGAAAAGGCATGGCTCAACATTGAAAGGAGAACTGAACAATATGCCAAGCAAGCAAACAAAGGGCATCATTCTGTGATCTTTGAGCCCGGAGATTGGCTGTGGGTTCACATGAGAAAGGAACGTTTTCCACAACAAAGGAAATCAAAGCTACTACCTCGAGGGGATGGTCCACTTCAAGTCATTGAAAGGATCAATGACAATGCTTACAAGATAGATTTTCTTGGTGAGTATAATGTCAGTGCTACTTTTAATATTTCTGACTTAAGCTATTTTGATGCAAGCGATGATTTGAGGTCAAATCATTTTCAAGAGGAGGAGAATGATTGAAATGTGACCACCATTGCTACCAAAGGAGGCATCATTGCTAGCACTGCTAAGGGAGACACTGCTGCTACCAATAGACATGTTGCTGCCAGCACGGCACATGGAATTGTTGCTGCCAAGTGGAGTAGAGACCCACTTGAAGTGCCACTCGGTCCCATGACAAGAGCTAAGGCAAAGAGGTTCAAGGAAGCCCTAAATGGGCTGGTGCAAGAAGCATTAGAGCAAGCAAATTCATGGAGGCCCATGGAGCTTGGTCAACCGAAGATAATTAACATGATTCATGCCTAAGCTTTCCAACAAATTGATTGAGATATTTTAGGAATGATTGTATTAGGATTAGTCAACTATTTTCTTTTCCTAATTTTAGAAGTAAGTAGATTTTATTATATTACTTTTATTTCTTTTAGTTTTTTGATTGAACAAGTTTCCTAAATTGTGTAAAGCCTTTAAATGGCCTCTTTGATTCAATAATAATCAGAATATGCGTTTTAACCAAATTGTGAGTTTGCATCTTCTCTTTAGTTCTTTGAGAGCTATTCGACTTATCAATTAAGTTTCCATCCCTTGATTGTGGCATCTTCACTATACCAAGGTTCACACCTCAATATAGGTGTTGGGTTGCGGTTCTTCCATACAAACCTAAAGTAGAAACGATCCTTACACTAATTTCGTTATGGGTTTCGTCACAATGTTGGTGAGGTTTATATCACTCTTATTTTCAGTGAGTTTTTCCTTGAATAATGAAGATTGCTGATCATGTTGTCATATATTGCCTTGTGGAAATGTTGCTGGATGTTGGATGTATATATTTGAAGGTGTTTTATGATGAAATGTTTAATAGATGACTTATAATTGATTCAAGGTTAGTTTCTTAAGTTGGAGTTTGTCTCAATTTTAATAATGAGTTCTATTAGGTGATGTGTGCTTCAAGGTTGAGCTCACTCTTTGTGCTATTTTTTTGTCTTTATACTTGTCCTTTTGATGTAATAGTTATTAGGTGAGGCCTTTTTTGTTTTATGCTTTTGGAGATTATGTGATATCTTTGGTTATCATTAATGATGGTTTTGTAACTGAATTGTGGGATTTGCCTATGTCTTTCGCTGTGAAATTTCATTGATAAATCTTATGTTCAATAAAAGTTTTTTCATTGTTCCAATTTCTTATTGTGAGTTGTTGTTTGTCTTATTTGAGCATGTAAAAATTTGATTCATTACCTTATTTCAACATCTCTTATTGATTATTTGACTTGTCAAGTGATTGATTTCTTTGATTTGAATTTGATTACTTGATTTATTAAAAGGTGTGAGTTGTGGTGGCTTTAAATTATGCCTCAATTTAATCTTCTTTTCTATTGAATCTCAATGGACAAATTCTGGTTTATGATTTTAAGTTTCATTCTCATGCTTGCTTAATGCTGCGTTTTCATTTATTTTTGCAAGAGGTGTGCAAAAAGAATTAAGGGAGTGTGAAAAGAAACAAATGTGAGAGGAAAAGTGGGCTCAAGGTTTGAATAGAAATTGATAGGGTGTGAAGAGAAAAAAAGAGAGTGAAGGAGTCAGGCCCAGTAGACCAGGATGTGTGAATAGAAAAGTGGAGTGTAAAAAATATAAAATATAATTGAGTGTAGGGGTGGGGTTAGGAACTGATGGGGTGAGAAAAGAAAAAGTTTAATGTTTGGGGGTAGATTTGATGAACGGGCTGAGCGTCTTTTGTTTATTTGCTTTGTTTTATTTTAGTTAATTTTATTTTATGCCATTTTCTTGTGTAATTTTTCTTGTAAATTTTAAATTGTAATTAACATGTATACTTATGGGTTATATTTGAATCTTTAGGATCCTAAGGCCCTCATTTATTATGGAAGTGTAAGTGGTTTAGTTTTTTTATAAAATTGAGCTTGTATTATCCGACTTAGGTAGGAATAAGCGTCATTTAGAGAAACGATTTAACCATCTTGAAAGATGAAATGACTCTAGGTTCATTTAATTTCATGCATACATATATATATTTTTGCCATATTATTAGTGATTGTAATATTCAATTAAGTAATGAATAAAATATGAGTTTTAGCCATATCTTGTATATTTTGTATAGCTAATTTGGATAACTGTCTCTGACGGATGCTGTGGGGTGCCTAACACCTTCCCCATGCATAACTAACTCCAACATACATCTATGGTTCGAATCTTAGTGTCTTTCCAATAAAAAAATTAAAAATAAATAGATAATTGTATCTTAATTCTTAAATAATTAGTGGAGGCTCAAATAATTAAACTTTTATAAAAATAAAGTCGTTCCAATCTTCGTCGTAGCGTTTTGCATTACTTAAAGGGCACGTTGTGACACATGTAGCCAACCTTACCAATTAGGATAAAACTTGTTGTAAATACTCTACCACAATGCATTATGATGGGTCTCTTCAAGTTGGGAATATATAAATTTGCACATGTAAGTTAAATATATTGAATCATTGATAGGAGATTTATTACTAATCACTTTGATTAACTAGTTTTCCCAATAATAGAGAGGAGAAAAGAAGTAGTTGGGAAAGAAAGATTAGTTAGAATAAATTATCATCTTGAGATTTGTTAGACTGAATGATCCTTATTCAAAATAATATGAATCAAAAGTTCATAAAATTTTATTTAGCCAAATGCCAAACATATGACCCTATGGGAATGACTAAGTTTTAACTACTAATGCTTCATTGTCCTTGTCAAACAAACAAGCCTAATGCTTACATAAAGCATGAAAAATCTGTTGGACAATTATAAGCGCATAAAGTGTGGCTAGTCCCTTGGTTCCAAGAATAAACATCCTTGAAAATTAAAGAAAAAAGAGCTCATAATTAAGATGACATATTTAAGGACGTGGCAACTCCAGAAGAGTGCCTAGAGGTAACTCCAGAAGAGTCTTTAGACATAATTATTATTTTAGTTTTAAAAGAACTTTAGGTACTTGAAGTTGGGAAAATAAAGAGATATTAATAAATTATGTCATAGAACCAAAATAAACTCCACAATAATGATAGTGTACATATCATCTAGCGTGCAATAACATGAATGATAAAGAGGATCATGAAATAAAGTCAATAGACAAATAAATTATCGGCCAACATATAAACATGCATTTGTGAATAATTATACTCGCATGCAAAGCGAAAAGTTTAGGACTTGAATTGTAAAAGCTAGTGTTGTGCAAAAATAAAATGAGAGTGGTGAAATTATGAGGCAAAATGAAAATGGTGAAACTATGATAAGCACAACTTATTGCTTAAGAATTTATGCATTAGCCTAACATTGATTTTGAAGAGAAGTAGTTACTTTTGGTGGATGCAAATACCTTTTTTATGCTTAATTAGTCTGGCACTACATGAAGGAATTGATTGCATCTAACAAATGTTGCTATAGCCTATTTGTGTGGACATCCCTGAAACAAATAATTCGAGTTCTTGATATGAGTACTCTATCCAATTGAAGAAATCTCCTTGTGGATTGAAGCAATCTAGAGATATATAGTATAATTATCTCCTTGAGTATTTGATAAAGCAAGTGTATAAAATGATCATTTCTGTCCATATATTGAAAATAAATATCATTGGAACTCCTGAAGAGCTTCCAAAATTTGTAAATCATTTGAAGAAACAACAATTTGAGATCTAGAAAGAACAAAGGTTTTGTCTTGGTTGACAAGTTGAGTATTCAAATGATGGAAATTTTGTGTAACAACAAACTTACATTGTAAAGGTGGTAAAATGGTTATGTATGGACAAATCATTTCTATTGAACTCTCTAATAGTTATAAATTAAATAAATGTGAACAAATATCTTTTCTTGACCTCGAGAAAAAGATAGAGAACTACATAGTCCTAAAATAATATATCATTTGTTATATATTAGCAAGATATAGTTTTTCACCTCTTGAAAGGCATTGGAACAAACTAAATATATGTTTTGCTACCTTAAAAGTTATTTGCTTACATGTGACGATGTAATCATTCTATAACAATATATGAAAAAAGCTATAACAGTCATGCCACCTAATCGCGCAAAAAAGTTTTGGCATTAGATAAGGCATATTGAGAATGTGTTTGACCGAGAGTTATGATTTAACACATATGAAAAAAATTGTGGTTTATCTTCAAGAAAAATGATTCTAACAATCTTACATGAAGATGAGATTACATTGCTCATATCCATTTACCAAGGCATTTCCTACAACAATGTTGGGAAAGTTTATCTATAATATTGGAGTTCATTGGCTAAATTTCTCAATCGGCACAAACATATGCATTGTACTCTTTTTTCCTTAAGCATGATTTTTTTCATTGTTTTTTTTTTTTTTTTTTTGATAAGGCTTTTAATTAGACAATATCTAATAGTGCTTGAAAGAATAATGCACTATTTTTCTATCACTAGGTTTTTATCCCATAGGTTATAACTCTTAGGTTTTTATTCACCTCTCCATAATCTTCAAGTAATTATTTAATGAAATTCATAGTGTATTATTCTTATTTACTGTGACGTATAAAATTAAAAGTCCTTGTGCCTATAGAAAAGTCTACCACATTTGTATATAATGAAGAGGAATATAAATGAAAGAAAAGCTCTTACTCAATTCTTGCGCTCTCTATATTTTTCTTCATTTACATTATTTTCATAATAAATAAGTTATTATAAACGTTGATTAAAAGATAATAAATTATTAGATGAAATCTATTTAATCTAAGGTCTCTTTCCTCATAAATTGTTCTTCTTTTCAATGTTTCCTTAAGTGATAATATGAAAATTTAACTCTTATCCTCTTATATATTACTCAATTCTTTTTTATTAGATCACACTTAATGACTTCAATTATTTGAACTTTTACAATGCAACTGTGTTAATATTTAGTATGAGAGCTATTTACTTTTTACAGACCTTGTAGTCATGCTCAACTTAAACTGAATTAGTGGGTGACTAATATAGTGTTGGATATGAATAATTTATACTAAAAATATATTTTTTGTTCATAATACTAACTAGATTTCTTTCCAACTAGATTTCTTTCCTGCGCTTCGTGCGTGTTGTTGACTTTTTTATTTGTAAATAACATATAATGAACAACAAAATTGTTTATTAAAAATCTTTATGTTTTTTAATCCAAAGTGGGTACAATAATACTATTCAAAAAACACACATTAAAATTGACCAAAAAAAAAAAAAAAACACATTAAAAGTGTATTAACAACTAACATTTTATGCTTACAAAAACAAATATATTTCCCACACAAGCCTAAACTTATGATCAGAAAATCTTATTTTAAATATTTCTTATTATGTTAAAAACCAAAGGAAAAGTATCCGTAGAAAGAGCATCAAATTATCTTAGTATCAAATGTTTTATGTATTTCAAAGCATGAAAAAATTGCATCTTTATTATCAGAAAACAAAAGAAAAGAAAAGAACAAAACTGGAGAATGTGGATGGAGATAGATTTAACGATGTTTATTTAAATAATTTAATAGGAATTGAAAATAAATAGAATAATTAAAAAATTTGCAATGTTGCAAAAACAAGAAATGGAGAGTAGTTGAGATCATATATATATATATATATATATATATATATATATATATATGTCAAATTGCAAAATATTTGTCTCCTTCCGTATTAAGAGATATTTTAGTAAGAGGTGCTTTGTTTTTGACTTCCCAAATAAGACCAATCCTATCTAATAGCCTAATAGAGATTCCCACATATATATATAGGTTTATATGATACCATGCCCAAGAGGGACTTACGTTGGCTGGCCATTCTGTCACACCCTTCTATTCTCCAGCAAAACAGGAAGAAAAATTATCCAACAACCACTTGCAGCTGTATACATTGTCGAGAACAAGAATGGACTTTCTTCATCCTCTACATTTTCTACAATTGTGCAGTGGGAATTAGAAAGGTGGAGAGGATAAAGAGAGAATATGGGCTCACTTCTCTCCCTATGCTTTCTCCCTTTCTCACTCCTACTATGCAACTGTAGGAAATCCAGAGAATTCCACTTCTATACATTAGAGATAAAATAGTACTTAGATTAATAATAAAGCTGAGATTTCTAAAATCAAGATAAGCATATCAGTGCTAGAGCTGGTCATTGACACATGTAACTTCAAAGTGATCATGAGTTTACATTCAATCCATGACCATGGTATAGGAGGCCTTGCAACAAAATAATTTCAATTAAAAGAGAAGGAAATATTCCATGAAATGATGATGTTTCTTGTAAAGCTACAAAACGAAAGTTCCCACTGGTGGAAAGCACCATTTTGAGGTTATTCTAAGAAACTTGTTGGTGGGTACTGAAAACTTTGATTGTTACAATTTGTTGTTCTATACAAACTCCTATCTTAGGTGTTTCAGTTTACAGATCTGGATGCTCCTTCAAACAAGGAATTTTTCTTAATTGTTTTAGGTGACCGTAATACTCGTCTCTTTCACTTATTATATTATAGTTGTATCATCATAAAACCATCACCACTAACCCCACTAACCCCTTGACAAAATTGCAATCCAAAATCTTCGGGTCAAGTATATGTCTTAAACATATTTACAAGGCTAGAGAAGTCAAAATATCATAAATAGAGAGAGATATATAGTGAATTCAACCTATATTTGGGAGGAGACCAGCGTATCTAGATTCACACCTGGGATTGAAGAGAAAGCAGGGCCCTATTAGCCCTCTAGGGGATTTGCCACAGCACTAAGTCCCTCTACTTCAAAAATCAAAGTAACTTGGTTGGTTATGTATGAAGTATACATTCACATAAATCAAATGAAGGATCAAAACGGCATAACTTGCCTTTTTCTATTCATAGCCTCTCTAATTGCATCCCTTTGGCTATACCTTAACAACTTAAACAAACTCCAAAACTTAATTACTAACAGCTTAAACAAACTCTAAAACTTAATTACTAAAAGCTAAACCCTATAAATTCCCTCCCTTGCGGATCTGCTACTTCACCTCTAAATAATTCAAATAACTTGATATATTGCTTGGATTAATTAACTATGTCTTCTCAAGGCATGAATAGCATCCTATATCGCTCTGTTTTGTTGCTTGTAATCACGGTCACCCTTTTCGCTCCAACCCTCAGTGCCTTCACCATGAATGTTATTGATAATTGCTGGAGATGGAACCCAGAATGGCGTAGACACCGCCCTCAACTTGCCACCTGCTCTGTGGGCTATGCAGGGAAGATGACAAATAATGTTGGCAAAGGGCTCATCCACTACAAAGTCACTGACCATAGTGACGACCCAATTAACCCAAAACCAGGCACCTTGAGATATGGAGCAAGCGTGATTCAAGGCAAGGTGTGGATCACATTCCAAAGAGACATGCACATTAATCTCCATAGACCTCTTCTTATCAGCAGCTTCACCGCCATTGATGGCCGAGGTGTCAACATTCACATTGCTCATACTGCATGCTTCATGATCTTTAAGGTAACCCAGCTATACTTGTCATTATATTGCCATTGACATTTTTGGCAACCTCGTACAACATTTTGTTACTAATTACAATTAATTACCTGCGCAGGCAAGCAACGTAATCATCCATGGCCTTCGGATCCATCACTGCAAGCCACAAGGCCCTGGAACGGTGATAGGTCCTGAGGGGAAGCTCATTCATCTGGGTCACGTTGATGGAGATGCAATTAGATTGGTCACGGCTTCAAAGATATGGATTGACCATAATACCCTTTACGATTGCCCAGATGGTCTTCTGGACGTAACCCGTGGTTCCACCAATGTGACCGTCTCCAACAACTGGTTCAGAGAGCAGAACAAGGTTATGCTTCTTGGCCACGACGATGGATTCTTCAGGGACCAGAACATGAAGGTCACCGTTGTCTACAACTACTTTGGGCCAAATTGCGGCCAGCGCATGCCAAGGTTATTATCGTCATTTCATTTGCGCTTAAATTTAGATATAATTAATTGTATTAAAAAAATTTAAAAAAATTGATTAACTTCAGGATCCGGCATGGGTATGCACACGTGGCGAACAATCTGTACCGGGGATGGATGAAATACGCCATTGGTGGAAGCATGGAACCGAGCCTGAAAAGCGAAGCCAACCTCTTCATAGCACCACAATCAGGGAGCAAGGAGGTGACATGGAGAAAAGAGAATTTAAATGATGACGTGGAGAGATGGGAATTCTATTCTGTGGGAGATGTATTTGAAAATGGAGCTTCCTTCAGGGAAACAAAAAGTGTTGGTGCAAAGCCAAATTATAACATAGAACAGATGTTTAATGTTGCAGAAGCCAAAAATGTGAGGCAATTGACAAGGTCAGCAGGTGCATTGCGATGCAGTAAAACGTCAAGATGCTGATGCATGGCCATCATCGCAACTCAACCACTTGCTCCAATCCTCTATTCTTGAATCATCCTTTTTTCATTTATTACACTAAAATCGCCCTGTATTTCTAGTCATGTAATAAAAGAGAAGAACCAACTTTCAGTTAACGATTTCTTTTGTTATGTTTGACAATTTGGTTTATGGCTTCCAGTTATATACATTTCGTTTATTGTCTGATTCATTTGGTGAAATCCTCGTCTTTCTCACAGCTCAAGACCTATAAACTTTCTTCTAATGTTAATGACAAATTATAAGTGCACTAAACAATATTAGATTAAGGAAATGTGGACAACTCTTGAGCTACTTTATTGCTTCAGCGACCAAGAAAACGAGCCATAGTTATTTTTTCCAAGTTTAATATGAAAAAAGCAACTGTTAGAAAGGATAGTTAGTTTTATATTATTGTGTATCTCTCCTAGGTTAAATCTTTAATGTTGTAGTACCAGTTGGTCTTGTCCATCACCTATCACTATGTCATACAGCTTTATTTTCTTTTCTTGTTAAAAAAAATGCTTGATTTATTTTGGTTCATAGCAAGAGGTAATTATAGCTTAAGGTCTCTCCTTGATGATCTGTTTTCAGTCTATAAATACTAATTATCAACTTGCAAAACTATTTGTCCCACTTATTTAATTAGGGATATCCAAAATCAGCCTGACTTTAGTCAGGTTGGGTCGGGTTTAACTTGGCTTGGAGTAGGTTGGGTCATGGGTTGGCAAGCATCTGACCCGACCTAACCTAGGTAACTCATCTAAGTAATTTATAAAAAAAAAAAAAAAAATTTGCTTCTTTTTTTTTCCAAGCCATTACTTATATTTTTCTAGGTTCTTTTGTGTTCAAATTTCACTAATAAAAAATGTTGTCATAACAGATTTCTTATTGTATATGTTAATTGATGCATGTAGGCAATGAGTTGAAAGGTAAACTTGGGAAGTCTGCATATCTAAAGGCTTGGATTAGCACATTCATCCCCTTGACTGTAGGGGAATATGCTCTCAGTTAATTTTGACAGGGAAAAGGAAATTGAAACAACCAGAGCTTTTGTAAGAAGGGGTAATCATCACAATGAGTCCTACCTCAAGAGTTTCACTCTTGAAGACGTACCAGGCCAAGGTTTCATTCATTTTTTTCTGCGATTCCTAGTACACCCTATAGCCAAATATAAAAAGGACCACATTTTCTTCAACAAGATTATTAGTATCCACTTATTGTACCTTCATTCTAAGATTTGATACTTTTACCTTACTTTGTCATATCTAATAAAATTATATTTATAATGTGTAAAACTAAAAGTAGAAGTCAAAAATAGCATTATGGTGTCTTTTTCGATGGATTAAGATAAGTTTTAGTTTAAATTTAAGATAGATTTATATTTTTGATATTATTTTGTCAAAAAGTGACTTTTTTTTACCACTTGATTGTCGACCCTCGACCCAACCTGAAATGGGCTGGTTGGCAGAATTCTTTTTGAACGAACCCAACTCATGTCTTCATTGATGGTTGGGTCAAAAAAAATCGTCCAAAACTTGTTTAACCCAACCTATGGACATCCCTACATTCCATATATTAAAAGAGATATTTTTTAAAATATTTTTTTTTGGCAAGAGGTGTTCTGTTTAACATAAGATCTATCTTTTCTTGATAATTTGTTTTTAGTCTATAAATGCTACTTGGTTGTGATAAGCAACTATATATGAATTTTTTTTTATCTTTATTTATTAGAACTCTGATAAAAAAAGAAAAAAAAAGAAAAGAAAAGGTTATTAGACTGAAATGTGTTTATTCTAAGGTCACTTTTTAGATAAATTGTTTTTCTTTTTAATTTTAACTCCAATGATAGTAAGAAAATTTAACACCTTTAGATCACTCTTAATAACATAAATTGTTTGAATTTTTAGAATGTAACCATGTTAGAACTTGGTAGAACAACTTTGCTACCCTTTATTATCCTTTTGATCTTACTCAACTCAAATTGGATAAGTTGACTGTCAATGTAGTACTAAATTCTAGTAGTTTATACAAAAAAAAATTTCTTTTAGTTCATAAATACTAACTAGATTTCTTTCCTGGGCGTTTGCACTTGTTGTTGACTTTTTTATTTGTAAATAACAAATAATGAACAACAAAATTGTTTATTAAATACCTTTATTTTTTTTAATATGCCTAAAGTGTGTACAATAATATATTCAAAAAATGCACATTAAATTAACAAAAGAAAATACACATTAAAAGTGTACATAAATAACCTATTTTGATTACAAAAACAAATATTTTTTTCCACACAAGCCTAAACTTATGATCACAAAAACTTATTTTGAATATTTCTTATTAGGTTAAAAAACAGAAGAAAAGTATTAGTAGAAAGAGCATCAAATTATCTAAGTATCAAATATTATATGTATTTTAAAGCATGAAAAAGTTGCATCTTTATTATCAGAAAAAAAAAAAAAGAGAAAAGAACAGAAGAAAAACAAGTCCCACTACTCCAAAAATAACAGTAACCTGGTTGCTTATGTATAAAGTATACATTCACATAAATCAAAGGAAGGATAGAAACAGCATAACTTGCCTTTTTCTATTCATAGCCTCTCTAATTGGATCCCTTCGGCTACACCTTAACATAGCAAGTTAAACAAACTCCAAAACTTAATTACTAACAGCTTAACCCTATAAAATCCCTCCCTTGCTGATCTGCTACTTCACCTCTAAATAATTCAAATAACTTGATATATTGCTTGGAATAATTAAGTAACTATGTCTTCTCAAGGCATGAATGGCATCCTATATCGCTCTGTTTTGTTGCTTGTAATCACGGTCACCCTTTTCGCTCCAAATCTCAGTGCCTTCACCATGAATGTTATTGATAATTGCTGGAGATGGAACCCAGAGTGGCGAAGACACCGCCCTCAACTTGCCACCTGCTCTGTGGGCTATGCAGGGAAGATGACAAATAATTTTGGCAAAGAGCTCATCCACTACAAAGTCACTGACCATAGTGACGACCCAATTAACCCAAAACCAGGCACCTTGAGATACGGAGCAAGCGTGATTCAAGGCAAGGTGTGGATCACATTCCAAAGAGACATGCACATTAAGCTCCATAGACCTCTTCTTATCAGCAGCTTTACATCCATTGATGGCCGAGGTGTCAACATTCACATTGCTCATAATGCATGCTTCATGATCTTTAAGGTAACCTAGCTATACTTGTCATTATTTTGCCATTGATATTTGGCAACCTCGTACAACATTTTGTTATTAATTACTTAATTAATTACCTACGCAGGCAAGCAACATAATCATCCATGGCCTTCGGATCCATCATTGCAAGCCACAAGGCCCTGGAACGGTGATGGGTCCTGAGGGGAAGCTCATTCAACTGGGTCACGTTGATGGAGATGCAATTAGATTGGTCACGGCTTCAAAGATATGGATTGACCATAATACCCTTTACGATTGCCCAGATGGTCTTCTGGACGTAACCCGTGGTTCCACCAATGTGACCGTCTCCAACAACTGGTTCAGAGAGCAGAACAAGGTTATGCTTCTTGGCCACGACGATGGATTCGTCAGGGACCAGAAAATGAAGGTCACCGTTGTCTACAACTACTTTGGGCCAAATTGCGGCCAGCGCATGCCAAGGTCATTATTGTCGTTTCATTTGCGCTTAAATTTAGACATAATTAATTGTATTAAAAAAATTTAAAAAAATTGATTAATTTCAGAATCCGGCATGGGTATGCACACGTGGCGAACAATCTGTACCAAGGATGGATGAAATACGCCATTGGTGGAAGCATGGAACCGAGCCTGAAAAGCGAAGCCAACCTCTTCATAGCACCACAATCAGGGAGCAAGGAGGTGACATGGAGAAAAGAGAATTTAAATGATGACTTGGAGAAATGGGAATTCTATTCTGTGGGAGATGTATTTGAAAATGGAGCTTCCTTCAGGGAAACAAAAAGTGTTGGTGCAAAGCCAAATTATAACATGGAACAGATGTTTAAAGTTGCAGAAGCCAAAAATGTGAGGCAATTGTCAAGGTCAGCAGGTGCATTACGATGCAGTAAAACCTCAAGATGCTGATGCATGCTCATCACCGAACTCGACCACTTGCTCCAATCCTTTATTCTTGAATCATCCCTCTTTTCATTCATTATGCTAAAATCGCCCTATATTTATAGTCACGTAATAAAAGAGAAGAACCAACTTTCACTTAATGATTTCTTTTTTTATGTTCGGTAATTTGGTTTATGACCTCCAGTTATATTCATTTCGTTTATTGATAGATTCATTTAGTGAAATCCTCGTCTTTCTCACAGCTCAGGACCTAAAAATTTTAACGTTTACAAGCGTATAAGAATGTTGTCTCCTCTAAAATTTTTATTAAACGCTTCAGCTAAGGGAAGTCAAATACAATATTTGAAACTCTTCATTTCATTGCTAGTGTAATATATGACATCAAATCACCCATTGAATTGCACCATGACAACACTGTTAACCCAATTTCCGTATAATCTAGGTTGAGCTCGAGGTTTCCTTCATCAATATATTTATACCTCTTGTATGCATAAGCTATTCTTTGTTGATGATCAGCTCCACTGCCGCGAAACCATCTAAACACTCATGTAGTTTGATTATTCACCAATTTTGATTTCTCAATGTAATTAGCAAGACAATTATCATTTTGATGGTTTATTTCGTTTATGCTTTTCAACTTTATTACTCGTAATTCCTTTTTAGCTTTATATGCTTATAGCCAAAATTTAAGTTTTCTATATATTTATATATATACCACTTCCTAATAATTATTATCAATATATACCATTTTTACAAATATTCATCAATATAAACTATTTCTTACGAAGATCCTATTACCTCAACACAACATTCAACAAAAAACGCAACACCCTCCAACTTTTTTACTTTTTTTTTTTTAATTTCTTTTCATTAATTTCTTTTGCACGTTTATTTAATTTAATTATATATTTTTAATTTTATTAATAAATCAACTCATGCAATTATGCCTAATAATTTAACATATAATTATAATAATTAAAAATAAAGTAATCCTAGAAATTATCTACTACAAGATAATACTAAATGTAAGAATACATTGTTTATACTATTATTAAATTGCAAAAATCTTGAAAATAAAACTAAAAATAAATAAAATTAACACTTTACTTAAGTAATAATATGAATTAAAACATAATAACAGTTAAAATATAAAAATCGATATCTTTGATTGTAAAAATTATATTGAGTATCTTCAATTAAAAAAATCAATATTGAGTATCATAATTAATATATATATATATATATATATAATTTAGTATTTTCAATTTCATACTAGTAACATTAATATGAAATATAAAATACCACAAATTTAACAAATACCTTATCACTAATACTAATATAACCTACCTAGAAAAAAAAAGTCTAAGTTAAAAATTCAAATTAAAAGAAAAAAATATACACCTAATTGTCTTAATGTAAATGTACTTTATCATTAACCGAAAAAGAATATTCTGAAAAGTATATAATGAGAAATACATTAATTAAAACTATTATACTAAATACACAAAGATAATCAAATATAAATGTATACTAAAGAAAAAAAAATACACAGTAATCTTAAATTTACAATGTTATCAAATTTTCTAGCATGAAAAACATTAACATCAACAACCCACAGTCAATCAAGCTTGAGTTAACTGGAAGATTCAAATATGAGCATAGTTCTTCTAAAAATATTCTTATATTTCCCAAATACTAATATTAAACCTCAATTATACACCCTAATACTAATATTAAATTAAAATATAAATAATATAATTGTCAATGTGGTTTAGGCTTATCCGTTCATGGTCACTCCCTATGGCATAATGATCGCCTTAATTTAAAAAATAAAACAAAAAAAAATTGTAAACTTGTAAAGGGAGGCTGCCATATTAGGCACCACTCCTCCCCTTTTTGTGAACGTTAACTTTAAAATAAATAAATAAAAAGTGTCAAAAGACGTAAGTAGGTGATGCGATATATACTACCTACAACTTTTGAGAAGTGTCAGGCTTTTTAGGTAGAAATTGTGGTTCCTTACTAATATTTGATTGAAATAGTATATATTGATAAATATTTGTAGAAGTGATATACATTAATAATAATTTTTAGAATGTGATATACATGTGTAAAAAGCTCACCAGAATCTGTATTATCTATTTTGCAGTATTTCTGAGGCAAACAATCTAAAACAATAGCAGGTTTAAGGTTTCTAGAAAAACATTGATAGGGTAAAGAGTAGAGATAGATTGATAAATAGGAGGTTTATAACAATGAAGATCTTTAGAAAGGACAAGGGCAAAGAAGAAATTTGAATTAAGAAGGTTATGAGCATCTCGCATGAGCTTTTAATGAATAAATCTGAGTCATTGGATTTTATTAAAATGTATGGTTGAGATAAGGAGTAGATTTTTTCACTTATCCTTAGAATAAGTAGATCCCTTATATATATGTATAGTTGATTAAATTTTTTTAATATAATGTTCTGAATTATTATTTTTGAGTGAAAAAAAGAGAGTCATATTATTTGTATTCTTATTTGTTTACACTTACTTTTATGTTTTTTTTTTTAATAATATGTTTATTTTTATTTATTATATTTTTCTGTTTATAATTTTACTTTATAATTAATTAATAATCAAAGGGTGTGCTTAAACATGTAACAACCACCAAGCTCGTACATTAACTAATATGAAATTGTTTTAGTTTAACTAGAGGTTTTGAATTTGAGTACTAAGAAAGCAACTGCGTTAAAATTTGATAAGTTTAAATTGTTTCAAAGAATGTATGTTATATGTTCAAGGAGGATACTAAGTGTGCGACAAATCATTAGTCTACCAATTGTTCTCAGAGGAAGATGCTCTAGCAATCATTAGTCTACAAAGGACAAAAGAGGATGGATCTTCATTCATGATGGGAACTTCGCTGTTAAACCTTTGTATGAGGAGCTGATAAGGGAGAAACTTGTGCACTTGAGTTCTGAAGCCAATAGCCACGTCTGGCACAAGATTAGGAAGGCAGATTTACCACCAAAGGATATGCATTTCCTTTGGCAATGTGCTAAAGGCATCCTACCCAACTGCCATGCACTGATAGTAGAGGAATTCCAACAGACAGTGACACTTGAACACGCATTGTTTTGGAGCAACAATAGTAGAGATGCTTGGAGCTTCAGTAGATCAACTCTAAATTTTTGTAGTTTCCCGGAAACTGACTTTGCAGCTGGGTTGCAGAATATGCTTCACCTATGGGATGACAAGCAACCGAGTATATCCGTTTTCATGACTTATAAAATCTGGCAGAGACGCAACGCTCGCAGGTTAGGGAAATAGGTAGTGCCGCTGTCAAGTGCTTTTCAAAGCTCATGTGAACTATGGGAAGAGTTTTGCCACTCAGGAGCCCATTTATTGATGTAACTGGCCATCAACGTGTGAAGTGGATGAAGCCTAAGCCCCCAATGGTGAAATTGAACATATATAGACGCCTCCATTGATGAAGCTGGAAAAGGAGGAACAGGCGGGATGCGAATGGAAAGTTCCTGGCAGCTTGGGCGAGTAGACATGAGCACGCAATGAATGTGGAGATTCTTGAAGCAGTAGCAGTTATAGAGGGAATGACCTTTCTTACATCCAGGGCCATCAACATGCGGTTAAGGAAGGTAACTGTCAGTCAGTCATGTATGCTCTAAGGGATGAAAAGTCTCTATTTTCCACTACAAGAGTGGTACTTTATGATGCTAGATAGTTATCGAGTAACTTCATCTCTGTTTCTTTTGCATGGGTCAGTTGGGATGCGAATATGGTGGCGCATTGACTAGCTAATTTTGGTAAATCTATAGAAGGAACCACATGCTGGGTGGATATACCACCTGCTTTTCTTGTAGATGCTTTTTCTGAATATTTGCAATAAATTGGCATCTTTCATATATATATATATATATATATATATATATATATATATATATATATATATAAACTCCTATTTTGGAAATACTTAGATTTAGTCAACTAATACTTCTTTTGATAAAATATTAATTTCTTTATAAAATTTGATAATTTGTTATTGAAATAGGCCTCATTTGATTGTATACAAAATGGGCATATTCCTAAAATACAATATGCAAAAAATTACAAATGAGAGACTTAGAGAATAAATTATCAATGGTATATATTATAACTAAATGAACAAAGAGGAAACATAGGGAGTGTGTTAGACAGTTAAGTCGAGTCTGTTAAGCCAGCTAAGCAAAGTTAGTTGTACACATGTATTGCTTTCGTCTATATATATATATAGACTTTGTAACAACTCATAACTGAATGATAACAATTTCATAACTCTCTTTCTTCTTCTCCTTTCTTTTTTCGGCATCTTCTTCTTCTTCTTATTCTTCTTCTTCATTGCATTACTTTCTGTCTTGAGTTCCAGATGGTATCAGAGCCATGGAAGATCAAGAATATGCACCATTGAGGGAGATAAAAAATATTCCAACATTTGGGCAAACCCTAACTGTCAAACTTGATCAAAACAACTTCTTGATCTGGAGAAATCAGATTCTCAACATAGTGATTGCAAATGGGTTAGAAGGTCTTCTTGATGAAACAAGAAAGTGTCCTGATAAATTTTTTGTTGCAAAAACTGGAGGAATTTCATTAAATCCAGCATATATGCTATGGCAGAGGCAAGATCGTCTGGTGATAAGCTGGATCTATGTATCCCTCATTGAACCATTGATGACACAAATCATGAATTGTGATTCAGCAGTTGAGGTTTGGAATTCTCTATCTGAAAGCTTTGCATGCTCTTCAAGAGCTAGAATAATGGAATTAAAGTTGCAGTTGTAGACAATGCATAAAGGAAATCAAAACATGTGGGAATACATGATCAAGGTGAAAGAAATCTGTGATAACCTCAAGGCAGTTGGTGAAAGAATTAGTGCTGAAGATCAAATTCTTGCAATTTTTGCAGGATTGGGACCTGAGTATAATGCATTAGTGGCCGCAGTGAGCCTAGGAAAGATGATGTTTGAAGCATTGCAAAGTCATTTGATGGCATTTGAAAGGAGATTGGAAAGGGAAAAGTCCTTTGAAGATCAAATGGTCATACAAGCCAATACTGCTACACTGAACAGTCATAATCAAAAAGGCAAACAAATTTTTTTCTCAAACAATCAAAGCAATGGGGGAAATAGAGGAAGGTATAATTTTCGAGGAGGAAGGTATGGAAATAGAGGTCATAGTGGTAATGGCAAAATGAGAACTCAAAGCTTGCATCCTCACTGTCAGATTTGTCAAAAACCTGGGCATATTGCCATTGATTGTTGGTGCAGGTTTGATGGGGATTATCAGCCAAAGAACACCTCTAGACAATATCAAGATCCTCAAGCATTTACAGCTACCACAGGCACTAAAGATATGCAAGGTTCTACCCAATGGTTTCTGGATACTGGGGCTACACATCATGTTACAGGAGATTTGGACAATCTACAGTTTCATAATCCCTTTGTTGGTGATAACAAATTAACAGTTGCAAATGGTAAAAGGTTGAATATACACAATGTTGGCATGACATCAATTCACACTCACAAACACCCTTTATTGCTCAAACACACCTTACACGTTCCAAATATCAATTCCAATTTGATTAGTATTCACAAACTATGCCTTGATAACAATGTTTATCTTGAATTTCATCCATTTTCTATGTGATCAAGGATCAGAAAACCAAAGAGCCTCTACTTTAGGGAAAACTTGAAGGAGGAATATATACCCTTTCATCAAGACAAATCAGCACTCCAGCTCCACTTGTTGTGCATTCTAAGTCTTTACAATATCCTGTAAAAACCATTCCACCCATGTCCATTTTCTAAGTATTCTCCAGTGTTGATTCCACTCCTTTATCTCATTTACAGACCTGGCATAATAGGTTAGGCCATTGCTCAATTGAAACCATAAATAAAGTGATGTCTTAGTGTTCTTTACCTTTCTTTCATACCAAAAATAGACTAGTTTGTAGCTGTTGTCAAACTACTAAGAGTCATCAGTTACCATTTGTAAACTCATATTCTAGAGCAATAAAACCTCTTGAATTGATTCATGCTGACTTGTGGGGTTCACCCACTTGCAAATCTGTTAATGGTGCGTGTTATTACTTGTTATTGATTGATGATTACAGTAGATATATGTGGGTATATTTGCTAAATGCAAAAAATTATACATTTGCAGCATTCAAGCAGTTTCAATCTATGACAAAAAGACAGTTTGAAAGAAAAATAAAAATATTGCAATCTAATAATGGCATAGAATTTAAAGTCATGACTTCTTGGTTACAACAGCAAGGAATTACACATCAATTTTCGTATCCCTATACACCTCAATAGAATGGCAGAGTTAAAAGGAAAAATAGCCATATCATAGAAATGGCATTGGCTCTTTTACATACTTATGGTATATCTTCCAAGTATTGGACATATGTTGTTCAAACAACAGTTTTTCTTATTAACAAATTACCAAATGCAGCACTAAATTTCCAAGTACCTTATACACTGCTTTTTCATCACAAACCTGATTACTCTGGTCTAAAGGTGTTTGGATGCTTGTGTTTCCCTTATTTACGTCCATACAGTCACATAAATTGGAACCAAGATCTACTGCTTGTTTTTTTTTGGGTTACAGCACTCATCATAAGGGATATTTGTGTTTGGATATAAAAAGCAAAATGATTTACATTTCAAGGCATGTAATTTTCTCTGAGAATGAATTTCTTTTTTTGAAGCTCACTGCATTGTGTCAACAAACTCAATAGCCAATTTCTATACTAGTACAAATATCATTAACAAATGTTATTGTCACATCGATGTCTTATGCATCTGGCACTTCAAATTCTTCTACTATTAATTCTGATCATCCTGTTAATGATACAGTGTTTGTAGCATCTCATTCTTCATCTACCAACTTTCCTGAAAATTCTCACTCAGAGTCTAGTGCTGTGGCAACCTCATCCCTTTTTCAAAGACTAGTTTCTCCACCAAGGAGGGTTATTACGCGTAGTCAAAATGGTATCTACAAACCAAAGGTGTATGCTGCAACAATTGACTATCTCACCACTGAACCTTCCACCTACAAGCAAGCAAGTCAGTTTGATCATTGGGTGAAAGCAATGGAAGCTAAATATAATGCCTTACTCTCTAACAATACCTAGACTTTGGTTCCTTGTCCAACAGACACCAATGTAGTAGGATGCAGGTGAATCTTTAAAATCAAATACAAACCCAATGGAGAAATAGAACGTTACAAAGCAAGATTAGTGGCACAGGGCTTCACTCAAACATATGACTTGGACTATTTTGATACCTTTAGTCTAGTGGTTAAGCCAACAACCATCAGAACAATACTTGCAGTGGCACTTGCTAACAATTGGGTGATTCAATGCCTTTTTAAATGGAGACTTGGAGGAAGAGGTTTTTCATGAAGCAACCATTGGGATTTGAAAATCAAAGTTGTCCTCACTATGTTTGCAAACTCAATAAAGCACTCTATGGGTTAAAACAAGCTCCACGAGCCTAGTTTACCAAACTCAAGACTACCTTACTGTCATGGGGTTTTGTGTGTTCCAAGTCAGATAACTCTCTCTTTATTTTTTTAAAGGAAAAGCAATTGATTTACCTTCTTGTGTCTGTTGATGATATTATTCTCACAGGCTCCTCTGGTCAATTGATTGAAGAACTCACTAGTGCATTAAATAGTCAATTCTCCCTTAAAGATCTGGGTATGCTTAATTATTTTTTAGGCATTCAAGTCATATGGCATTCTCATGGTTTGCATCTGTCACAAGCTAAATATATTATTGATCTCATGAATAAAGCAAGGCTGCAGTCTTCTAAACCAGTAGCCACCCCAATGATTAGTTCCAAAATTCTCTCACAACATGATGGTACTCCGCTTCTAGATGGCTATCTTTACATAAGTATTGTGGGGGCTCTACAATATTACACAATTACTAGACCTAATATTGCTTATTGTGTGAATAGATTGTGTCAATTCTTTGATAAACCCACTGATGTGCATTGGCAGGCTGCAAAAAGGGTCATTTGTTATCTTAAAAGGACACTCAACTTTGGAATTTTTCTATGCAAACCAACTTCCTTTTCTCTTACTGCTTTTTCAGACTCAGACAGTGCTGGTTGTCCAGATGATAGGCGCAGCACCAGTGGTCATGCTGCCTTTCTTGGTTCCAACTTAATATCGTGGCTTGCAAGTAAACAAAAGGTTGTATCCAGATCTAATACAGAAGCAGAATATAGAGCTTTAGCAAATGCTGCAACAGAACTGTAATGGTTGCAGTCACTTATTAGAGAATTACATGTTGTCATGCCTAATGTTCCTGTCATTTTTTGTGATAATGTTAGTGCTCCTTACTTAGCAGCAAATCCTATATTTCATGCCAGAACAAAGCACATAGAAATTGACTACCATTTCTTACGAGAGAGAGTTCAAAACAAGTCACTGAAGATCTGTCATATACCCTCATCTGCTCAAGTAGTTGATATCTTCACAAAACCACTTTCCTCCTCCACTTTTCTCCTCAATCGCAACAAACTCACCATTCAGCATCCTCCTGTGAGTTTGAGGGGGTATGTTAGGCAGTCAAGTAGAGTCTGTTAAGCCAGCTAAGCAAAGTCAGTTGTACACATGTATTACTTTCGTCTATATATATATAGACTTTGTAACAACTCATAACTGAATGATAACAACTTCAGAACTCTCTTTCTTCTTCTCGACATCTTCTTCTTCTTCACTGCATTACTTTCTGTCTTGAGTTCCAGAGAGTGATTGTCTCTAATAGAAAAATGAAGAATTTAAGATAGAATAAAGAGTCTCCAACAATACCATTGCATTATTTATTCCATATAAAACTTTTTCTCTCTAAAATTTCCTTAGCTCTCTTATTCTCTTCTCTGACCTCCTCCTTATTTTCATATTCACGTAAATTTTCAAAGTAAATTTTTTCATAGTCTTGATTCATTTCTATAATTTAAAGTATTAGGAGAAGTGTGCTAACATAAAAAATTAATACTCCAATAGAAATATTTTAAATTACATCCAAAGATTATATTCTTTTCAAAATGCACGTATTACTTATAAAATTTATTGGCAAGACCTATAATGGTTGCTACTACTTAAAGAAATTACTTAAGTCCAATCTAAGATTAGCAATATTACAAGATAAATTAAATTGCCTAATCACATTATTTATTTTCATGTCATAAATAAGAAGATGTTAGAGTTGCAATTTACAGTCTTAGAGGGTTTAAAGTTAGATAAGAAAGCTTCAATAACTCTTGAAAGGAGTGTGATAACTACTAAATCAAATCCTATTTTGAAATATTAGATTTGTTTGGTTATAAAACTGTGATAAATAATTTCGAAGCTTAAAATCATAATAATAAAAAAACGATAAATGAGTATTTAAAATTTTTATAATATTAGACCCCTCCAATAATTTTACCTAAGCCGCTGAAATTTCTAAACTTGTGTCTTATAGAAGAAAAATGGTTGCTTCGCATTTTTCTCTCATCAATATCTACACGAAATTAATATAAATAATAAAATTAGACATCTATATTTTTATTTAGTGTGTTGATGACAAATCATAAGTGTGCTAAACAATATCAGATTAAGGAAATTTGGATAACTCTTGGGCAGTTGGGCAACTTTATTGCTTCAGCAACCTAGAAAACCAACCATAGTTAATTTTTTCAAGTTTAATATGAAAGTAGCAACCGTTAAAAGGGATAAATAGTTTTATATTATTGTGTATCTCTCGTAGGTTAAATCTTTAATGTTTTAGTACCAGTTGGTCTTGTCCATCACCTATAACTATGTCATAAAGCTTTATTTTCTTTTCTTGTTAAAATAATAAGGCTGTGTTTTTCTTAGAAAGCTATATGTGATTAATAAACATGAAAAAGATTTTTTTTTTCTTTCTTTCATGGCAAGAGGTAATTATAGCAAATCAAGAATTTTGTTAGAAAGATTTTTTTTTTCTTTGATCTGTTATGCTACAAATCAAGTAAAAAATCAAAGAAAAATTTGTCAACTTAGTCAAGAATTTTTCTCATTTCATATTATAGATGTTTTTTAATGAACATGAAAGAGAATTTTTTTTGTTTTTTCATAGCAAGTGGTAATTATAGCATAAGGTCTCTTACAAATGATTCGTTTTTAGTCCATAAATACTAATTATCAACTAACAAAAATGTTTGTCTCGCACATTCCATTAAGGATACCCAAAATCCACCCAACCCAATCAGTTTGGGTCAAGTCTAACTCGGCTCAGGTCAGGTTACGTCATGGGTTGGCAAGCATTTGGCCTGACCCAACCTATGTGACCAATCTAAATAATTTTTTAGAAAAATTGAAAATTTAATTTTTTTTCAAGCCATTACTTATAATTTTCTATATTCTTTTGCATTCTATGGCATAAAGCATCAAAATTTCACTACTCAATAATGTTATCATAACAGATTTCTTATTTTATATGCTAATTTATGTTTGTAAGCAAGGAGTTGAAAGGTAAACATGGGAAGCCTGCATATGGAGGCTTGGATTAGCACGTTCTCCCTTATTAACAGCAGGGTAATCTGCTCTCAGTTAATTTTGACCGGGAAAAGGAAATTGAAACACCTAGAGCTTTTATAATAAGGAGTAATCATCACAACAAGTACTACCTCAGGAGTCTCACCCTTGAAGATATACCAAAACAAGGTTCCATTCACTTTTTCTTCAACTACTGGTATAAGTTATAGCCAAGTGTAAAAAGGACCGCATTTTCTTCAACAATAAGGTAACTAGCATCCACATACTGTACCTTCATTCTGAGATTTGATGCTTTTATATTACTTTACCGTATCTCATTATGTTTATAATGTGTAAAACTAGAAGTAGAAGTCAAAAAAGAGCATTATGGTGTATTTTTTAGATGGATTATTATGAGTTTTAGTTTGAATTTAAGTTAGATTTATATATTTTTGACATTATTTTGTTAAAAGGTGATTTTTTTTTTTTTTTTTTTCTACTTGATCCGTCAACTCAACCCAAACTCCATTTGATGTGAGTCAAGTTAGCAGAATCCTTTTTTTCTGAATGGACCCGACCATGTCTACAATAATGGGTTGGGTCAAAAAATCCCCCAAAACTTACTCAACCTGACTCATGGATACATTCCATATATTAAAAGAGATCTTTTATTTTTTATTTTTTTTCAGCAAGAGGTATTCTGTTTAGCATAAGATCTCTTTTTTCTTGATAATTTGTTTTTAGTCCATAAATGCTAATTGGTTGTGATGAGATCCTATAAATAAACATTTCTTTTATCTTTATTTATTAGAACTGTGATAAAATAAAATAAAATAGTGTTATGAAATATGTTGTGTGGATGCCCATATTCAATGTGATTCATATCTCTTTGATGTTATAACTCGCTAGAGTATTATACTTCATCATTCTTGTAGGTTATATCTCTTAGGTTATTATTAACCTCGCCATAACCTTCAAGTAATTATCTAATGGAATTCATAATGTATTATTCTCATTTATTATGAAGTATAAATTTACAAGTCCTTGTGCCTATAAAAGGGTTACCTCATTTATATATGATGAAGAGGAATAAAAATGAAAGAAAAGCTCTTACTCTCAGTTCTTGTGCTCTCTATATTACTCTCAATTTATATTATTTTTATAACATGTTATCAACACAAAGCTCTAACAAAAGGTGATTGTGTTGTGAAGCTTTGCTTTTGAATTGATCAAATGAAGCAGGTTAGTTTTATCCCATCCATCAACTACAATCCTCAATCTCTAATAATTTTATTGTGATTTCAACACCTTGCACTTGTATTTCTTTGATTATTCTATTTCCAACCCCCTTAAAGCAATGCCTAAGACCACGTAAAATAGAACAAAAAGGAGTTTGATGCTTTATATTCAATTGGAGATTTATTGATTATCTTATCCTCACATTTTTATTACATTACCTAACTTATTAGATTACGTATACAACTATGTACATTCAAATTTTCTTGAATTGTGTTTTATCTCTTTTTGGTCTATATTGAAGCATTATGTCTTTATCATAAAATGTGGAGCCAAGTGAATAAATCGTTGGCCAAAGAAATCTTTGTGCCTATAAGTGCCATAGTTTGAATTTATCCAAATAGAACTATGTGCCTCCAAGAGCCATATCATGAATTTTATGTAATCTTGTTACGAGTCCATAAGCACTATGCCATAGAATAATAAAAGAATAATATAAATGAGCTGTGTCCAAAAGAACCATGGAAGAATCCACTACTTTTGTGATTCTAAGTATCTTAGTCTATTCTATTTACCATTTTCATAATGTTATTGTCTAGTAATTTTACATAATATCTTAATTGGTTTAAGTTGTTCTATATTTTATCTTTATGCATATGATTTATTTATCATCTTTTACCATGTTAGATTATTGTTCCGTTCTTTGTTTATATTAAAATTTTGTCTTTATTGATAAAGAGAAAACATTCTTTATTGTTTATGTCTTGAATTTTCTTAGTATCAATATCAAGAAAAATTTTTTTATAGAAATATTAAGCCTTTAATGAAAATACACAAATCTCATATCCAATTGGATTTGCTCCATTCCCTGAAGTGAATGCAACAACTTTGTTTAAAGACTTAGACATCGTAATGTCCATTGTTAAGAAAAGAGATGATGGTTGTAATATCAAAATAATTCTTGCCACCATAAGTGGGACAAGAATAAATTGATAAGGCAAAGAGATACTCCTAAAGGTATTACCACTATAACTCTTGATATGAGGATTGAGATTGATGTTAAAATTTTTCTCCAAGTGCTGAAAAGTCCTTGTAGATTGATGGGTTGAGTGCAAAATAATGTCTCCCCAAGGTTGAGTGCATGTGAGTGCCTCCTCATTGGATATTGCAATCCAAATTTTGAGTAAGATATTTATCTTGATTGTTATATTTTTTTCACCAGAAGTGGTATCTTAAGAACACATTTTTCCACCAAAAGTGGACAAATAATGACGAATGAGCAAGGAATAGTATGGGCACAATAACAAATATATGTCCAAGCACATGCTACTCACTAATAGTGCATCAATGCACAATTTTTCTAGAGATAAGAAATATTTCTCCAATATGACTATGAGCAATGCCATTGTTTATCCAATGAGACTAGATTTAGTATAAATGATGAATTATCCCCCTAAATACAAAATGATGTTTTTGTATCATATTGAAACTATAAATGGTAAAACCATAGTTGGTTATTCCATTTTCTTATTAATTAGTCTTTGTATGAGATCATGAATGTTTTGATATGAATTTGAAATATACATTGTAGTATAAATTTTAACAATATATAGATTAAGAATATTTTAATGTTGCATTAGTACTATTCATTTTATCATGTCAAGAATTTTTCATTTGATTTATCCATGGCTTCATAAATGAAATATCTTTATTAATGCAAGAAGCCAATGATATTATCATATGTAGTAGTACAAATTTAAATGAAAGTTCCTAAAGAGCTAAAAATCATTCCTTAAAAGCTCCTAAAGAGTTAGTAAATTTTCCTTTGGAAGAGGAACAATAATGATAATGTTCTGCTCATAAAGAATTAGAGAATTATTACTTGAAGGAAAAATAACCATATAGTGATTTTGCTTGAAGTCTCATATAAGTTTCAAGGATATCTAATGAAAGTGATGTCATATTGAGACAACAAATGAGGAAAATTTTACATATTTTGTATTGGAGAAATTATTTCCTCCAAATTGTACTACTACACTTATATTAGTGCAGTTGAAGCACTTGTTATCATAAACCAAAAGTTTGAGAATCATAAAAGTTTGTTATTTGACATGACTAGTTAGGCCATCTTGGGTTATTATGATGCAAAAGATTATTGAGAATTTACATTTTCACTTATTGAGGAACCTAAAGATGATTTAATCTAGTGAAATCTTATGTGTTGCTTTTTATCAAAGAAAGTCAAAGTTGGACGAAAGCCCTCTCTTTTCTAGAACTCATGCAAAGGTACTACTACCATGTGGACTATTTAGGTATTTTATGGTTTAATCGATGCATCGACTAAATAGTCACATGTTTGTTTATTGTAAATTTGCAACTTGAAGTTTGCTAGATGGCATGTCCAATTTATTAGAAATGATACATTTACATGCAATGACACTTGTATGCATTATGCCAAAAGGTTATGGTAAGGTCCCCATTTACAATTGGCATATGGTCAAGAGCCATGAAGTTCACATCTATGAATTTTGGAAATTGAGGGTAGCAAAAATAAGAATGCTGAAGTGGATGTGTGGTTGGACAAGAAAGGATATGATATGAAATGATTGCATAAGAGGAGATATTGAAGTAGCATCTATTGAGGAGAAGATGACAGAAAATTAGTTAAGGTGGTTTGGACATATGCCGAGAAGGCCACTAGAAACATTAGTGAGGAAAGTTGACCTTATGGTATTTAGCCATCGGAAAAGATGTAGAGGGACACCTAAAAAGACACTTGGAGAAGTTATAAAAAGGAAAATCATAGTTAATAACATTTCAAAAAATATGGTTTCTATTAAAGCATAATGGCATCATACAACCTATGAAGCTGATCTCGCCTAGTAGAATAAGGCTTTTAGTTGTTGTAAATACTCTACCACAATGCACTATGATGGATCTCTTGAGGTTGGGAATATATAAATCTGCACAAGTAAGTTAAATATATTGAATCATTGATAGGAGATTTATTACTAGTCATTTTGATAAACTAGTTTTCCCAATAATAGGGAGGAGAAAAAAAGCAATCGGGAAAGAAAGATTAGTTAGAATAAATTATCATCTTGAGATTTGTTAGACTGACTGCTCTTCACTCAAAGTAATATGAACCGGAAGTTCACAAAATTTATTTAGCCAAATGCCAGACATATTCACTAGCCCAATGAGAATCACTAATTAAGTTCCAACTATTAATGCTTCGGTGTCTCTGTCGGACAAAGAAGCCTAATGCATACATTAAGCATGAAAAATTTGTTGAACAATTGTAAGCGCATAAAGCATGGTTAGCTTGCTAGTTCCAAGAATAAACATCATCAAAAATTAATGAAAAAGAGTGCTTAGAAGTCTTTAGACATAATTACCATTTTAGTTTTAAAGAACTTCATGTACCTGAAAGTTGGGAAAATGAAGAGATCTCAGTGAATTTTGTCATAGAACCAAATTAAAGTCCACAATGATGTTAGTTTACATATAATATAGTACGCAATGTCATGAATGATAAAGAGGATCATGAAATAAAGTATGTAGACAAAAAAATTATTGGCCAAAATATAAACATGCATTCGTGTATAATTATACTTGCATGCAAAACGAAAAGATTTAAGACCTAAAGTCTTACACCTGAGTGTAAAAGCTAGTGTTATGCGAAAATGAAATGAGAATGATGAAATTATGAGGCAAAATGAAAATGGTGAAATTATGATAAGCACAACTTGTTGCTTAAGAATTTTTGCATAGGCCTAGCATTGATTTTAAAGAGAAATAGTTACTTTTGGTGGATGTAAATATTGTTTCTATACTTAAATAGTTTGGCACTACATGAAGAAATTGATTGCATCTAAAAAATGTTGCTATAGCCTATTTGCGTGGAAATCCCTGAAACAAATAATTCGAGTTCTTGATATGAGTACTCAATCAAATTGAAGAAATCTCCTTGTGGATTGAAGCAATCTAGAGATATATGGTATAACCGCCTCCTCAAATATTTGATAAATTAAGGATATAAAATGATCATTTTTGTCCATATATATGAAAATTAATATCACTGACACTCTTGAAGAGTTTCCAAAATCTATAAATTGTTTGAAGAAATAACAATTTGAGATCTAGAAAGAACAGAGGTTTTGTCTTGGTTGACAAATTGAGTCTTCAAATGATGTAAATTTTGTATAGCAAGAAACTTATAATGTAAAGGTGGTAAAATGGTTCTGTATTGGCAAATCATTTCTATTGAACACTCTAATAGTTATAAATTAAATAAATATGAGCAAATATCTTTTCTTGGCCTCGAGAAAATGATGAAGAACATCATGGCCCTAAAGTACCATATTTTAGTGTAACCAGAGCACTAATCTATCTTGTTTGCTATATACGACTTAATATATCATTTGTTATATATTAGCAAGATAAAGTTCTTCACCTCTTGAAAGGCATTGGAACAAACTAAATATATGTTTTGCTCCCTTTAAAGTTATTTGCTTACATGTAATCATTCTATAACAATCTATGGAAGAAGCTACAACAGTCATACCGTCTAATCTAGCAAAAATTTTGGCATTACATAAGGCATATTGAGAATTTGTTTAGCCGAGAGCTATTATCCAACACACATGAGAAAATTGTGGTTTATATTCAAGAAAAATTAACCTAACAATCTTATATGAAAATGAAATTTCTTTGCTCTTATCTATTCACCAAGACATTTCTAGTAATAATGTTGGGACAGTTTATCTATAATATTGGAGTTCATTGGCTAAATATCTCAAATGACACAGACATATGTAGTTTCTTATTTGATATATATATATATATATATATATATATATATATATATATATATTAAATTGCAAAAATATTTGTATCCTTCCGTATTAACATATGTTTTTTTACTAAGAG
The DNA here is from genome assembly GCA_022379115.2 of Bauhinia variegata. NCBI lineage: Eukaryota > Viridiplantae > Streptophyta > Magnoliopsida > Fabales > Fabaceae > Bauhinia > Bauhinia variegata. The sequence goes on from CM039428.1 coordinate 10,221,465, forward strand.
GTGCTTTGTTTTTGACTTCCAAATAAGACCAATCCTATGTAATAGCGTAATAGAGATTCCCACATATATATAGGTTTACATGACATCATGCTTAAGAGGGACTTACGTAGGCTGGCCATTCTATCACACCCTTCAATTCTCTAGTAAAACAGGAAGAAAGTTTATCGAACAACCACTAGCAGCAGTATACATTGTCGAGAACAACAATGGAGTTTCTGCTACAATTTCTACAACTGTGCAGGTGGAGAGGATAAAGAAAGAAAATGGGGCTCACTTACTTTCTCTATACTTTCTCCCTTTCTTACTCCTACTATGAAACTGTAGGAAATCTAGAGAATCCACTTCTATACATCAGAGAAGGAAATAATTCCAATTATAAGAGAAGGAAATATTCCATGAAATGATGATGTTTCTTATAAAGCTACAAAACTGAAGCTCCCACCGGTGGAAAGCACCAATTTGAGGTTATACTATGAAACTTGATGGATACTAAAAACTTTGATTGCTATAATTTCTTGTTCTATACAAACTCTTACCTTACGTGCTTCAGTTTACAGATCTTGACGTTCCTCCAAACGTGGAATTTTGCTTAAAAAAGTTGTTTTAGGTGATCGTAATACTCGTCTCTTTCTCTTGTTATATTATAGCTGTATCACCATAAAACCATCACCGCTAACCCCACTAAAACCCTTGAAAAAATTGGAATCCAAAATCTTCAAGCCAAGTATATCTCTTAAACATATTTACGAGTCAAATATATCATAAATAGAGAGAGATATATAAGTGAATTCAACCTATATTTGGGAGGAGACCAGCATATCTAGATTTACACCTGGGACAGATGAGAAAGTAAGGCCTTATTAGCCCTCTAGGGGATTTGCCACAGCACTAAGTTCCTCTACTCCAAAAATCATAGTAACTTGGTTGGTTATGTATAAATTATACTTTCACATAAATCAAAGGAAGGATCAAAATGGCATAACTTGCTTTTTTCTATTCATAGCCTCTCTAATTGCATCCCTTCGGCTACACCTTAACATAGCAAGTTAAACAAACTCCAAAACTCAATTACTAATAGCTTAAACAAACTCTAAAACTTAATTACTAACAGCTTAACCCTATAAAATCCCTCCCTTGCTGCTCTGCTACATCACCTCTTAATAATTCAAATAACTTGACATATTGTTTGTAATAATTAAGTAACTATGTCTTCTCAAGGCATGAATGGCATCCTATATCGCTCTGTTTTGTTGCTTGTAATCACAGTCACTCTTTTGGCTCCATCCCTCAGTGCCTTCACCATGAATGTTATTGATAATTGCTGGAGATGGAACCCAGAATGGCGTAGACACCGCCCTCAACTTGCCACCTGCTCTGTGGGCTATGCAGGGAAGATGACAAATAATGTTGGCAAAGAGCTCATTCATTACAAAGTCACTGACCCTAGTGACACCCCAATTAACCCAAAACCAGGCACCTTGAGATATGGAGCAAGCGTGATTGAAGGCAAAGTGTGGATCACATTCCAAAGAGACATGCACATTCAGCTCCATAGACCTCTTCTTATCAGCAACTTCACCGCTATTGATGGCCGAGGTGTCAACATTCACATTGCTCATAATGCATGCTTCGTGATCTTTAAGGTAACCTAGCTATACTAACTTGTCATTATATTGCCATTGATATTTTTGGCAACCTTGTGCAACATTTTGTTATTAATTACTTGCGCAGGCAAGCAACATAATCATCCATGGCCTTCGGATCCATCATTGCAAGCCACAAGGCCCTGGAACGGTGATGGGGCCTAAGGGGAAGCTCATTCAACTAGGTCACTTTGATGGAGATGCAATTAGATTGGACACGGCTTCAAAGATATGGATTGACCATAATACCCTTTACGATTGCCCAGACGGTCTTCTAGACGTAACCCGTGGTTCCACCAATGTGACCGTCTCCAACAACTGGTTCAGAGAGCAGAACAAGGTTATGCTTCTTGGCCACGACGATGGATTCGTCAGGGACCAGAACATGAAGGTCACCGTTGTCTACAACTACTTTGGGCCAAATTGCGGCCAGCGCATGCCAAGGTCATTTTCGTCATTTTATTTGCGCTTAAATTTAGACATAGTTAATTATATTAAAAAGGGGAAGTCTAAGTTATCCCATAGGTTAAACTACCATATTTTAAATAGGCCATTAAAATTATGAAAAGTGTATGATAGTAGGACCCACGTATTTAACCAACTTTATATGTGATAAGAAAAGAGAAATATACATAATTTAAAAAATATTTTTTTTATTATACTAATTAATAAATGTTAAAGATAACTTAAAGTGTAATTTTTTAAATATATTTAAATCAAAATAAATTGTTTTAATAAGTTATTTGGATTATATTATTAAAATAGATTAGTGTTTGTGTGAGGAAGAAGAATTTTTTTTAATTCCCATCTAAAGAAAAAAAAAAGAAATTTTTTTGATTGAAGGAAGATATTGTTTGTAAATAAAAAATGACTACAAGTGTTAGATAAAAAGAAAAATTGTAAGGATGACTTTGATAATTATTTTTGTTTTTTGGTTACATTTTTTCTTTTTAATTTTTGAGTACATGGTTTTCCTATTGTGCATGAAGAGAAATAAAAAAAAAAAAATATGAGAGGGGAGAGGGGATATGGGAGTGAGAAGGATAAAAATAAAAAAAAAATAAAATAAAGATAAGACTTTATATAAATTTTAATAGTTATGTGGTTCAATTTGAGAAAAAAATAAAACTGGATATTTAAGTTAAAGGTTAACTAATATTTACCATTCATTGCATTATTAATGGTCATGATTGAGCCACATAGGATAGGATAATCTAACTCTATTTATTACTTGGGGTCAGTTAGACTCTCCCTATTAAAAATTAAAAAATAATTAATTTCAGGATCCGGCATGGGTATGCACACGTGGCAAACCATCTATTTCGGGGATGGATGAAATACGCCATTGGTGGAAGCATGGAACCGAGCCTGAAAAGCAAAGCCAACCTGTTCATAGCACCACAATCAGGGAGCAAGGAGGTGACATGGAGAAAAGAGAATTTCAATGACGACGTGGAGGAATGGGAATTCTATTCTGTGGGTGACGTATTTGAAAATGGAGCTTCCTTTAGGGAAACAAAAAGTGTTGGTGCAAAACCAAATTATAACATGGAACAGATGCTTAAAGTTGCAGAAGCCAAAAATGTGAGGCAATTGACAAGGTCAGCAGGTGCATTACAATGTAGTAAAACCTCAAGATGCTGATGCATACCCATCATCCCAACTCAACCACTTGCTCCAATCCTCTATTCTTGAATCATCCCTCTTTCCATTCATTACTCTAAAATCACCCTGTATTTCTAGTCAAGTAATGAAAGAGAAGAACCAATTTTCAGTTAACGATTTATTTTGTTATGTTTGGTAATTTGGTTTATGATGTGTTTTGGTTTAAATTTAAGTTAGATTTATATTTTTGACATTATTTTGCCAAAAGGTGATTTTTTTTTTTATTATCAATTGATCTGAGAACCTAACCCAAGCCCACCTAACATGGGTTGGCTCAGTAGAATTTTTTTTTTTCTTTTGAACGGAGCCGACCCATGTCTATAGTAATGGGTTGGGTCAAAAAATCTCCCAAAACTTGCTCAACCTAACTCATGAATACACTTCATATATTAGGGTCTGTTTGATATGTAGTAATAATGGAAAGGAAATAGTAGGAAAGAAAATGAGTCAAATGAATAGAAAGGAAAAATAATAGTCCTTGAATATGTTTGGTGTGTAATGAAAAAGAAAGAATTTCCTTTCTTTTGTAATATTTGATTTGCACAAAAACTTAATTGAATGAAATATATATTTTTGTATAAGTACAAATTTGCCTTTTTAAAAAAATTTATAAAAAAATGTCCTATTTCTCAATTTGATTACCATAGGTTTCATTGTTGATATTAAAAAAAAAAAAAAACTTAGACTTTTAAATGTAATTTTAATTTTATAACTTGAATTGATATACAAACTTCGATGTAATTTTAATTTTAGTTTTATAATTTGATAATTATAATTATAATTTTATAAATTTAATAATTTATTTAAATTTTATAATTTGATAATTATAATTATAATTATAATTATAATTTTATAAATTTTATAATTTAATTTTAATTTTATAACTTAAAATTTTTTGTAATGAAATTTTTTTTTCATTTCTTTCTGTGACTTTCTTTGAAAGAAAGATAAAGCTCCCAAGTGATAGAAAGTGTTATCTTTAGAGCTACCAAACAGTGCAAAACGAGGGAAAGTAAAGCGCACTCCTTTCTCTCCCTTTTCTTTCCTCGTACCAAACGGACCCTTACAAGTGATCCTTTTTTTTTTTTTTTCCCAACAAGAGTTATTCTTTTTAGCATGAGATCTCTCTTTTCTTGATTATTTGTTTTAATTCCATAAATGCTAATTGGTTGTGATAAGCTCCTATAAATAAACTTTTTTTTTTTTTATCTCTATTTATTAGACTGTAATAAAAAAAAATAGTGTTTTCAAATATATTATATGGATGTCTATATTCAATGTGATTCATATCTTTGTGAGATTATAACTCTCAAGAGTATTATACTTCATCATTATTGTAAGTTATAACTCCTAAGTTTTTATTCAACTTCCCATGACATTCAAATAATTATCTAATGGAATTCATGGTGTATTATTCTCATTTACTATGATATTGTATCAAAATGAAAGAGCTACCTCATTTATATATGATGAAGAGGAATAGAAATGAAAGAAAAGCTCCTACTCTCTCAATTCTTGTGCACTCTATATTTCTCTCAATTTATATTATTTTCATAACACGTTATTAGCACAAAGCTCTCACAAAAGGTAATTGTGTCATGAAGCTTCTGTTTTGAATTGGTAAAAGGAAGTAGGTTAGTTTTATTCCAAGCATCACTGAAGCGTGCACGTATAATGTTGCTACTACAAGTGGCGGCCAAATTAAAATCCAAGTTTGAGTTTTCAACTAAGAGTTGTATTCTCAAAGAATCACCAATACAAATTTCAATCAAATTATGTGAAGGGAATGGGGGGTTTTTAGTGGAACCATAATCAACAGAGTAATTAACAGTATGCAATACAATAAATGGGTAAAACAGAAATCAATCAATGGTATAAATGCAACTAACCTAGGAACTATCCAACACTCGGTGATTCTATCCTTGACCCAAAGATAAAATTTAATTCCAGATATGCCAATTAACTAGATTAACTCTAAAATCTCAAAATTAACCTAACTAATTAATTAATCTAGTTGAATCTTAACTAAGCTGGAATCCCTGCACTTAGCTCGACAATTCCTATTACACAATCACATAGGTTATGACTATTGGAACCAAACCCAATCCCAACCATAATCACAACATGGGATTAGAGCATCCAAGACCTAAAATCCGAATTTTTATCTAACCAAATTGAGTTCTATTTCGTGGAAATTACCCCTAAGGTGATCAAACCTAGAAAATCCACAAACCCATCCACGAAGCTTACATAAAAATCATCATACATAATTCTAGAGAGAGAAACAAGGAATAGAGAAGCATAACCTTCATTAAATCCAAAATAAATACAAGATTTGTCTCAAGAATCAAATTGGTAGTCTTTAAGTTATCCTAGCTTGATTATAAGAGCTCCTAGCCTTCCATATTCTTGGAGAGAGCCATGGAAGATAACAAAATGAGCTAAACCTAGAGTGAGAGTGAGAGGATGCATGAATGGGTAGGGATGAAGAAGAGGAGTCGAAAATATCTTAGGGGAATGAGGGAAAATTACACAAATGCCCTTAATGAGGCCAAATGACCACTCATTTAAGTTGCCAAATGTCTATCTTGCCTTTGGAGTTGAGAAATTCTCATTGATGCCCTCACTTCATAAATTTATAAAGATTTATTACTCCAGTCCTAAGCTTAGACATAAATCCCAATACACTCTGAGGTCTCCCAAGTCCAGTCTTGAAATTAAAAATTTCTTAACAAGTACAAGTAGACCTTAAAGTGGGAAAATTAATATGAAATATAATTAATTCTAATTAGACCTCAATAATATAAATAGTTACTAATTAAATAATTAAATGCAAGTTTAAGATGCTAAAGTTAAATATAAGAGTACAAAAATAAACACTAAAAAGTGTTTATCAATCACCTACGATCCTCAATCTCTAATAACTTGATTGTCATTTCAACACCTTGCACATATTTCTTTGATTATTCTATTTCCAACTCTCTTAAAGCAATGACTAAGACCACGTAAAAAAGAACCAAAAGAAGTTTGATGCTTTATATTTAATTGTAGATTACATTGGTTACCTTATCCTCACATTTTTATTACATTGCTTTACTTATTAGATAACATATGCAACTATGTACATTCAAATTTTCTTGAATTGTGTTTTATCTCTTTTTGGTCAATATTGAAGCATTATGTCTTTATCATAAAATATGGAGCCAAGTGAATGAACCATTGGCCAAAGAAATCTATGTTCCTAGAAGTGCCATAGTTTGAATTTATCCGAAGAGAACTATGTGCCTCCAAGAGCCATATCATGAATTTTATGTAACCTTGTTATGAGTCCATAAGCACTATGCCATAGAATAATAAAAGAATAATATAAATGAGCTATGCATCCAGAAGAACCATGCAAGAGGACTAAGAACCCACAACTTTTATGACAAGTATCTTAATCTATTCTATTTACCATTTCATAATGTTATTGTCTAGTAATTTTACATAATATCTTAATTGGTTTTAGTTGTTCAATATCTTATCTTTATGCATAAGATTTATTTTTCATTTTTTACCATGCTAGATTATTGTTGTTGTTCATTTATATTAAAACTTTGTCTCTAATTATAAAGAGAGAAAATATTCTCTATTGCTTATGACTTGAATTGTCTCCCATAGTATCAATATCAAGAAAAAAAGTTTATAGAAATATTAAGCCTTTAACGTAAAAACACAAATCTCATATCCAATTGGATTTGCTCCATTCCCTGAAGTGAATGCAGCAACTTTGTTTAAAGGCTTAGACATGGTCATGTCCATAGTTATGAAAAAAGATGATGGTTGTAATATCAAAATAATTCTTACTACCAGAAGTGGGAGAAGAATAAATTGATAAGAAAAAGAGATACTATAAAAGGTGTTACCGCTATAACTCTTGATATAGGATTGAGATTGATGTTGAAAGTTCTTCTCCAAGTGTAGAAAAACACTTGAAAATTGATGAATTGAGTGCAAAATAATGTCTCCCCAAGATTGAGTGCACGTGAGTGCCTCCTCATTGGATATTGCAATCCAAATTTTGAGTAAGATATTTATCTTGTTTGTTATATTTTTTTCACCAAAAAGTGGTATCTTAAGAACACATTTTTCCATCAGAAGTGGACAAATAATGAAGAATGAGAAAGGAATAGTATGGGCACAGTAACAAATATATGTCCAAGCACATGCTACTCCCTAATAGTGCATCAATGCACAATTTTTCTAGAGATAAGAAATATTTCTCCAATATGAGTGAGCAATTCTATTGTTTATCCAATGAGACAAGATTTATTATAAATGATGAATTATCCCCCTAAATACAAAATGATATTTGTGTATCATATTGAAACTATAAATGGTAAAACTATAGTTGGATATTGCATTTTTTTTTATTACTTAGTCTTTGTACGTGATCGTGAATGTTTTGATATGAATTGCAAATATGCATTGTAGTATAAATTTTAACAATATATAGATTAATAATATTTTAATGTTGCATTAGTATTATTCATTTTATCATGCCAAGAATTTTTTATTAGATTTATCTTTAGCTTCCTAAATGAAATATCTCTCTTAATACAAGAAACCAATTATATTATCATGTGGTAGTACAAATATAAATGAAAGCTCATGAAGAGTTAGTAAATTTTCATTTGGAAGAGGAACAATAATGATAATTTTCAGCTCATAAAGAACTAGAGAATTATTACTTGGAGAAAACAAAAACATATAGTGATTTTGCTTAAAGTCTCGTATAAATTTCAGGGATATCTAATGAAAGTGATGTCATATGGAGACAACAAATGAGGAAAATATTAAATATTTTGTATTGGAAAAATTATTTGCATTTCCTCCAAATTGTACTACTACATGTATGTTTGTGCAGTTGAAGCACTTGTTATCGTAAACCAAAAATTTATAAATCATAAAAGTTTGCTATTTGGCATGACTGGTTAGGTCATCTCAGGTCATTATGATGTAAAAGATTATTAAGAATTTTCATTTTCACATGTTGAAGAACTTAAAGATTATTTAATCTAGTGAAATCTTATGCATTGCTTTTTATCAAAAAAAAGTCAAAGTTGGACAAAAGCCCTTTATTTTCTAGAACTCATACAAAGGTACAACCACCATGTGGACCATTTAGGTATTTTATGGTTTAATCAATGTATCGACTACATGTCCCTATTAGAATTAATACATTTACATGCAATGACACTCATACACATCACGACAAAGGTTAAGATAAATTCTCCTTTTACAATTGGCTTATGGTCAAGAGCCAAGTAATTCTCATGTATGGATATTGAAAAGTGGGGGTAGCAAAAATGAGAATGCTGAGATGAATGTGTGACCGGACAATAAAGGATAGGATACGAAATGATTGCATAAGATGTAATATGGTTTCTGATAGAGCACAATGACGTCAACTAATCCATGTAGCCAACCTCACCTAGTAGGATAATGCTTTGTTGTTGTAAATGCTCTACCATAATGCATTATGATAGGTCTCTAGAGGTTTGAAATTTATAAATCTGCACATGTAAGTCAAATATATTGAATTATTGATAGGAGATTTATTGCTAGTCATTTTGATAAACTAATTTTCCCAATAATAGGGAGGATAAAAGAAACAGTTAGGAAAGAAACATTAGTTAGAATAAATTATCATCTTGAGATTTGTTAAACTGAATGCTCTTCATTCAAAATAATATGAACCAAAAGTTCATAAAATTTATTTAGCCAAATGCTAGACAGATTTATTGACCCAATGAGAATGACAAAATAAGTTCCAACTACTAATGCTTCAATGTCCTTGCCAGACAAACAAGTCCAATGCATACATGAAGCATGAAAAAAAATTTAGACAATTATAAGCATATGAAGCGTGGCTAGCACGTTGGTTCCAGGAATAAAAATCCTCAAAAATTAAAGAAATAGGTGCTCATAATTAAGATGGCATATTTAAGGATGTGGCAACTCTAGAAGAGTGCCTAGAGGTAACTCTAGAAAGTCCTCAGACATAATAACTTTTTTAGTTTAAAAGAACTTCACGTAACTGAAAGTTGGGAAAATGAAGAGATCTCAATGAATTATGTCATAGAACCAAAATAAAATCCAGTATGATGTTATTTACATATCATGTAGTGCGCAATATCATGAATGATAAAGAGGATCATGAAATAAAGTCTGCAGACAAAGAAATTATTGGTCAAATTATAAACATGCATTTGTGTATAATTATACTCACATGCAAAGAGAAAAGATTTAAGACCTAAAGTGTAAAAGCTTCTGTTATGCGAAAATGAAATGAGAATGGTGAAATTATGAGGCAAAATGAAAGTGGTGAAATTATGATAAGCACAACTTTTTGCATAAGAATTTTTGCATAGGCCTAGCATTGATTTTGAAGAGAAGTAGTTACTTTTGGTGGATGCAAATACTTTTATTATACTTAATTAGTTTGGCACTACACGAAGGAATTGATTGCGTCTAACAAATGTTGCTATAGCCTATTTGTGTGGAAATCCCTGAAACAAATAATTTGAGTTCTTGATATGAGTACTCAATCAAATTGAAGAAATCTCCTTGTTGAGGCAATCTAGAGATATATGGTATAATTGCCTCCTTGAGTATTTGATAAAGCAAGGATATAAAATGATCATTTTTGTCCATATATATGAAAATGAATATCATTGGAAAGCTTCCAAAATCTGTAAATTGTGTGAAGAAACAACAATTTGAGATCTAGAAAATAGAGGTTTTGTCTTGGTTGACAAATTGAGTATTCAAATGATGGAAATTTTGTGTAACAAGAAACTAATATTGTAAATGTACAAAAATGATTCTATATGGACAAATCATTTCTATTGAACACTCTAATAGTTATAAAGTAAATAATGCGAACAAAGATCTTTTCTTGACCTTGAGAAAAAGATGAAGAACTATGGTATTGAAGTACCATATTGCAGTGTAACCAAAGCACTAATTTATCTTGTTGGCCATATATGACATAATATATCATTTGTTATATATTACTTCACCTCTTGAAAGGCATTGGAACAAACTAAATATATGTTTTGCTAACTTCAAAGTTATTTGCTTACATGTGGTGATGTAATCATTCTATAACAATCTATGTAAAAAGTTATGATAGTCATACAACCTAATCTTGCAAAAATTTTGGCACTAGATAAGGCATATTGAGAATGTGTTTGGCTGAGAGGTATGATTCAACACATGAGAAAACTTGTGGTTTATCTTTAAGAAAATTATCCTAACAATCTTATATGACGATGAGATTACGATGCTCATATAACCAAGGCATTTTTAGCAATAGTGTTGGGAAATTTTATCTATGATATTGGAGTTCATTGGCTAAATATCTCAATTGACACAAACATACGTACTGTACTCTTTTTTCCTTAACTATGGTTTTTTTTTCCATTGGGTTTTCCTTGATAAGGCTATTAATGAGACAATATCTAATAACGTATGAAAGAATAATGCTCTCTTTTTTCCTTCACTAGGTTTTTATCCCACATTTCTAATAAAAGTTTTAACGAGGCACATTCTTAAGTGATGAACATTCAAAGGGAGAGTGTTATGAAATATATTATGTGGATGTTCATATTAAATGTAATTCATATCTCTATGAGGTTATTACTCCAAGCGTATTATGTACACTTCATAATTCTTCTAGGCTATAACTCCTAGGTTTTTATTCATCTCCCCATAATCTTTAAGTAATTATCTAATAGAATTCATAGTGTGTTATTCTCATTTACTATAACATTGTATAAAATTATAAGTCATTGTGCCTTTAAAAAGTCTACCCCATTTGTATATACTAAGAGGAATAGAAATGAAAGAAAAGCTCTTACTCTCTCAATTCTTGTGCTCTCTATATTTCTCTCAATTAACATTATTTTTATAACAAATAGGATATTATAAATGCTGATAAAAAAAAATAGATTGTTAGAATGAAATCTATTTAATCTAAGGTCTCTTTCTTGATAAATTATTTTCCTTTTCAATTTTTCTTTATGTGATAAAAAGAAAAGTTAACTCTTAACCTATTATACATTACTCAATTCTTTTTTATTAGATCATACTTACTAACTTCAATTGTTTGCATCTTTAGAATGCAACTGTGTTAAAACTTAGTAAGAGAGCTTTGTTACGGTTCTGCCCAACTCGAACCAGATTAGCTAGTGACTAATGTGGTGTTGAATACCAATAATTTATACAAAAAAAGAAGAAAATATTTTTAGTTCGTAAATACTAATTGATTTTTTTTCTAGCACTTTGTGCGTGTTGTTGACTTTTTTATTTGTAAATAACAAATAATGAACAACAAAATTGTTTAATAAATATCTTTATTTTTTTAATCCAAAGTGGATACAATAATACTATTCAAAAACGCACATTAAAATTAACAAAAAAACAAAATTATACATTAGGAGTGTATTAACAATTAACATATTATGATTACAAAAACAAATATATATCCCACACAAACCTAAACTTCTTATCACAAAATCATATTTAAAATATTTCTTATTATGTTAAAAAAAAAAGTATCAGTAGAAAGAGCATCAAATTATCTTAGTATCAAATGTTTTATGTATTTTAAAGCAAGAAAAATTGCATCTTTATTATCAGAAAAAAAAAGAAGAAAAACTGGAGAATGTGGATGGAGGAGAGAGATTTAACGATGTTTATTTAAATAAATTTAATAGGATTTGAAACTAAATAGAATACTTTAAAAATTTTGCAATGTTGCAAAAACAAGAAATGGAGAGCAGTTGAGATTTAAAAAAAATGGAGAGCAGTTTGCCATTTAATATATTAATATATATATATATATATATATATATATATATATATATATATATATATATATATATATATATATAGATAAGCCTTTAAATCAAGCTTTCGTTGGATTAGGTATCCGATCCCAAATAAAAAGGATCTACTTAACCGTCTTCATTCTGCCAAATTATTTTCCAAATTTGACATGAAATCTGGATTCTGGCAGATTCAAATCAAACCAGAAGATAGGTATAAGACTGCATTCACGGTACCTTTCGATCAATATGAATGGAATTTTATGCCTTTTGGGTTAAAAATTGCCCCTTCTGAATTTCAAAAGGATTATGAATGATATTTACAATCCTTACTTCAAATTTATTGTAGTTTATATTGATGATGTGCTTGTCTTCTCTAATAGCTTATATAAGCATTTCAAACATCTTGAAATTTTCTTGCAAATTACAAAAAAAATGGTTTAGAAGTTTCTAAAATAAACCCGGCTTTTTCAAACCCAAATCAGATTTCTTGGTCACAATATTACTCAAGGAACAATTGTTCCAATAAATAGAGTAATACAATTTGTCGATAAATTTCTTGATCAAATCATTGGTAAAAATCAGCTGTAACAGTTTCTAGGTTGCTTAAATTATATTGCTGATTTCTATCCTAACTTGTCCAATGTTATTAAACCTTTACATGATAGCCTTAGAAAGAATCCACCTCCATGGACTAATGTCCATACTCAAATCATTAGGCAAATTAAATCAAATATTCATCATTTGCCATGTTTGCATATTTCTAATCCTGCTACATTTAAAATTGTAGAAACAGATGCATCAGATATAGGATATGGTGGCATACTTAAACAACTTGTGAAAGGAAAAGAAAAAATTGTTTCTTTTACTTCAAACATTGGAATCCCATTCAGCAAAAATATTCTACTGTCAAAAAAAAAATTTTGGCAATTGTCCTCTGTATTTCAAAATTTCAGGGTGAGGATGAAGAATGTGGCTATGATGTATCATTGCGTATATGGATATGAGGATGTCCGGACGTGTTTATTCATGTGTTCGTTCTGGGAAGGTAAGGCCTGTTTTTAGCCGATGGTAAGGTTCTGATACCAAAAGGAGGCAGAACTGGCCATGGGGAGGATACAGAGGAACTCACACAAAAATTAAAGTAAAGGTCGCAAACGGACTGCAAATATTTTATTAAGATAAGTAGAGAAATTAAAAAGAATTTCCTTACAAGTTGTGGGTTGGAGAAGATAGAAATGGAGGTGGAATCCTTCGTGCTTTGGGAGTGTTCAGAGGCTTTATTTATAGCCAGACCACTCAGTTACAAAGTTCTAAAAGCGCCAAAAATTGATTAAGTGAACAGTACTGATTGAACAGTAGTCCTCATGAAGCGCCGAAAGTTGAGTGAACAGTTGTATCTCGTGATGAAGCTACTGACAAAATCTTTCATCGGGATATGCCGATAGTCAAAGCGGGGGAACATCATCAATGCCAAAATAATCATCTTCATTGTCCTGGGCTAAATCATCCTGATTTCCGACGCTGCTACTGCTGCTGTTGGGGAGCTTATCTTTTGAGCTCTGAGACTTTAGTTGTAGGAGAACTTCTTCAAGTTGGCTGATGAAGCTTCCTTGTTCTGAAATTTGAGCTAGATGAGACATCACCTGAGACTTGCTTTGAAGAAACTGGCTTTGTTCTTCTCTTGTATTTTTATTAAAATCTGGATTTTCTTGGAACCACATCATAATTTGGTGTTTGTGGGCCTTTTTCGTCCCGTTAAAAGTTGACCACCATCTAACTGTATGAAGCCGTTAGAGGAAAGGGATCGGACAAGGTTGAGAAATTTGATACTTCCAGTGGTATACCCAAGGCAGTCCTATTTTTGAGAAAAATTGCAAAAGGATTGGAGATTACCAAAAGCTTCGTTGTTGAAGAGAGATTTGAACCAAAGAAAACCTTCTTTAACAGCTTCTGGTAACATTGATTCAGTTGGGCCGATCTTGATCTACCGTAAAATAAACCATGGCAGAAAGTAATATTTAATATTATGGTTAAAAAAGATTAACCATGTATGAAAAAAAATTTTATTTTGCTAATATAAGACATACTCCCAGGTTTTAATATAATTCCAATAAGTATATCCTATAGGATCAAAATTGATTGAAAACTTTTGTTTTTGATTGGGTGATTTTGCCCAATCTTTTAAGAGATAAATCTTTTGAATTCAAAAGGTCGAATGAGTCAAATCTTTGGTTTTTTCTGCTGAATGGTGTTTAATAAACACTGATTCAGGGTCAACTAAGATAAGTTCATAAAACCTTTGATCTTTTGTGACATTTTCTGGAATAAAATGCCAATCTTTTGAAAACATTTGTGCTGCTATTTCAGCAGGATTCTCCACTTTTATTTCTAGAAAGAGCGGAGCAATATTGGAAATCTGGTCAGGGATTTTTTCTTTGTAACTCCTTTCTGGACTATGGTTATTTCCTGTCTTCTTTTGGAAATAATCTGTTGTAATTGGGATTGAATAAGGAGAAGAGGTTTGTCTGAATCCTCTTCTTCTTCGGCTATATCTGCCCAAGATTTGTGGGTAATTTGAAGGGGTTTTTGGCTTTCTTCTTGGATTGCCAGCACAGTTTCAAGTGGTAGTTGAGAGTAATCTTGAGGTTTAAGATAACCGCTCTGGGTATTTACAGCTTTTCCCTTTTGGGCTACAGTTGGCTTTGAAGAAGATGAGGCTTGCTTAGAAGCCATGGCTTTTTTCTTTGGAGGTTTTGGTTTTGGCGGCATTTTCCTGCAAGAATTCTCTAGTTAGAAAATCAAGAAGAGAATTTGAGGAACCTTTGATAAAATCAATTTGAAAGTCAAAAACATTTAAAATTGCTTGCCATCTAGCAAAAATCTATTTAGAGGCAATATTTTTTTACATCTTTTTGTAAAATATCTTTAGCAGAACGGCAATTTACTCGAATTAAAAGTTTTGAATTTAGTAAATCACCCTAAAATTTTGAAATACAGAGGACAATTGCCAAAATTTCTTTTTTGATAGTAGAATATTTTTGCTGAGTAGGATTCCAATGTTTTGAAGTAAAAGAAACAATTTTTTCTTTTCCTTTCACAAGTTGTTTAAGTATGCCACCATATCCTATATCTAATGCATTTGTTTCTACAATTTTAAATGTAGCAAGATCATAAATATGCAAACATGGCAAATGATGAATATTTTATTTAATTTGCCTAATGATTTGAGTATGGACATTAGTCCATGGAGGTGGATTCTTCCTAAGCCTGTCATGCAAAGGTTTAATAACATTGGACAAGTTAGGATATAAATCAGCAATATAATTTAAGCAACTTATAAACCGTTGCAACTGGTTTTTATCAATGACTTGATCAGAAAATTTATCGGCAAATTGTATTACTCTATTTATTGGAACAATTGTTCCTTGAGTAATATTGTGACCAAGAAATCTGATTTGGGTTTGGAAAAGCAGGGTTTTTCTTTTAGAAACTGCTAAACCGTTTTTCTTGGTAATTTGCAAAAAAATTTCAAGATGTTTGAAATGTTTATCTAAGCTATCAGAGAAGACAAGCACATCATCAGTATAAACTACAATAAATTTGAAGTAAGGATTGTAAATATCATTCATAATCCTTTGAAATTCAAAAGGGGCATTTTTTAACCCGAAAGGCATAAAATTCCATTCATATTGATCGAAAGGTACCGTGAATGCAGTCTTATACCTATCTTCTGGTTTGATTTGAATCTTCCAAAATCCAGATTTCATGTCAAATTTGGAAAATAATTTGGCAAAATGAAGACGGTTAAGTAGATTCTTTTTATTTGGGATCGGATACCTAATCCAACGCAAAGCCTGATTTAAAGGCTTATAGTTGATAACTAGTCTAGGTGCTCCTCTTTCTATTTCAGCTGGTTTGTTGACATAGAATGCCGAACAAGACCAAGGAGACTTGCTTTTCCTAATGATTCCTTTGCTGAGGAGATCATCAATTTCCTTTTTGCAATATTCCAATTCTGTTGATTCATTTGAATCGGACGAGCTTTTGTGGGAATATCTTTTTTAGAGAAATCCTTTTCATAAGGAAGTTCTGTAAGATGTTGTTTCCTGTGCTAGAAAGCATTAGGGAGTTCTGAACAAATTTGAGAATGAAGTTTAGAAGTAAAAATGTCTATTCTAGACCTTATCATAGGATCTTTCAATTTGCGATCAATAGTTTTGTAAGAAATTTCTTCTACTAGAAAGTTTATTTGTTTTTGTTTATTTTGTAGAAGATTTAATTCTCTAAAAATGGGAGAATTAACAAATTTGAAAGTAACTTGTTCTCCTAGGCAGTTGATGTGGATACCATCCTTGGTTTTGAAATAATCTCCTAAGGAGTCAAGGAAAGGATTTCCAAGAATAATTTTGTAATTAATATTTTGGACAAGCAGAAATTCTATTTTCTTTTTAAAAGATGAATTTTCCATAAAAACATTTGTCAATTTGTAGTTGATTCGGAGTTTATAATTGTTTGCAGCACGGAGGCTTTCTTTGGTTTTTTCAAAATATTTTGATGGAACCAAGCCTTCCTGAATACAATTCATATCTGCTCCAGAGTCAACTAAAGAAATATCATTTATTATAAATTCATTATTTATAATAAGTTTAACTTTGAAATACCATCTTCAAATTGTAATGGCAGAAAACATATTGAACACATAATTATCTTCTGAGTCTTCAATATTTTTTCCTTTTAGTTGAGAAAAAATTTTATTTTGTTGAATTTTCAAAGTTCAAACTTCATCTTTAAGAATTTTGATTTCAGATTGAAGATCCTAAATAGTTATAACAGGTTTTTCTTCATTCTTAAACCTATTCAGAATATCTCTAAAGTTGTAGTTACCTACCTGTTATTTGGGCACAATTGAAGTTGAAGGATTATGGAGGAATCCTTGAGTTTCAGAAGGTAGTCTTGTTTGTCTGATCCTTCTGGAAGTTTAGTGATGACTTCAAACAGGAGGTCTTGCCCTTTGGATAGTACGTTGACTTCTCCAGCATCTCTTTCATCTTCTGAAGTCTGGATATTGGTAGTATCATCTTGTTAAAGAGCAGGTTCTTCATCTGTGGTTAGATTTTCACCATCAGATGTTTCACAGTATTCTTCTCCATCAGAATCCTGCAAAAGATTTAATATTTGTTCTAGAGTTTCTTCTTTTAACTCTAGGCTTCTGAGTTTGTCGCTGATTCTGCAATATTTGGCTGATTTTGTCACCGAAGGATTTCTTCCAAGAGGTTTTCTAGCCCTATAGTCTTGAGGATTCTTAGGCTTTGGTCTTCTAATCCTAAGCTCCTTAGAGGTTTTTCTGGGTCTAGGTTTATAACTTTTCTCTTGTTTAGAGATTGGTTTGGGTTTTTGGTCCTTAGGACATTTGTAACCAAAGTTTTGACAGAAATCACCTATTTCCATCCTATTTGTTCTTCTTTCTAGTTCTATTTGTCTCTGTATCTTGTCTGTTTGACAGATTTTTAGGGCAACTTTGTTGATATAGGCTACTAATTGGCCATATGTAAGTTGTTCGTAAGGGATAATACCATCAAATTGGCTTCTAATTTTATCCCTAACCTTGTCACCAAAAGATTAAGGTAGTCCTGCTAGAAATTTTTCTTTCCAGAAGGGTTGGTTGCTATCAGACCTAGTGAAGATTTGACTAAAGAAACTGTCTTTATACCACTTAAAATTGCTAAGTGACCTACATTTAAGGTTAGACAGTAGTTCAGACGATTTGTCTTTCCATAGGGTGGGATCTCCTATGAAGTGCTTAGTTATGGTGTAAATCAAAGTATTTACCGCATCTGGGATGAGATTTCCTTCTTCATCCAGCATAGGTTCACCTTGATTATTGACCATAACCGACTCTATAATTTGTTGTTTTTCTGTACTAGTGAGATGTTCATCCCACCAGCCTTTAAGAGACCCTGTAAACCCTGCAATAAGAACATGTATGACAATAGAATCATCACATCCTTGCATAGTTAAATAGGCAGTACTTACCATGGTCATTTGTTGAAGAATTTTTAAAATATCATGCTCAGATTTACCATCTATATTCCATTCATAGATGTTGTTACCATTGTAAGCATTCTGAGCTAAAGATATTGGATTTGGATTAGGAACACCATACCTATCAGTTGGTTGGTATGGAGCTATGGTCCTAATGGCTCGAATTTGAGGAGTTTCATTTCGGGAGACAGAACTAGATGTATCACTATCCTTATCAAGGATATTGATGGTTCTAGAGATCCTATCTGAAGGGGATGGTCTAGTTGGAGTATCTTCAACCTTTTCTGTTACGGGAGATTTTCCAAGCCTTTTGTCTAATTCCTGCAAAGCTTGGTCAATCTTTTGAAGAGCAAAAGAGTTAGAAATTCCTTTTCTGTAAGGTGAATTCAAAGCCTTTACCTGATCAGGAGGAATTTGATGAGGTTTAAAAGGTGGAAAGTCTAACTTAGTACTGGTATGACTTTCTTCACGAGTTGGTTCTTTGAGGATTTGTCCTCCTATGGTTTGAAGATACCTATTGGTATAGTTGTTTTGTTCTATCAAGGATTCTATATCTCTAGGTGAGATATCTTTACTAGGATCCTTATATTTGAAGGGTGAGGCAACTATAGGTTTGGTTGGCTCTCTAGTCGGAATTAAAAAGGAAGATTTCGAAGGAGGAAGTTCAGAAACAATTTTTTCTCCTTCAGTAGTTTCCCAAACATTAGAAGAAGTTGTGTTGACATTTAAAAATAAAGGATATTCCATATTATTTACTGTGGTATATTGTTTAAACCCGATAAAAAATGGAATATTGATCCTATTTTGTTTAACATAGGAGATCCACGCATTATGGATCCGTTTTTTCTCTATGCCTTGAAATTTTTTCAAAAACCAAGTTCTTTGAAGACAGTTTTCATCAGAATAGAAATCTGTTTTCAAAAAATCAAAGTTATACACAAAATTCTCAATAGGTTTTAAAATCATTTAAAACAGAGGATCTGTGTTTAGTTGTGACCAAGTAGGAGAAGAAACTGAAGATGTTTCCTTTTGGGGAGAACCTTCTTTTTCTTTTCCTCTTTGGTAAATTGGTTTCGAAATTCTAGATGTATTATCTAGTCCCGAAAGATTTAAAGCTGAAAAAGTTCTTCGAACACTTTTAAAATCAGTTGAAGTAGAAGCAGAGGAGTGTCTAGGCAGATCTAAACTAGGTAAAGATCTATGAGTCCTAGAAGCATCAAAACTTTTTCTGGAGAAGGAAATATCTACCTGTCCAGAAGAGTGTTGCAAGATTTGAGTTATCTTTGGTCTTTCTGCAGTTGGTAAAACAGCTTTAGACAAAGACCAGTTTTCCGGAAAAGTTATGTTTTCCCAAGAAACTGTAACTGGAGTTGTAACCATCGCCCTTGAAGAATCTGTCAAGAAGAAGATAGTAGATCCTTGCTGGGGAGGTGGTTTAAGAATACCCGAGTGCTGGGTATTATATAATTTGTATTGTAATCTATATGTGATTACTACAAGAATGGATCCAGGCATCATGTTGAACCCATGCAATTTAGTATTTATAATGAGAAGTTTATCTTTATGTTTCTCACGCAAACACATAGATATGTCAGGAAAGCAATTAAACCAAACAAGACCAGCGGATACACTAGTTTGGACTGCTCCTAACAAAGAATCATTAAAATTTAAGTGTCTATTATCACGCAAACACATTAATATGGCAGTATTTAAACCTAATCTAGTCATAGGTTTAGCAGCAATTTGTATGCATCGTATATGCAGGAAATTATATTTGTCTTTATATCTGTTGATATCCTTTTCAGAAAGAAGTATAAACTCTTCCTGTTCCGGATCAACTTCAATAAAGTTTTCTTCTGTCTTTACGACATAAGAAGATGAGCTAAAAAAGTGGAAGTGGTTTTTATAAAGTTCTTTTTTTGGAATCTTTGGCAATTCCCAGTTGTCAATTTCTTTATTGGCGTCCTCAAAATCAATTTCTTCTTTAAAAATTGATCTGGAATTATTTTTAAATTTGACTTTTGAATTTGAAGAAGAAGAAGAAGCAGTAGAAGAGGAAGATTTAAAAGAAAATCGTGAGGAAAGAGAACGGTGCATCAGTATTTAAAAGAGTTCCTTCCTTTTGTATCTTGGCTTCGGCTACAATAAAGCTAATTTTATAACAACAAATATTTAGATTTTAGTTATAAAGAGATCAAGATGTTACTGGATTGATATGATCTTGTGAGTATGTGGATACCTAGTCGGAGTACCGTGTATTATTCATGTGAGCAATGCTGTTTCCAGCTGACCGGGAATATCGCCCTTTCAAAATGCCTAACCATCGGCTAAAAACGGGCCTTACCTTCCCATAACGAACACATGAATAAACACGTCCGGACATCCTCATATCCAGATACGCAATGATACATCATAGCCACATTCATCATATCAGAACAGTAACATAATGCTCTAGTTATAACTTAACCAAATATTTCAAGCTATAAACATACCTTTACTTCCCCTAGGCTTTGATACCAAAAGGAGGCGGATTCTAATATTTGCAAATATATATATATATATATATATATCAAATTGCAAAAATATTTGTTTCCTTCCGTATTAAGAGATATTTTTAGTAAGGCCAATCCTATCTAATAGCCTAATAGAGATTCCCACATATATATAGGTTTATATGATACCATGCCCATGAGGGACTTACGTAGGGTGGCCATTCTATCACACCCTTCGATTCTCTAGCAAAACTGGAAGAAAAATTATCCAACAACCAATTGCAGCTGTATACATTGTCGAGAACAAGAATGGATTTTCTGCTACAACTTCTACAATTGTGCAGTGGGAATTAGAAAGGTGGAGAGGATAAAGGAAGAATATGGGGCTCACTTTCTCTCTCTATACTTTCTCCCTTTCTTACTCCTACTATGCAACTGTCGGAAATCTAGAGAATCCACTTCTATACATTAGAGATAAAATAGTACTTGATTAATATTAAAGCTGAGATTTCTAAAATCAAGATAAGCATATCAGCGCTAGAGTTGGTCATTGACATATGCAACTTCAAAGTGATCATGAGTTTACATTCAATCCATGACCATAGTGTAGGAGGCCTTACAACAAAATAATTTCAATTAAAAGAGAAGGAAATGTTCCATGAAATGATGATGTTTCTTGTAAAGCTACAAAACTAAAGTTCCCACTGGTGGAAAGCATCATTTTGAGGTTATACTAAGAAACGTGTTGGTGGGTACTGAAAACTTTGATTGCTATAATTTCTTGTTCTATACAAACTCCTATTTTACATGCTTCAGTTTACAAATCATGATGCTCCTCCAAAAAAGGAATTTTGCTTAAACAAACTGTTTTAGGTAATCGTAATACTCGTCTCTTTCTCTTGTTATATTATAGCTGTATCACCATAAAACCATCACCACTAACTCCACTAAACCCTTGAAAAAATTGGAACCCAAAATCTTTGAGCCAAGTATATCTCTTAAACATATTTACAAGTCAAATATATCATAAATAGAGATATATGGTGTATTCAAGTTATATTTGGGAGGAGACCGGTATACCTAGATTCATACCCGAGACTGGTGAGAAAGTAAGGCCTTATTAGCCCTCTAGAGGATTTGCCACAGCACTAAGTTCCTTTACTCCAAAAATCATAGTAACTTGGTTGGTTATGTATGAAGTATATTTTCACATAAATCAAAGGAAGGATCAAAACGGCATAACTTGCCTTTTTCTATTCATAGCCTCTCTAATTGCATCCCTTCGGCTACACCTTAACATAGCAAGTTAAACAAACTCCAAAACTAAATTACTAACAGCTTAAACAAACTCTAAAACTTAATTACTAACAGCTTAACCCTATAAAATCCCTCCCTTGCTGCTCTGCTACATCACCTCTTAACAATTCAAATAACTTGATATATTGTTTGGAATAATTAAGTAACTATGTCTTCTCAAGGCATGAATGGCATCCTATATCCCTCTGTTTTGTTGCTTGTAATCACGGTCACCCTTTTGGCTCCAACCCTCAGTGCCTTCACCATGAATGTTATTGATAATTGCTGGAGATGGAACCCAGAATGGCGTAGACACCGCCCTCAACTTGCCACCTGCTCTGTGGGCTATGCAGGGAAGATGACAAATAATGTTGGCAAAGAGCTCATTCACTACAAAGTCACTGACCCAAGTGACGACCCAGTTAACCCAAAACCAGGCACCTTGAGATATGGAGCAAGCGTGATTGAAGGCAAAGTGTGGATCACATTCCAAAGAGACATGCACATTAAGCTCCATAGACCTCTTCTTATCAGCAGCTTCTCTGCCATTGATGGCCGAGGTGTCAACATTCACATTGCTCATAATGCATGCTTCATGATCTTTAAGGTAACCTAGCTATACTTGTCATTATATTGCCATTGATATTTGGCAACCTCGTACAACATTTTGTTATTAATTACTTAATTAATTACCTGTGCAGGCAAGCAACATAATCATCCATGGCCTTCGGATCCATCATTGCAAGCCACAAGGCCCTGGAACGGTGATGGGTCCTGAGGGGAAGCTCATTCAACTGGGTCACGTTGATGGAGATGCAATTAGATTGGTCACGGCTTCAAAGATATGGATTGACCATAATACCCTTTACGATTGCCCAGATGGTCTTCTGGACGTAACCCGTGGTTCCACCAAGGTGACCGTCTCCAACAACTGGTTCAGAGAGCAGAACAAGGTTATGCTTCTTGGCCACGACGATGGATTCGTCAGGGACCAGAACATGAAGGTCACCGTTGTCTACAACTACTTTGGGCCAAATTGCGGCCAGCGCATGCCAAGGTCATTATCGTCGTTTCATTTGCGCTTAAATTTAGACATAATTAATTGTATTAAAAAAATTGAGTAATTTCAGGATCCGGCATGGGTATGCACACGTGGCGAACAATCTGTACCAAGGATGGATGAAATACGCCATTGGTGGAAGCATGGAACCGAGCCTGAAAAGCGAAGCCAACCTCTTCATAGCACCACAATCAGGGAGCAAGGAGGTGACATGGAGAAAAGAGAATTTAAATGATGACGTGGAGAGATGGGAATTCTATTCGTGGGAGATGTATTTGAAAATGGAGCTTCCTTCAGGGAAACAAAAAGTGTTGGTGCAAAGCCAAATTATAACATGGAACAGATGTTTAATGTTGCAGAAGCCAAAAATGTGAGGCAATTGACTAGGTCAGCAGGTGCATTACAATGCAGTAAAACCTCAAGATGCTGATGCATGCCCATCACCCCAACTCAACCACTTGCTCCAATCCTCTATTCTTGAATCATCCCTCTTTTCATTCATTATGCTAAAATCGCCCTGTATTTGCAGTTACGTAATGAAAGAGAAGAACCAACTTTCAGTCTTTTGTTATGTTCAGTAATTTAGTTTATGACCTCCAGTTATATTCCTTTCGTTTGTTGTCAAATTTATTTAGTGGAATCCTCGTCTTCCTCACAGCTCAGGACCTAAAAGTTTTAACCTTTATAAGTGTACAAGAATGTTGTCTGCTCTAAAATATTGATTAAACGCTTCAGCTAAAACCATATGTTAAAAGGGAAATCAAATACAATATTTGGAGAAGGAATAAATTGCAAAAATATTTGCCTTGGCTTCACTGTTTGCAACTCTTCATTTTATTGCTAGTGCAATATTTGACATCAAATCGCCCGTTGAATTGCACCGTGACAGCACTGTTAACCCAATCTCCCTATAATCTAGGTTGGGCTCGTGGTTTCCTTCATCAATATATTTATACC
Organism: Bauhinia variegata; assembly: GCA_022379115.2. Lineage (NCBI taxonomy): Eukaryota > Viridiplantae > Streptophyta > Magnoliopsida > Fabales > Fabaceae > Bauhinia > Bauhinia variegata. Next base: position 10,245,496 of record CM039428.1, read on the forward strand.
TCTTGTACGCATAAGCTACTCTTTGTTGATGATCAGCTCCACTGCTGTGAAACCATCTATACACTCATGTAGTTTGATTATTTACCAATTTTGATTTCTCAATGTAATTGGCATGACAATTATCATTTTGATGGTTTATTTGGTTTATGTTTTTCAACTTTCTTACTCCCAATTCTTTTTCAGCTTTATATGCTTATATAGCCAAAATCTAAGTTTTATTAGGCTGAGCAACAAAAATTTGCAGTCATAGGAGAAAACAATATGTCAGATCTCACCTGAGTATGTATTCAATTAAGAATTACTTTCTTTGTTTCCTTATTGTCATGTCCATGTTTTTTCTCCCTTTTTTGGCTTCTATTATTTTTTTGCGCAGATTTTAAGGGTTGATTTCTGTACAATTAGAGTATCCGATTTAAATGGGGTGAAGGGAAGCCAATCAATATGAACTGGCTTAGGATAAGACAACCACATGGGCCTTCAGGTTGAAGGGCTAGTAGAGTGATTCACCCTTTAATGTTAAAACTGGAAGTAACTGGATTTTAAACTGAGTTTTCTGCTTGGCAAGAGATCAAATGAAACCATTTTGCCTTCTAGCTTATATTATATTAAAATATATATATATATATATATATATATATTTGTGCCAGTATTAGTATAATATAAAACATATGTTTTTAACTACCTTTCTAACCTCTTTGACTGCAATTTCGTTTTAATAACCATCTGGAATTGTTACTTGGGCTGGAATTATATATATTTGTTACATGTACGAGCTTTACTATTTTGCTAATTTTCATTTAGCAATTAGAATTGAGAAATAGTCATTATATTGACGCGCGCCCTATAGCGTCGCTACTATAGGTTGTGATCAAACTAAAAATTTAAGTTCAAGTTTTCAACCAGAGTCGTATTTTCAAAAAACTATTATTACAAGTCTCAGTCACTTAAGTGAGGGAAATTGTGGGATTTTAGCAAATCAACAATAAATGAACTCGATAAACAGTAAAATAGAAGTAAACTAATGATGGAAATGCAATCAACATAGGGAACTAATAGACAACAATGATTCTATCATCAACTTAAAGATAAATTTAATTTTAATTATGCTAATTAACTAGATTAACCCCAAACTCTCAAGATTAACCTACCTAATTAATTAATTTGGTCGAACCCTAACTAAGTCGGTTTCCCTGCACCTAGTTCGACAATTCCTACTACGTAATCACATAAGTTATGGTTATTGGAACTAAACCCAACCTTAACTAACATCGCAGCAAGGGATTAGAGCACCCAAGATCTAAATTTTGAATTTCTATCCAACCAAATCAAGTTTTTCTCTATGGAAATTACTCCTAGGATGATCAAACCTAGAAATCCCACAAACACATCCAGTAATCATACAAAATTGCCCCTCCTTAAGTTGCCAAAAGCCTATTTCGCCCTTTTTGAGTTGAGAAAATATTTTTTATGCCCTTGCTTCATGAATTAATGAAAATTATTGCTCCAGCTTGGACATAAATCTTAATAAGTTCTGAGGCCTCCCAAGTTTAGTCTTAAAATTAAAAATTTTCAATAAGTAAAATTGGACCTTAAAGTGAAAAAATTAATATGAAATACAATAAATTCTAATCAAACCTCCATGATAAAAATAGATGCTAATTAAACAATTAAATATAATTTTAAAATGCTAGAAGCAAATATAAGAGTATACAGATAAACACTAAAAAATGTTTATCATATATTCTTTTTCTTCTTTCAATATGCTGTAATGTCACCTAGAAAGAGCATGAAACACGTGCAAATTGTGCATTAACGGGGCAAATTCATAATCACTTAGAAACTTTTTATTTGGTGCTGATAATTGATGAAATATCTTTGTCGGGTGCAGCCATGGATTGTCAGCATGTAGGTTTTGTTGATTATTCAAGCTCCTTTTTCGAACAAAGTCATCCTGGCACTGCAGCTTCTTTTTCAAATGAAGTGATCTAGGAAGACTTCTCTTAAAGATGGGTAATCAAGTCTCTGAGCTAGCCACCATAAGTAGTCTATTGTCTTCGCCATCTTTATTTTCCCTGTTGCAATTTGATTATGTCATTTAAATATTATATATATTTTATTTCTTTTCCTTCCTTTCTCGCACTTTATCAGTTCTAGTGTCTTTCTTTTGTAAGAGAAAAAAAAAATATTTTATATGCATAGACTATTATAAATTTAAATTCTTTTTCTAATTTTTCCATTGGGTGATTTTTTCTGTATTGTTCTGTTTATTTTTTTATTTTTTTTAGGTGTTTTGATATGTGAAATAGTTCTTTCAATGTTCACTGAAAAGCTCATATTCAGTTTTGTATAATGAGCTTTAATTTACTCATGCTACTTTGCCTTTGCTGGCTATTATTATATATGTTTAAAGTTTTCATAGATGTTTAAAGTAGTTCTCATAAAGTAAGAGAAGCCAAGATGATAAAACTTTACCAAATCTAATACGGCTGACTTATATATAGATATTTTTGGGGGGGGGGGGGGAGACTGTGTTTTGAATTAATAAAAAATTACAATTTTGTCTGTTTCATACAAACATTTAGTGGGCAATTTCATAAAACACGATGTTCTTCCCTTCGTAAGAACAAAATTAACTTAGTGTTGAAATGAATGAAGTCTTTGGTGAAAAAGAACAAAGTAAGAAAGAAAACATGAAACAAATTAAAAATCTTATAATACTGTTAACGGTGTGTTTAACTACCGCCAGCTATAGTATTCATATTGATACACGCTATAGGGGTGGGTACTAGCTAAGATGGTCAAGAATTTAGTTGTTTTAGTCTTATCTTAACAATTAATTAGAACAAAAATTTTGTTTTGATTTCGTGCTTGTCCCATCTCGTCTAGTCTCAATTTTATATGGTATTATCTAAATTCTGTTTTGGTTGTGTCTTGATTTTATCTCGATTCTTTTATCTCATCTCATCTCGATTAATTTTAAAAAAAAATAAATAAATGATATAAAAAATGAAAGAGATGAGTGGGGTATAAAAAATAATAAAAGGGTATTGAAAGTATGAAAAAGGAAGGGAGAAAATAAAACAAAATAGAAGAGTAAAAAATAAATTTTATTAAGAATTTCATTCGGGATAAGAAAGCTATTTGGAATGGGACAAATATATATATTTACTAAGACAATTTTGAAACAGGATAGAACATAACATATTTATATAAGATTTGGGATAGAATTGTGATGAGATTTTGTTTGTCCCAGTTTCATCCTAAAATTTAACTAGGATACAAAATTGTGTTCTAGTATCATTTCAAATCTCAAATTATCTCATCTTAATATTGTTTTGAATCTTTTAAACTGGAACAAGACATCAAGATGTCTCATCTTGTGCCCACCTCAACGGACTGCTGTAACTGCAGGTTATATTTATGTTTTATCGTCATTATTCTTCTCTCCGTAACTGTTTAATACTTCACTTCCTTCATGCGCATTACACAATCTGTGATGGAGACACGTTAGTCTAATCATGTGGTAATGACAAATATAATAATCTAGTTAAAAAAAAAAATTATTGTTGGGATGTACAAATATGTAAGGGGAATTAATTTTGGTTGGAGAAAATTTATATTTAGGATGTATGCTAAGAGATACGGCAACATTGGGGATGCACCGGCGGTGGGCTCACGGGGCGTGTGTGGTAGATAAGTGTGTTTTAGAAAGAAAAATTAAAAAATAGATATGGGGTATGTGACTAAAAAAATTGGGTAGTGCCTAAAGAAATGGCCATGGCCCTCTTTACTCCTTATGGGCTACTTTGGATAAGCCTTCTTTCCCCTGTTGCCAGGCTATGAGCCTAAAACCCTATATCTGTCTTCTGTGCTTTGTGCTATACTTCGAGCCTATGACATAGTGGTTAGTAATTTCCGCCAATGAGAGAGCTAGCAGCCCCAGATCCATCTTCAATTCTTCACTTGCAAATTAAAATGAAAATTTAATTAAATCTAGTGCTTAACTATTAAATTTTTTTTTTTCCTGAAAACAAAATATCAGTAGATCAGGACAAAAGGGGAACAAGCAAAATACTTCTAGCGGACATTTATTTAATATTATGATTTATTAGTAGAGTTGCTTCAGCATCTAATCATTGCCTTAAGAAGTACAAAAAACTAACTATGTAAAAGTATCAACTCAATTAATTTTGTAAAAATAAAATAGTGAATTTTTGTTTTATAAATTTTTGGCGTTCCTTTCACAAATATTTGTTTGAAAATACTTGTTTGTAAAGTAATTAAGTTGACTAGTTCAGTTCAATTTTGATACATAGTATAGATTGTGAATTCTTGTAAAAAAATTGTTCATAGAACATATATATATATATATATATATATAAAGGAACAAGTCAATTGATTAACATGAAGAATTGTCATGATCAAACTATTTATATATCTATCCTTAGCATTTATGCGGTCTAATATCTATTTCTAAATTTTTTATTTGTAGAAATAAACTTCTTAACTTACTGACTACTTAAAAGGCTAAAATCAATGTTTTAAAACCTATATTTAGTAAGAGCATATTTGGATTTGATCTTAGGTCAAATGAACTAAAAAGCTTTAAAGTTTTCGAAAATGCCACTACACCACATTTGTGAATTTTATTACACCAAATTCAATTAAATTTAGATTAATATGGTCACACACAATCTATATTAATTCTAAGAAATGATTTGTTGAAAAGTTTTAAAAGAAATGATTAAATCCTATAAAGAAAACATTGTTTAAAAATTTAAAATTATCTAGTAAAAAAGAAATATATATTTAGCTTAGTTAATATATGGTGCGTGCAACGCAATAATTAGAAGCAGGAAATTGTTGCATTCTTCTATTCATGATTTGACCCAAGCATAAAGATTTAAACTTTTGTATGGAAGTGATTCCTCGCTTTAATACCTTTCAATAGATTACAAAATTGTTTAAATGCCGAAATCAGCTCCTCGCTTCACTGCAACTAGTTCTGTTAAATCAACTTTTTCTGCCCTTTAGCCTTAGGTCAGCAATCTATTTCAATTGACTTGACACCACAGGCATGATAATGTCCTAATAATGACTTATTGAAGAAAAATAAACATACTCATTGAAAAATAGTTGATTTATATGCAAGAAAGTTTGTAGTATGCCCTTCAATATGTGCCTCACATGGTACCCACATGTCTCGTTACATTATTAATGCTATCCTGTTTTATTGTTTTATTTTATATTTTATTTATCATAATTTAATTAAAAAATTATAAAATAATTGAGATGAGAAATAGATTAATTTTTTCATTAAACTTATCACATGATAAGTACTTAAAATAGTATCACTTGAAAAAAATGAAATTATACATTAATATTCAGTTCATTTACTTACTAATTTAAGTTATTTATCTGTTGATAAGTAGAAAAATCAAATCACAACAAATAGATTGCCGGTTTCAACTTACTCGTACATATAACTATAGGTTGAAAAATAAAAGGAATAAAAAATTAAAAAATTAGAAAAAAGTGGATGTAGTAGAAATATTGCTGCATGTGTAAGACCTTTTTTTTATTATTTAAATTGACAGGAAATTGTAAAAGTTTTAATCTATAAAAATATATATACTCTAATTTAATTTTGAGATTAATAAATTAAAGAATTTTAAATTTTTTTAAAAGTGTCAGTACACTACACGGGTGAGTTTCAAATAATGATTTGAAGTACGAGTACCTTATCATTTCATTGTCAACGATGTGCTAACTCTTACAGCAGACAGCAAAACAGTGCATGAACCTAGCTATCCATCACGAATTGCATTTTCCACCTTAGCTACAGTTTCCACAAACACGTCCATTTATGGCTGCTTCCAGGAAATTTTTCTTGATTTGGACATTTGGTAAACCAGTTCATATATGATGTTCACATAACCAATGTCACATCAAACAGCCCAAAACCATCTTCTTCTGAGCAAGTTCCATAAATAGTCCAAGTGGCTTTACAGTTCACATCTGAATTAAAGGGGACGATGCATCCACATTTATTTTTACATTCATTTATATATATATATATATACACATATATTATTTTTTATTTATAATTTTATTTTTGTAATATAATGAAATAAGTGAATAAGTATGAAGTTAAATTGTTTAAGTATATTAACTTAAATTTAAGTTTATATGTATATAAAAAATATTTTTGGTAAAATTTTATTTTTATTTAAATTTTTTAATTAATTTAAATTAAATTAATTATAAATTAAAATATTTGATAATAAATTTATATTTTATAAATATTAATAATTAAAATAAAAATAAGCGGAGCATACGAAAAGCATATATATTTAAGTGAGAAACTAAATTTTCCCTATGGATTAAGCTTTTTTTTTTTTTTTCTTTTCATATCTACGAGGAAATCAAAATTTGTGACTCTTTGTTTATTTTGTCTAGATAGAGGTTGCTTTAGGACAGATAAAACAATCACGGAAGAAGAGAGTAATTATCAACTTACTTTTAGCTACCTTAAAAACTTAATTATTACGGGAAAAGAACCTGAAATTAATAATTTTATATTTAATATCATATCACTTTTAAACCATCAATGAAACTATTAAGCTTGTAGATTAGTTGTAGGAGGCTTCTTTAACCTAATTAGAAGTATCAAGTTTGAGTTTCTAAAAATATGACTATATTATTAAAATTTAATAAAGAGAGTTTTGTTAATTTTATGTACTTATCTGTCATAATGTAATTATATTATTAAAATTTAAAAAAAAATTATTACCTTTATATTTTTGTCTATCCCCAATCCAAATAATTTTTACTCAATGTGACGTGGTTTTCACAAAAACAAAAAACCAATCAAATATTTGTCCATTTTAATGCAAATTATACTTGCTTAAACAAACTATGATCCTTATATATATATATATATATGTATATATATATATATATATATATATATATATATATATATGTATATATATATATATATGTATATATATATATATGTATACACATAAAGTATAATTTAGACTTGTATAAATTATAGTACAATTTGAGTTCAATTAGATTCTTTTCTAACTTTTTTTTTTTTTTTTAGATATTGCTCATAATTTACCTCTTGAGTTAATTATGTAAATGGTATGCTTTGAGTTTTATTAAAGTTTTATTTTGTGCAGATAAAATTATACTAATTAATACAATGTATCTCCTTTAAATGCTATAAAATATGGCATAGTCTCACGTGACTCTTCTTGAAACAAGTATTTAACTTTTAGTCAGGACTTATTAATTTCTTTATTCTCTTTTTCTTTTCAGAGAAGAAAGATGGCCGATGATTCTCCAACCATGTTTCTTTCAGATAATATCTTTATAAATATCCATTTGAAAAGTGTAAGGAGTTTCTTAGAAATTTTATCGTTCAAAAATATAAATATTCTCATAAAAATATAAACTGTTGGGAAATAAATAAACGCAGAGAATAAAAGAAATTTATGTAATTCACTTAAGTAGCGTCTAATTTTATGACAATGACAAATCTTCAATATTGGAATTGCAGTTATTAAAGAAATGCAAGGACTAAAGAACCTAAAAAGAAATTTCCACTAAAATCCTAGAATCAATGATTTTATATACAGTTCTAAAATATAATAGAGGAAAACCTTTTAATTCTGAAATTTAGATAAATTCATTGTTTACACTTTAATTCTGTTAATTTAGTCTTTAATACTTTAAAATATTAACAAATTAATTTTTTATATTTTAATTTTATCAATTTAGTTTTTAACACTTTAAAATCGTGACAAATTGGTCCTTCTATCTATCTCCATAACAAACTATTAACAAAAAAATCCTAACATTAAACCTTTTTTGCCTATTAAGTATTTATTAGTGTGAAAATTGATATGCTTTTAAAATATTAGAAACTAAATTGATACTGATAAATACTTAATAGTACATGTAGAAAAAAAATGTTCCATATTAGCATTTTTCATTAACGATTTATAATGGAGAAAAATAGAAGGCTTAATTTATCATAGTTTTAAAGTGTATGGATACTATACATGAGTAAAAAAATGTTTTATGTTAATATTTTTTGATAATGATTTGTGATAAAAATAGATAAAAGAACTAGTTTGTCATAATTTTAAAATGTTATAAATTAAATTGGCAAAATTAAATTATAAGAAATTAATTTATTACAATTTTAAAATACTGTACACTAAATTAAGAAAATTAAAGTGTGAAGGACTAATTTATCATAGTGTAAATATTATGGACAAAAAAGGATTTTCTTAATATAATACAAAATTTCCTAAGTCTCTCATTATATATATATATATATATATATATATATATATATATATATATTTTTTTTTTTTTTACAGAACTAAAAATTGTGTGATCGATTCTCTAATTGATGCCTCACACATTTTATAAATCTTTGCTGTTATTATCTCTAAAATCTACTATTTTGCTTTGTTATCACCCCCGACACACACATATATATATAGTCATTCTTATATACGTCACCACTGATGGTCCCAAATCATAGAACATGAAAAAGTAATTTACAGTTTCACCGTATATAAAGGAATCATAAATGAAAAAAAGAAATGGAAATTGAAAGATAGGTAGAATCAAAGCAATGCAAGCTACCAGTCAACAAAGGGTTGATTGGGGATAAATTCAGAGGTATCGGTTTGGAATGGAAAGTGCTTTAGGATCGATCGGATGTGTTCCGAGCTCGGGTGTTGGTCTCAAAATATCTGTGACAAGGAAAAAATAGATTAGGCGCAAAGCTTGACGCTTAAATCAGTGTGATTGATTTCAATAAATATTATTAAGATTTTTATTATAATTTTTTTAATTTTTTTAAATTATGTGTCTCATTAATAAAAACTTTTATTTATAATACTTTAATTATGAGAATTATTTTGTAATTTATTCTGTAAGTATTGTAAGTATTGGATTAGACCATTACTTAATTCCTTATTTATATTGTATCGGCTGGGTCTTTCGATTTTAGCCTACATCACTGTCCATCGAAAAGGAAAGCATACCATATTCCCATCGATCAGAAAATTGACACAAGAGTAGCAGATAGAGAATCTACTTTCTCAGATTTTAGAGAGAACAATTAATCTGCTAGCAGAGGCATCAAACACTGATTATTCTTACCCCTACTCTTTACTTTCTTTTACTTTCCATCTTTTTCTTTCTTTCATTTTTACTTCTTTTCTACACAGGCTGCCCCCGCGAAAGCTGCAAAAGTAGAAATTGATGGAATTGAGATTGGAATTAGAATTGAAATTTTTTTAAAAGTTCTAATATTATTATTATTTAAACGTTTCCATGCATTACGAAATGGGAAATACTAGTTGCTCATTGTTTACATACATCTTTTTGTACACTTCATATTTTGTAATTAATGTTAAAAAATTGTTAAAAAATAAAAGAGATAAAAAATAAAATAAGACTCCTTTTGCATTTAAAACTTTTGCACGCAAAAAAACAAAAAAAACTTAGGCTTTGAACTTTTCAAATTAAACCTTCGATGACAAAATTTTATTAAAGTTGATTCTTGATTGGTGTTTTTTCTTTTTCTTTTTTTAATTTTCAGACCAAGTTTAATATAATTTTTATAGTGTGAAATTTAATTTAAGAAATTTGAAAGGTAGAGATTTCTTTTGGTTTTTGTAAAAATGTCAAGAAATTAAAAGGAATTTTACTTTAAAAAGTACGAGAAAGAGATGAAAAAAAAGTATAAGCAATTTGTTATCCTCAACCCTAAACTATTAATAAATCCTCATTGAATTGTTTATAACTCAAATATTAAAAATATTTTCATTAATTACTTATGTTAATTACAAGAATAATAAATTTTTATATGACTTTTATAATTTTCTCTTTCATAAATTTCTATACCCTAAATATAAATCTTACACATAAATCATAAATTCTAAATATAAACATACATTGATCTTAAATCTTAAAATATAAAATCTAAAAGTTTAATATATATATATATATAAACCATAAACTTTAAACTGTGAAATTTAAACCTTAAAACCTAAATATAAATCTTAAACCATAAAACATATACCCTAAAATATTTTAAGGTTTATGCTTCGAATTTAAGATTTATATTTAGGTTTTAAAATTTAAAAATTCATAATTATAAAAGGGTATAAAAGTTATATAAAAAATATAGTGTGTTAATAAGGCTTATAATTAGTTATAAGGCTTATAATTAGTTATTAATTAATAGAGAATTCTTTAATTCTACGTATATTCATTTTTATATGTTGTTTAATGTTATTGCTTTTATATTAAAAAATAAAATTAATACATCAAACTTTTTTTAGTCTCTTAATAAAAAATTATTATTAAAAAAATAACAATTTATATTATATTGATCTTGTAAAACAACAAATATATAAAAATAAAAATTTTATTCCAAAGCAAAAAAAATAAAAAGAAATGAGTGACTATTTAAAATTTCTAAAAGTAATAAGACCTTTTATTGCTTATTCTCCCCCGTAAGGATTGAGATTAACAAAACTCAAAGTTGTAGAGTTTATTGCTTATCTTCAAACCTAATGTAAACATACAAAAGTACATCTTTGTGTTGTGTCCCGATAACATTAATCAATTTTGTTTCGTAACACAAATCTTACCAAAGAGAGAACTGAAATCTCAACCTAAGATCCCAAGGAACTGATTTTCCCGAGAGATATTAGGGGGAGGGAAAGGAAGCCGTGGTCCCTTTATAGCCCTGACTGACCAATGATGTCTTTTTGTATTCTTTTGACCTGCTTTGATCCAATTAAAACCAGAGGGAGACAAAGCAAAAAGAGTGTGGTCCACTTCCCTTTTATACCAGATTCCCTTCCCCAGTTATAATGCTGGATCCTATTTTTAGTGTTGGATTTTTGTTTTTGTTGTTATCTGTTAAACAATAAATAAAAGACTCCAATTATCAAGAAATATACATTAAGTAATGTTGTATGTAATAGGTAAAAATAAATTATTTAATATATACCTAACCATTATCATAATCATAATCCTTCTCCTTCTACCGGCTAGCTGCTTTTGCTGCTACTGCATTTATGCTTTTGCTTTCCCCAGAATCCAACGATACCCTTTCTTCTCTTTTCTTTTCTTTTCTTTCTTCAAGCCATTGCTAGACCAGACATGCGCGTCTTTCCCGTTGACAAACAATGACTCAAAAGACAGAAAGAGAGGTCAGAGGGGACAAGCTCAATAATCAAAATCGGTGTTCGTGCTTATTGGTCCATGCCTATGCTGTCCGATGCCCAGATAAGCCTAAACGTGTAATAATCACGGCTAGTGATAGCCACGGAGCTGAACGATCCATTTGAATTAAGAGTTGCATTATGTACTCGTTTGTTTATATATATTAATTTTTATTTATTTTATTTTTATTGAAAATTTTATTTCTATAAATAACTATAAATAAAAATATAAAAAATATATACACTTAATTTTTTTTAAATTAACAAGTAAAATAATATTTTATTTATCAATTTTATCTTTCTCATATAACTTTAATTAATTTTATTTTTTATTAATTTCATCTCTTTATATTTAAAAATAAAAAAATATTAATAATTATTTATGAGTGTAGTTATAATTTTAACCATTAAGAAATATTATCTAAAAAAATTAATAAAAAAATTTAAATATAAGATACAGAATTGAGAAAAGTAATAAATGTGGAAGATAAAAATAGAATTTTTCTCTAAATTAATCCCATAAAAATAATAAGCTTGTGTTTGCAGTTTGTACTTTACGTTCATTAATCATGTAAGGGAAGGGAACGCATAAAAATTCAGATACTATCATCTATAAGAATGCCAACAATCCTACATTTCTAAAATGAAAATGATACCTTTGGTGCTTGTTAGCAGGGAACTAAATGATAACTCTACATATATAATTACTTGGCATATATGTGTCTTTCTTGTTTTACTTCTAATTTATTTTGCTATTATTAGCTTAATCGATATTTACTTTAAATTTCTTTCATTTAGTCATATGCCTTAAGGATATAATCCCTAAAATGCTTAGAAAATATTATGTGATTATATAGCCACCAATCTCCAAATTCATAGGATAAAATATGGACAAATAATAGTCAACAACCTGTTGGTATAGTGATACTTTCTTTGGTCTTTAAGTATTAAAGGGTTGTGTTTAATATCTTGGGGACCTGTTATTATTGTTGACACTCCTCTTTTCCTTTCTCAGTGTTATGTGCTCCTATGTAACTAGAGGGAAAAAAAAAAACTTCAAATAACTCCTTATACCTTGTGTTATAAGCCTTCAGAATTTTTGAAATGTGCACTTAATCTTTTTAAGTTTTTAAAATATAAATATTACTCAAAATATACATAAGGTATAAGCACTCGTCAAACCAAATAACATTTCAAAAGTCAAATGAAATATCCATGAAAAAATAAATTACACTTAATTCCTGAATAAAGTTGATTAAATGACTATATTCGCCCATAAAATATACTCCATATATATATATGGTCACTTAACCTACTGAACAGAAGTCAAGTTTGACACTATGAATAGCCACACAGAATTTGCTTCTTTTAGGTCATTTGTTAGTATAGCCAACTGCCATAGGTCAAATGAAGTGTCCATTTGGGACAGACAAGCATGACCTCAAGGATGAAAAATAATTTTTATAACTCACATGTTGAAAAATTCCAGTAATTCAGTTTTAACCTAACTTGGTCTTTGTTGCAGTTTCCCATGAAAAAAATTCTCGTTTCAAGTATAGTGAAACGATTAACTAAGGTCAAAAACTGGAGCTCGATTAATTATGAGTTAAAAATCACTAATAGGTTTATGTCACATAAAAAATAGTGAGTGATTAAGGACAAAAAATAAAATGATTAACTAAAGTCAGACACAAGCCACCTGTTACTGGATACCAAGTGTTAAATTAATGCTCATAAATCTCGGCAAATTAATGATCATGATGATCAACATATAATGCACATATATATCACCCACAGGAACCCTAACTAGCTAAAAGTGGTTGCAAATGAAAAAGAAGGTAAATATATTTATGTACCTTGTGCCCAGGCTTGAGGTAGCAGGGCCCTGTGACTCTTGAAAATGACAATGCCGTAGATTGTGGAATAAGGCCTAGACTAATGACCTCGATAGTCATTTAATCACAAAGTACTCTCCCTATGAGAAAAGAAAAGTAAAAGAAAACTTTCTTAAAAAATAAAAGTAGAAATAATAATATTTATGCTTGATGTACTAAACTTTGATCTTGATCTCCATGAATGCATTTGGAATATGCTTGGCTCCTCATACGCCATCCGCGGAGGCCATCGAATCGTCGGTGGGCTCTACAAATGGCATACAGGGAGCCAGGCATATATCTATGCTCGATATCAAAAATCTCAAAACTACATAATTAAATATGCAATGGTTTTTTCTCTTAAATGGATTCCAATTAGCTTCAACTCAACCTATATGCATATTCAAGCCAGGATTTGAATATTGTTTGCGCCTCTTGTGAGATACAATTTTTAGGCCAATGGATAATATGGTGATGATGATGATTGATGGCTATGAAAATTAAACCTAGCTAGATATTTCTTTGCTTCATCATGGGGAAGATGAAGCTAGCTTGTTTTGAATTGCTTGTAGAGAAAGAGAGTCAGAATGGAGAGGATGGGGAGAAAAGAGGCATATGTTGAGGTGGAGGGAGAGAGAACAGGGAGATCTATTGAAGATAGTGGGATGGGAGGGAACCAGTGGGTTAGAGGGTCTAAGGTCTGGCTAATAATAGTGGGGTTTATTTGTAGTTTTCAGAGGGAAAGGAGGAAGATGTGGGGTTGTGGTTGCACCCTCAGGTCTAAGGCTCCTCACTAAATATAGACACCGACAGGGTGAGTGAGAAGGGAAAGAGAGAGAAGAATAAAAGAGAAAGAGTTTGTGGGGGAAATGGATTTGGTCACGGTGGGGTTTGCACGTAGGCATTTGGGTTCATGATAAATTTTATATTTAACACACACTGCACATGAAAGATTTTTAGGGTTGAAGTGTGAAAACAACATATATCCACATATATTATGTGCTGAAATCATATTTAATTATAATTTATTAAGAAAGTGTTGGCAGGGAGATTTGAATCATTAACTATAATGTCATAGAGATTTTGATACTATATCAAGAACTAATTTAACTCAAAAGCTTAAGCTATTAAGAGAAGGTGCATGATAGGTTTTATATCTAATACATCAATCTAAATCATCATAGAAACAACAAATGGGGAATGGATTTGGATTTGCTCATGTATTGAGCATCAAACATGACGGTCATGCCCCATCTAAAAAAGTACACTAGACAATAAAAAATAATAATCTAACCATATAAAACGAAACTTATCACCTCATGAATAACATACTAAATTCTTCCCTAAAATAGAGCATAAATGACTATTTGATCATTAACCCAAGTAGAAATAGCACAAATGAGACAAAAATTACTACTCAATAATTGGGTAGTCATTTGTGTTCCCTTTCATGCGAAATTTTAATATGTTATTTTTTTATATAATAAGTTTCATATTGTACAATTAAATTGTTATTTTCTCTTGTCTAATGAAATTGTTTAGATGAACATAACGGTCAATTTTGATGCTTAAACATGAGCAACTCCAAATCCAAATCCGGCACATACATGATAAGTAATGTACGCCCTAGTTATGAAAATTTTGGCAGGAAGAAAATGTGCAAGTTCAGATCCGTTTGTGGGTGTGGGTTGGATTACTAACCACGCAATTTCCTAAGCCAACCTTGTGGTGTTTGAAATCTCCTTTTCTGGATCGTAAAGTTAAGTGTGCTTTTCTCTTCTCTGAAGCTTATTTTGTCTCGGAGTGCTTGGAAGACATGGATTCCTCATCAGCCCAACTTTCTCTAAATAAAAATAAAGTTAAGAAAGATAAAGAAAGGGAAATATTACCATAATAATGTGTTCTCTTTTTCTTTTCCAGCCATCACTTCTTCTTCCTCCTCTTCATCTATTTTTTTTTTTAATCATATATTATATCAATTGATTTTATATCAGATCTCATTCTCTGTCTTACTTCTCATGTTTTACTATGATTGGTTAAACAAATATAAAATAATACTAATACCCATATTTTTTTTTTGGCCAATCATGAACTATAAAATAATATATAGAATATTGTACATGCCACCATTTGCTTCATAGATAGTTTTCCACTAAACCCTTTCTTTTTTTTAAAAAAAAAAATAGAATAATTCCCTTACCTACCCCTTGTCACACCTAATTCGCCACTTGTATTTCTGTTCAATGATCTGATAGCAACTCTCTTTTGATCGTTTGGTCTAACGCACTACAATTGTACATCCATGGGGTTTAGGAAGCTGTTAGGGATAGAATGTTGTCCCTTGAAAAAATGTTGAGCTCTTGACTATGTCTTTTGATTATTTATCTTTCCTATTTGACGATTTTTTTTTTTTTTTTGATCGGATTCTATTTGAATCTTTATACTATGCAGGTTTTTATATATATATATATATATATATATATATATATATACACACACACACATATAAAGACTAGTTTATATATGTTAGTGCTTAACAGTTAAGACTTAACGTAACAGAAATTAAAAAAAAAATTATAATAAAAACCTATTATTGGTTGTGAAATGATATAAATGGAGAACAATTTAGAGAAGACACAAGAATAGAGACAGTAAGAGAGCTATCTTCTTATTTCATTGTGTGTATTCTAATATGAACATTCAAGGAGGGAGTTTTTTCTTATTTCATCATTGTGTGTATTCATAGACAGTAAGAGAGCTGTCTTCTTTAAAACAGTTAACAGTTTTTTCCTTGGATGTCTATCACTTTAAAATGTGCGTCTTTAAAACCTTCAAAAAGGAAAAACTCTATGAGACAAAAACTTAGTGAACGAAAAAGAGTGCACCATTATTTCATATGCTACAGGATGTTGCCTCATTAAAAACCTTACAAGTAAAAACCCAATGAGAAAAAAACCATGGTAAAAGGGAAAAGAGTATAACACATATGAAAATATCAATTAAGATTTTTTAGTCAACGAACTCCAATATTGTGGACAAGCTTCTCAAATGTTAAAGTAGGAAGTGCCTTGGTGAACAAATTTGCTAGATTATTACATGAACAGAGTTGTTGGATGTTTATTTCACCATTCTTTTAAAGATTATGAGTGAAAAAGAATTTTGGTGAAATATGTTTAGTTCTATTACCTTTAATATACCTTTCTTTGACCTGAGTAATACATGCAATATTATTTTTATATAGGATTGTTGGAATCAATTTTCCTAAAGATCACCACAAGGCTCTTGTATATGTTGGATCACATATCTCAACCAAACACATTTTCAGCTAGCTTTATGCTATGCTACAATTTTTGCATGATTAGGTGATGTGGTTATTATTATTTGCTTCATAGACTGCCATGAAATGATTGTACTGCCACATGTAAGCAAATAGCTTATTTGTGATCTATTATTATGTGAATCAAATAAATATCATGCATTTGCATAACCTGTAAGGGCCCGTTTGGTGGGATAAGAGGTTTGGATAGGAGTAGAATAGGATAAGAGTTTGATAAATTTTTATTCGATCTAGTGTTTGATGCGCACCAAGTAATTTTTAAGATAAGTTTTGTTATTATATCATATATTTGAAGTGGACTAAATAATAACATAATATAATATAAGTTGTATTTAAATGATAAAATTATCTTTACAATTGAAATAATTCTAGTATCTCTACTAAGTGAGAGAGAGGGAACAATAGTGATGGTGGTGTGGCAGTGCCAACAACGGCAATGTTCGTGGCTTTGCTGGTTAAGGGGTTGATGGTGGTGGTGTGGCGACAATAATGCAATAGTGTCTCTATTGAGCAAATGGCATGTGATAGTGGTGGTTGTATGGTGGTGGCAACAATAGTGGTGACAATAGTGGTGGTGGTGGCTTTGCGAGATGAGGGTGCCGCAGTAGCAACAGTGGCTTTGCTAAGTGTGGGTGGTGGTAGCAGTAGTGGTGAGTTAGAGATAAAGTTGGGTGAGATAGGAAATTTTTTTTCTTATTCTATGCTATTCTCTCTTAAGTCTATTTCTCTCTCAAAATAAAATTTTAACTATGAGAGTATAATAGGATAGACAATAGGATAATTTTATCTTATCTTATTGGCTTACCAACTAAAAATAAAAATGGATAAGATATTATCTTATCCTATATCTCTTATCAGGTGCACTCATGGGTCATGTTGGGGTACATTTGAACTAAATAAACCCATATTCGTGGTATCTTTAATGTAGCAAAGTATATGCTACACTCCATTCCAATGCCTTTAAGTGGGTGAAAAACTGTATCTTGCTAATAGATTGACAACAAAGAAATATTAGGTTGTGTTTGACCAAAAGACACATTAGTGCCCCAATTGCACTAAGATATGGTATTTTAGGACCAAGTACTTCTTCACCATCTTCTTGAGGTCTAAAAGAGCATTTGTTTACATCTAAAGACCTTACTACCATTGTAGTGGTTATAAATGTGATTTGTATATATATAACTGATTTAGCACCTTTGTAATATAAGCTCCTTGGTGCCCAAAAATTCTGTTATTTAAATTTAGTATCAAGTAAGCTATATAAGTAGGTTGTAACAACATCCATAAAATGCAAACCAAGTTTTTTTTATGCACTGCTAGACCAATTAAGTAACGAAAAGTAATTACATCCACTATAGGTGAATATGTTTCATTAAAGTCAATGCTATATCTTTGTGAAAATCCTTAAGTAACAAGTCATGCTTTATATTTAACAACATTGCCTTTCTTATTTCATTTTTGCACAAATATTCATTTGTATCGAACTGGCTTTACACCTTCAGGTTTACGAACCACATGTCCAAAAACTTTTCACTTTGCAAGGACATTTAATTTTGCTTCCATTGCATCTTTCTATTTTGGCCAATCTTTTCTTTCTTTGCATTCTTGAACATATTTTGATTTATGATCATCATCATCTTTTACTATATCAAGAGCTATATTATATGCAAAAACATTGTCAACATTGATGTCATTTCAATTCCATCGTATTCCATTCATGACATAATTTATCAATATCTATTTATTTTCACATTTCTTAGATGCCTCAGTTCCTTTTAGAATTGAAACTTTAATTATGTCCAAGGACTCTTTAGGAGTTATCTTTGGGAACTCTTTTGGAGTCACCTAATCCTTGATTTAGCCATCTAAATTCTCAACTCTTTTTCTTTTTTGCGGATTCTTATTTTTGGAATCAGCTAGTTTGCCATGATTTTGGCATGCATTAGACTTGTTTGCAACAAAAGTTTGTCCTCTAGGGACATTAACTCTAATTGGAGCATTAACAGTTGGAATATGTGACTTAGTCACTTTCTTTGGGCCGGTGAACTAAGTTTGGCAACTAGTTTGTTAAACATTGTAAATGAATTATCTTTTGAACTTTCAATTCACATTGCTTAGTATGAGGATCAAGATGAGATAATGATTTCTCATTCTACCAACTTATTTTCTCCCCCCCTTCCCCCCAAGATAGGAAAAATTGTTTCATCAAAATGACAATTGACAAATTGGGCTATAAATAAATTTATGGCTATTGGTTTAAGATATCTTATTATAGATGGAGACTGATAACCAACATATATCCCCATAACCAATATAAATTGCACAACCAAATATTCTTAGATGAGAAATATTAGGTTCTTGACCAAACACCATTTGTAATATGGAGACTTTTGATAACTTGTTGGGCTGATGCTAATAGGTGCTGCAATATGCAAAATTGCATGTCGCCAAATAGATATTGGAAGCTTTGACCTCATAAGCAATGGTCTTACAATTACCTTTATATGCTTAATAAATGATTATGCAAGCCTATTTTGTGTATAAACATAAGCTACAAGATGTTCAACTTCAATCCTAATAAACATGCAATAATCATTAAAAGCTTGGGATGTAAATTCAACAACATTGTCAAGGTATATTTTCTTGATTGGATAATCAGGAAAATGTGCTCTTAATTTGATTAATTGAGTAAGTAACATTGCAAATGCCTGGTTGCAAGTTGATGATAAACAAACATGTGACCATTTAGTTAATGCATCAATTAATACCATAAAAGACCTTAATGGTTCATATGATAGGTGTATTGGCCAACATACATCGCCTTGTACCTATACATATGCTCTAAAAATGTGGGTGATTCACTCTCAACTTTTATACGTGATGGTCGAATAATCAACTTCCCTTGTGAACGAGCAACACATGAAGAATCACTAGATTGAAGAATCTTGTGGTTCTTCATTGTTTGTCCATAAGAATTTTCAATAATTGAACTAGGATAACCCAATTGGTCATGACAAACAATAGACTGATTATGATTTGTAAACTTCTAGTTTACATTGGCATGTGCCTCAATTAGACTTATATATGTATAGTACAATCTAGAAGAAAACATATGTAATTTTTTCAATACACATATTCTATCAACGTTCTATTTGAGATAATGCTTGTGATATAAAGGTTTTCAATATTTTCCTCATTTGTTGTCTCAATATAGTATCGATTTCAAAGAATATCTTTAAAATTTTAAAAATTTCTGAGATTTGTGGGAATATAAAGCATCATCAATGTGTAACCTTCTAGTAATAACACATTGGCTCTTCTAAAGTCTTAAGTTATTCTTGTACTACCAGATATAGTATTAACATTGGCTTCTTACATTACTAAATGAAAAATATATTTTCTATCATTGAGGATTTTATGAGTAGTTGGACTATTAGCCAGAAACAAAATCATCATTGCCAATACCCATAGATAGAGTTGCCATTTTTCAAAACAAAAATATAACAACCACTGTAAATAATTTGTGTATATATATATATATATATATATATATAAATTTTTTACTACTTGAAACAAAATGGAGTGCAAAATAGAATATGCTTAAAAATAACGTCACAAGTAAATTTTTCATTGCTTAAAGTGAAGGAAAAACTCATTAAAACAAGCTTTGATATTAAGTTCATTTTTGAATAGTCCCATAATCAATTAAGTGATCAATTTTTCCATTTGGGTTGGCAAAGAAATTAGTAACATCCAAGTATGAGACATTAATATTCTCATAATCAGAATCACCATCTTCAAAGGCAAAATTTATCTCAACCTTTTTGCCTTTGTTTTTAAGTGCCTCTTGGTACAAATCTACAAGATGCTTTGGCATATGACAAGTACATGCCCAATGGCCTTTACCACCACAACGGCAGCATGTGTTTCATACATGCTTGCTATTTTGCCCAATCTTTTGCTTTTCATTTTTACACTTTTTGGGAAAAATTGTGCTCTTAGTACCATCATGTCTATGATCACAACCACGTCTATGATTGTGACTACAACCATGATTTTGCCCATAATTATAGTGGTTATGTGCTGCTACATTCACTTTAGGGAATGGATTAACTCTAGTCAAACAAGATTCATGATTTTTTATGAGAAGTTCATTATTTTGTTTTGTGACAAGAAGGCATGAAATCAACTCAAATATTTCTTAAAACCTTTTTCATATTATTACTGCTATAGGAGCACATTGGATGCATGGAAAGCTCATTATTTTGTTTTGTAACAAGAAGGCATGAAATCAACTCAAATATTTCTTAAAACCTTTTTCACATTATTTCTGCTATAGGAGCACATTGGATACATGGAAAGTGGAGAATGTTTCTTCTAACATATCTTTATCAATGGTCTTTTCTCCACACAATATCAATTGAGAACTGATTCTAAATAATGCAGAATTATACTTACATAAAGTCTTAAAATCTTGTAAGCATAAATGCATCCAATCATAATGATCTTTAGAAAGGATTATAGTTTTAGCATGATCATATCTTTTTTTCAGATTGTTCCAAAGGACAAATGTATTCAACTTTTAACCCTTCATTAAAATAGTGGCAAAGAAATATCATGGACTTGGCCTTATTTTAATTAGATGTTTTATTGCCTTCTTAGTGTCTCCATGAACTTTTACATCTAAGTGAATTTTAACATTTAGTACCTATGATAAATAATTCTTTCTAGTAATTTCAAGAGCTATAAATTCAAGTTTTGCAAGATTCAACATATTTGAAACTATTATAAAATTACAAGACACCGTTAAGAAATATATGAGATAAATATCATTCACACACCTTAACCCCACTATCCCTCCGGCCAACCAATAACAATTACTTGGAAAGAAACCTTTTTGATCCATTCAAATCCCAATCTCTATGGTTAATTTTACCCACACTCCCTCTCCACTGTTATCATTGGCACCGCATCTCCATCTCCAATCAATTCTTGCTGCAAGAAAACAAGAATTAATCAATTTCATTGGATAAAGAATTTGTGAAGGAAAAAAACAAGGAGAAAAGGAGAGAGAGTGAGAAAAATAGAGCACAAAAATTGATCCATTATATTCATTTCTACATTACCATTCCTTGATTGTGCTTTCAACATCACCATCTTTCCCTTCATCTCCGTCCTTCTCGTCCCTTCTGTTCTATCTTGCTGCTTCATCTTTCACCTTCATCTCAGATCCATATTCCTAACCCATTAACAGGATTTCAACACACCCATCGTGGCTTCTTTTGCTTCCCTCATTAGCAACTCCACTTGCTCCTTAACTTCCATTAAATATTAAATGACACATGGATTCTGATGCAAATATTCGTTCTTTGAAGAACTTGCCATTGAAATCTGCCCCACAAACCCAGTATTTGAAGAACTCATACATCACAAGTACTTCACCTTTTTAAACTCTGAATGATCACAGAATTGTTAAAACAATATATTAAGATGATGCAGATTCACAAGCCAACTGCACAATCTCTCAAGAGGTTCATTCTCTGCTGTGAACAGCGGTGAAGACTTTGATCCCCCAAAACCAGTTTTTTGTGATAGCGATCAAGTTTGCTTTTAATTGGACACAACTGAGGTCAGTTATAGAGATGTTTGTAGAATAGCTTTTGATGGCTTCTAGACATGGCTTTTAAGTAGTTAGAAAAAGCACATGAACACTTGCAATACCAAATGGTAAAAGAGAAAATTATACCATATTGATCCAAAGCTAGATGAAAATATAAATTACAGATCTAGACGCCCCACTAGAAAATCAAATAGAGAGAATCATGTGGCCTAAGACACACCTGTTAGTTTGAGAATGTGACTTGGGCAGAGTATCGTATAGCATTTCCCTTATTGCTTACATAACCGAAAAACAAAAATAGAAGTCTGGATTCATAACATATTCATTCCTCCCTTTAGTGGCTACAACGGGAAATAACCTATTTCATCCAAGCTCACACAATTGCTATCCAAATAAGGTCAATAAGGCTTCCACCTTAGACTTCTATAACATTGCTCTCCATGCCTTTCTTGCACATAATCCAGCTATGGAAACATGTGATAAAGCAATTTGTCTGCAAATTGTGAATACATCGATCTCCACCGCTTCCATAAAAGGATGGGTAGAACAACCATTCCAATGCCAAAAGTGAAACCCAATTCAACACTTAAAATTTCCAATCAATTGAACCTGTATTAAAAAGCAATGTTCTAGAAGGTGGTGGCACTCCATCACAACAATTTTGGGTCAATGGAGGTCCACATAATCCTTTATTGCCAGGAAGATACTTCTAATGATTGAAGTTACGTACCTGTTGGAATTCTTCCCACCAAATGATTGAAGGAGAGGTTAAGAAATGAAAGGAAAGATAAACTTGCAAGCTGCTTGGGAATTTCTCTGCTCAAAGAGTTATTTGATAAATCTAAAGACTCGAGATTTTTCAGATTTCTCAAAGATGATAGAATATGACCCCAGAGAACATTATGTGATATGTTAAGAATTTATAGTGCTTTAAGTTTTCCAATCTCATAAGGAATTGGTCCTTTGAATTTGTTACAAGACAAGTCCATGGAAGTGTAGATACTGAGGATTTTACTAGCTCGTATTCCAGCCCTTTCCTCGTGACTATCACCTTGTCCTGGTAAGAAATGTGACCATACTCTAGAACCTCAAATCGAAGATGATTGAGCTTTGACAGTTTCTCATCATTTTCATTAGCCATCATCCACTTCCAAGTTTTGAAGAATGCTGATGGAATTGCCACTAAAACCAGGGTATTACAACCATTAAACTGAAATCTGTTATTTATTCGAACGGATAGTTAGTTAGCAGTTAGTGGTTAGTTAGAAGTTATCCACTGTTAGTTATGTCCTTCCTCTTGTATAAAAGCAATTGTACATGGCATTACCAGATCAATGAAAACAATTCTACTTTCCAGAACTCAGTCTCAATATGGTATCAGATGAATAACTCCTTCCCTTAGCAAATAACCTGTCAGAATTTTTAGACAGTTCTTGCTTCTTCCTGCCATCATCCATGGCTGCTGAAGATATTACCAACCCTTACTACCTCCATCCTTCTGATTCCCCTGGAATCATTCTCGTCTCCCAACAACTAGCAGGAGATAACTACAACTCATGGCGTCGATCCATGAAAATGGCTTTGCTAGCCAAGAACAAGTTTGGATTCCTAGATGGCTCCATTCCATGTCCAGACATTTCAGATGCAAGATATCTCGCTTGGCAACGCAACAACAATATAGTTGCTTCTTGGCTCTTGAACTCCATCTCAAAAGAAATTTCTGCAAGTGTCATATACTCATCCTCTGCTGCAGCAATTTGGCAAGATCTTGAAGAACGCTATCAGCAGTGTAGTGGTCCTCGAATCTTTCAACTGAAGAAGGACCTCATGAACACTACTCAAGGCTCCATGTCAGTAAACCAATACTTCACGAAACTCAAGGCAAGCTGGGAAGAGTTGGGAGAATTCAAACCACATCATACCTGTTCTTGTGGTGGTGTCAAACCACTTACAGATTACATGCACATGGAATATGTTCTTTCCTTCTTGATGGGGCTTAATGATTCTTTTACACATGTTAGAGGTCAAATTCTTCTACTTGATCCAATTCCTCCCATCAATCGTGTCTTTTCATTAGTCCTGCAAGAAGAAAAACAACGTGAAATGGGCACTGTTCTTTCTCAAAACGAAACTCAATTAGCCTATGCTGTATCACAGTCCACTCCCAAGAACTATAATCATAAAGGCAAGCCCTCTAAGAAAGATCGTCCCTTGTGTGCCCACTGTGGTATTCTTGGTCACACCAAGGACAAATGCTTCAAGCTACATGGCTATCCTCCAGGCTACAAGAAATCAAGACAACCTTTTCATGCTGTGAATCAAGTGACTGACAATGGTGCTTCTGATGGTGGAAATGATGCGAGTTTCCAGTTAACCTGGCGGCAATACCAACAATTGTTGCAACTCCTTCAATCTCAAATATCACAAACCACAATTCTAGCCAGCAATACACAATTGATCCAAATACAATTGGTAAAATCCTTTCTGCTTAGAAGTTATCCACTGTTAGTTATGTCCTTCCTCTTGTGATTCTTGGGTTGTAGATTTTGGAGCTTCTTCACATATCTGTTGCAGTCTACCTATGTTCACTTCATATAAATTGCTTCATAATCGTTTTGTCACATTGCCAAACAAAACTATCATACCTGTTACTGCTGTAGGTACAGTTCAGTTAAATTCTTTCATTTCTCTCAATAATGTTCTTTACATTCCTCAATTTCATGTCAATCTGCTATCCGTTGGAAAGCTACTCAAAAACTCTTCATATCTGGTCATATTTTTTGCTGATTCCTTTATCATTCAGGATCCCACACAATTGAAGATGATTGGCAAGGGTGAACTCCATGATGGCCTCTACTATTTCAAGCCAATTGCTGGTTCAAAATCTGACATAGCTGCATTAGTTCCTAGTCCTTACATCTCTACTGTATCTGAAAAGAAAAACAATTCTCTTAGTCACACACATACTCAAAATGCTACCTTGTGGCATAATAGGTTTGGACATTTATCTGATAAGGTGTTGAGAATTCTTAGTAATAAAATTCCTTTTGTTTGTCCAAATGCATATTCTTCTCATTCTTGTAACATTTGTCCTCTATCAAAGTTCAGAAAATTATCCTTTGTTTCTAACTAACCACTAACTGCTAACTAACTATCCGTTTGGATAAATAACAGATTTCAGTTTAATGGTTGTAATACAGGGGACGCAAGGTCAATAATCTGAAGTTGTGACCAGCTTGCTTGGTTACTGGACATTCTATGGACCCATAAAATTTGTTGAATCGCAGAATTAGAACACGTAAGTTTGGTAAGCTCTCTAACCAGCAAGGAAACATATCATCAATCAGGTTGTTTCCAACATCTAAAACCTCTAGCATGTTGCAAATTGCCAGATAATTGGGAAGCTTTCCTTATAGAAAATTACCGTTGAGTTGTAGGGTTCTCAGGTTAAATGATCCTGGAATGGTGTCTATACCGCCAGTGAGTTTGTTCTTGCTCAAATTTAATACACTGAGTATTCCATTCATTGCCACTAAACATTTGGGAATGGTGCCAGCCAAGAATTTTTTGAGAGGTCAAGAACTTCAAGATTTGTAAGATTGCATATTGATTCTGGAATACTCCCATGGATTTTATTGCTTGAAAAAGATAAAAATAAAAAGGTAAGGGGGGATATACTCAGTGCTTGATGGAATAAGAGAGCTAAAGTTATTGCAGGAATAATCTAAAAAGGTGAGCTCTTGAGGGAGAAACGAAGAGGCTTCTGGAGGTGGTTGGATTGAAGATCAATGATTTTCAAAGGTGGAGTAATACTCTGCAGAGGCTCTTCCCAGTCCCTCAAATAATTTTGAGACAGATTCAAATGAGAATAGTAAGATTCCAAATCCACGAGGTATAGTCCCCAAAATATGATTTTTTTTGAAAGGTCGAGATAAAGAAGATTAGATTGATTTTTCAGAAATTGTGGAAGTGATGTCAAATTGCAAGAAGCCAAACTTAACGACCTTATGGTGGGGAAAGATGCAAAGGAAGTGTCTGCATCGATAATTTATAGATTGTTAAAGGAAAGGTCAAGTTTTTTGAAGTTTCCAAGTTTCCTAATCATATTGATCTCTAACCCACCACTTAAGTTGTAGGAAGAAAGCTCCAAACCACAAATTTGGGTGTGTTGAAACAAAGAGAGGGGAATAGGCCCATCCAAGTAATTGTAGCTCAAAACAAGGTATTGTACTCTGAGTTGGAAGATACAGAGAGGAATAGGCCCTTCCAAGTAATTACTGCTTAAATCCAGGAAATTGATTAGGGAGGAAGATGCATTTGAAAATTCATCCAATCCACTAAATTGGTTATGGGAAAGCCGAATATGCTGCAAAACTGGGAGTTTAAAAAGAGATGAAGGAATTCTACCATTTATGGAATTATGTTCTAAGTTGATGCTGACAAGATTTTGCTGTGCTTCAAAATAAACAGATGATGGGATTAGACCTATGAAGTTGTTATATGCTAAGTTTAGATCAGTCACCTGTATGAGTTTTGAGATTTGAGATTGAATTTGGAAGTGTTCCATGAAATTGACAGTAAGAAAGATCAAATATGGATAACTGTCTTAGATTATTTATTGAATTGGGTAATACTCCAGAGAAAGCTGTCTTACGTACCACCAGTGTCCGAAGAGATCCACTGAGTGGGAAATCTGGGAAATAACCGTGAAGACCAATGTTATATGATATGCCAATGGAGGTCAACGCTGGTACTTGAAAGATCTTCTGAGGAAATATTCTTCTCAAATAGCAATTACTGAGATGCAGAGTCAAGCTTGTGAAATTAGCAAAGAATTCTGGCACTGAGGATGACAAATTGTTCTCATTGAGATGAATGACTGACAGATTCTTCAGTCTTGCTAAGGAAGAATCCATTGGACCTGAGAGATTGCAGTATGGCATGCTCAATTCCTGTAGAGCAGGTAATGCTGACAAAGCATTGCACCATTCCTGTCCTTGAGCTTATACACTTACACTATCTAAATACAGCTGGCGAATAGAAGTTAGGTTTTTGACAAGATTTTGCAGATTTAGATTCTCAAGTTTAGACTATTTAGATAATAAGAAGAGATATCAAGAGTGACCAACCTTGTTAGCTGACAGAATTCCATTGAAACTTGTCCGCTAAAGCCTTCTTTTGACAAACTCAGCTAACTTAAATTCCTCAAATTGTGAAATCCAGATGGGATCACATAATAGAAGTTGTTGGCCAGATTCAAAATCTCCAGATTTTGAAGTCTGAAAAGGGTACTTCTATTGTGAAAAACGCCATCTATGAATTCGCCATTGAGGTCAAGAACAATAACATGTTCGTCTTTGATGCAAGTGACACCAATCCATTGACAGCAATCAAGACTTTGATTCCATGACAGCAGCTTAATGGTACGGCTGGTGCTGAATTGAAGGCTGTTCTTCAGTTGGAGTAGCAGCATTGGCTGATCATCTAGACATTGGCTAGAACCCCGAGGATGAAAATTTTGAGGTGCGAGCAGCAGAACAATATCACTAGAAGTGACAAGATCGGTTGATTTCTCATTTCTGTATATTTTTGTTCCTATTAATCTAAGAATATTCCTTGATGTTTAAGAGTAACAAAATACCCATTTATATTTGGACAATTTGAATGTTAGAGCACACTAACACATAACTGAAGTATAAAACGAGAGAAATAAATTCTACTACATGTAACCAAGAAGTCTACCGGGAAATTATTGTCTTATTTCCACCTGTTTAATTAGAAATCAACTTTCATACGTTAGCTTTGAAATATCATGTTTAATTTCTTAGTCTATTATTGAAAAAGTCCATGGTTTATGGAAATATGTAGAAGTAGTGCTTTTGGAGGAAGACAAATTGAAAATATAAGAAATAGCGAGGAAATTTCCTACTCATATATTTTCTTTTCATCCTTTTGTTCCTTGTTTCAACATACATTTTAGTTTTTTCTTTTTGAGTTTTAGCAAAGTCATAACAAAGGTACAAATCATATTTATATTAAACATAAAAAAAATTCTCTTTTTATCCTTTACATTTATAATTTTTATTAATTTTGTCATTCATATTTTAAATTTATCAATTTCATCTCTTAGAATTAAAGCTATTATAAAATTTGTCTTTAATTTTATCATTTGTACTTAAAAACTTCTTCATTTTAAATTATGTTTAGGAGTTTGGAGGAAAAGAAAAATGAGGGAATTAAAGGGGAAGGGGAATAGAAAGTTTATATTCATTTTTGTTTTAAAGCATCAATTTTGTAAGAGATAGAGTTTATTAAAATTATGTTTAGGAGTTTGGAGGAAAATAAAATGAGGGAATTAAAGGAGGAGAATCCAGACCACTAAGATCAATGTCTATTGGTATTCCTATCATTTTTAGTTATTAAACTACATTACAAAAAAAGTGCCCCGCAACATACTGCGGGCATTCAAATCTAGTTATTGTAAAGTTGAGATTAGGAGTTCTTCCCAATATTGCATTTTCCTTGAGCCACATGGCGCCTTCATTTTTAAAAAAAGATGAAATCTCTATTTCAAAATATACATTGTTTTAGAATTTCTGTTTGTTTTAAATTTTTTGTATTTAAAGTTTGGTCAATTTTAATAAATTGAAATAGTCAAATTTTAATAAAATTATTAATTAAAAACTTCTTAATATTATAACCTTAAACAGCATATATTATATGTTCCAAATAGCTTAAAACCATTGCGTAACTTGGAAAAAGAAAATAATTTTTGACCATAAATAATTTTCTTTTTAAACAAATTTGTAGTCAATAATTTTTTGTATATTCCATGTTCAAACACGTACATATATACACCATCAAAACCCTAGGTTACGCAAGTTACGTCTATCATATTTACAAATTCCTAAGGTACATGATTATTCTAGAATATTTGCATAATTATCTCTTTGATATTTACATGTTTATCTCCTAAACTATTGGGGATGATACATGTTTATCTCCCAATACTCCCCCTGATCGAGTTGGAGCATGGTAATGACGAATGCCCAACTTGCTCAAGAGGAACTCAAATTTCTGCTTTCCAAGAGCTTTGGTTAATATATCTGCAAGTTGGTTGTAAGTTCGAAAATGTAGAATAGTAACGTTGCCGGCTTGTAGTTCATCACGAATAAAATAAGAGTCTACCTCAATATGTTTGGTGCTCTTGTGAAAAACCGGATTAGCAGTAATATGAATAGCTCGTTGGCTACCACAGAAAATGCGCATGGGTTGGGAATGAGGAACCCCTAAATTATTCAAAATGGCCTTGAGCCACTTCAATTCACATGTTGGTACTCGGCCTCTGCAAAGGAACAAGAGACTGCAGCTTGCTTCTTTGTTTTCCATGAGATGGGAGATCTACCTAGCAACACAAAATAACTTGTCAACGATCGCCGTCTAAGTGGACAGCTTGTCCAATCGTAGTCACAATAAGCATAAAGCTGAAGATGACTCTCAGAACGAAGGAATAAGGATTCCTTTAAATATCGAAGTACTTCCAATGCTTCTGTAATGGATTTTGCATGAATTGACTAAGATATGAATTGAATAACACAACTTTGGCCAAGAGATGGTTACGTAGATCAACCTCCCTACAGGCCATTGATATTTCTCAAGATCCGCCAATGGAAGGCCATCAACCAAGGCCAAACCGGGATTCTGCTAAATTGGGAAAGCCACAGGTTTGGCACCCAATAATCATCTCTCTGAAATAATATCCAAAGCATACTTACGTTGACACAAAAAATCTACTAGGTCCTCTAGAGATCTCTAGACCTAATAAACACTTCAAAGTGCCCAGATCCTTCATGTAGAAGCAGTGGCTAAGATATTGCTTGAATTTTCCATCACTTTTGGATTGTTACCTGCAATGATAATGTCATCAACATACACAAGAACGCTGAAGATCACATTGTCCTTGTGATATTAAACAATGAGTAGTCAGCATTAGACTGGGTGAAGCTGTACTTTCTCAGGGCTATTGCAAGTTTTGCAAACCAGTTTCAGGGAGCTTGCCTCAAGCTATATAAGGATTTGCACAATTTACAAACTTTCCTAGGACCTGTACTAGAAAACCCCAGTGGTAAGTGCATATATACTTCTTCGTCAAGGTCACCGTGCAAAAATGCATTGTGAACATCCTAGTATCCAAGACTGATCTGCTGCTACAGCTAAAAGAGTGCGTACTATTACCATCTGAGCCACGGCTGCAAATGTCTCATTTTAATTAATCCCTTCCTTCTGATTATCTCCCTTGACAACTAATCTTGCCTTTTGGCATTCTATGGTGCCATCTGAGTTGTATTTGACTTTGTAGACCCATTTGAATCGAATGGCCTTTTTACCAGGTGGTAGAGTCTCCAATGTCCAAGTCCCATTTCTTTCCAAAGCTTCAATTTCTTGTTTCATAGCATTACACCATTTTGCGTCTCGCGTTGCTTCTAAAAATAAATGGATTCATGTCCTGTAGTAATTGCAGCAAGAAACTTTCTGTGTCGCATAGAAAATTTGTTGTAAGTCACATAATGTGCAATAGTATACAGCGTACCTGTGGACTTAGACGGTGTAGATATGGAAGCAACGGGGTCAGATGAGCAGTGCATCGTGTGGCATATATAACCCTTCAACCTGTTAGGTGGGCGGCGTGCTCGGTGACCACATCCAAGTGGTGCTTCGGTGTGGTTTGTTGACTCATTACTGTGATTACTATGGTCAACAGTGGCTGACATATCCTGAACCGTGAGCACTCTTTTGCTAGACCATCGACACATCAACTCCTGTGGCAGGTGTATCTTGAACCATGAGCGCTTCTTCAATGCCACTTGTGCCATCAACTTGTGTGGGGTTATCGTCTATGAATGGGGACCCATCATTCCACAAGGTATTTGTGTGGGAGTGATTTTGCATAATGCTTTTCTAAAAATATGGGAATTCTGTCTCACAAAACACAACATCCTCTGCATGAAAATACTCATTATTATCAAAGTAATATAGACGCCACCCTTTTTTTCCAAAGGGATATCCCACAAAAACACATTTTTTACTTCGTTTCCCAAATTTCTCTTTTTGTCGAAGTCGATTCTGAGCATGACATAAATATCCAAAGGTCCGAATATGTGAATAACAAGGAGGCTTACGAGAAAGTTGTTGGGAAAGTGGGATGCACAATAGAATAATTGTGGGCAAATATTAATACATCTTTCTCTGCTTAAATGAACTTTGAGAAGTTAAATAAAATAAAATTGCATAAATTAAAAATCACTAAAAAACACAATTTTTAATGTGGAAAACCCCCTCAATGAGAGGTAAAAACCATAGGACACTAGTCCAAAAAATTTCACTATCAATAATAAATGAGTACAGTAAAGAGTCTTCAACAAATCACCAAGACTCACTTCAGCCCCTACTCACTATAAATAAAGTGAAATCTTACCACTACAAGTTGACCTAACAGTATAAAATCAACCAAATAGAGAAACAAACCAACCAACAAAGAAGCAGAAAATAATTTGATTACACAGATAAAACACTCACAGTGCAAAGAGCAACATATTGAAATTTCATGAGAAACGATAAAGAAATGACCATCCAACCAAGAGCACAAAGTGAGCAAAACTTCTCTTCTTCATGTTTCACGTTGCTGCTAGCTGCCTCCCTCTTTTTTCACTCCCTATTTTTCCTTCTTTCAAGTAACCCTATTTTATTTGTTAATTATGAGCCCTTCATGGGCTTACTTGAGAGGGACCCATAACAAACTCCCCCTCCGACTCATGTGGGGGTATGTGCCAAACCAACACCCACACAACAAGCTTCAAACTTTCCCCTAGGTAGAATCTTTGTCAACATATTTGAACAATTGTCATTTATGTGAATTTTCACAAGCTCAAGTGACCTAGAGTCTAGAACATCTCGTATCCAATGATACTTCACATCAATGTGTTTACTTCTACCATGGAAAGTAGGGTTCTTGCACAAATAGATAGCACTCTGACTATCACAATAAAGAATGTACCTCTTCTGTGTAAATCCAAGTTCACATATGAACTTCTTCATCCAAAGCAACTCTTTACATGCTTCAATAGTAGCAATAAATTCAGCTTCTATAGTAAACAGTGCAACACATTTTTGCAACTTAGATTGCCATGCTATAGCTCCCCCTGCAAAGGTAACCAAGTAGCCAGAAGTACACTTTCCCCAGCTAAGTTTGAATCTGTGTAACCATGAAGAACAAGTTCACCAATTCCTAAACAAAGTTTCAAACTAGAAGTGTCTCAGAGATATCTCATAATCCACTTTACAGCATTCCAATGTTCTCTACCTGGATTAGAAAGAAAACGACTAACAACACCAACTGCATGAGCTATATCTAGCCTTGTGCAAACCATAGCATACATCAAACTGCATACTCCAGGTCTATAAGGAATATGCTGCATTCTAGCTTTCTCATCATCATCAGAAGGAGCATGTCTAGTGCTAAGCTTAAAGTGATTAGCAAGAGGTGTGCTTACCGCTTTAGCTTTATTCATGTGGAACCGCTGAAGTACTTTCTCAATGTACTTCTCTTGAGACAACCATAGCTTCTTGCTTTTTCTATCACGGATAATCTCCATCCCTAAAATTTGTCTTGCCGGTCCCAAGTCTTTCATTGCAAAAGATTTACTAAGCTCTTTTTTCAACAAGTTAATTCTAGAAGAATCATGACTTACAATCAACATGTCATCAACATAAAGCATTAAAATGATGAAGTAATTATTAGAGAATTTTCTCACAAATGCACAATGGTCAGAAACAGTCTTTTTATATCCCTGTTAGATCATAACAGACTCAAATTTCCTATACCACTGTCTCGGAGGTTGTTTTAACCCATACAAACTTTTGGTTAACTTGCAAACATAATCTTCTTTACCCTTCACCACAAAACCCTTAGGTTGCTTCATGTAAATATTTTTTTTCCAAATCACCATGAAGGAAAGCTATTTTAACATCCATCTGCTCAACCTCTAAATCAAGGCTAGCTGCTAGACCAAGAACAACTCTTATAGAAGACATTTTAACAATAGGCGAGAAGATTTCCTTAAAGTCAATGCCTTTTTTCTATTCATAGCCTTTAACAACCAATCTAGCTTTATATCTTGGAGTTGAAGCACTCCCCTCATTCTTCAATCTATAAATCCACCGATTATTCAAAACTTTCTTACCCTCCGGTAATTTGACCAACTCAAAAGTATGATTGTCATACAAAGATTACATTTCATCATTCATAGCTGCAATTCCTTTAGCCTTGTCCTCAATTTCCATAACAACTTCATAAGACTCAGGTTCTCCTCCATCAGTAAGGAGAATAAAATCATCTGAAGAATAATGAGTAGAAGGAATTTTATGTCTTACAGACCTCCTAAGTGGAACTGTAGGTTTATCAACAACTCTATGGGCAGGAGCATCTACAATAGTATTATCACCACCATTATTCTCAACTTGAACATCTTGAACATTCTCACCATTATTATCATGCTCAATTACATTAGGTGTCACAGAAACTAGAGTTGGAGTTGGATCTAAGTCAACCAGGCCACTAACACTACTAGATTTTGACTTCTTTGCCTTGTCAATATCTTCAATAGATTGATCCTCCATAAAAATAGCATCACGAGTTCTCACAAGCTTCTTTTCAACTAGATTATAAAATCTATAACCAAAATCATCATGACCATAGCTAATAAAAACACATTGTCTTGTCTTAGCATCTAACTTGGACCTTTCATCTTTAGGTACATGTATAAATGCCTTACAACCAAATGATCATAATAAACATCTTTACCATACCACACTCTATCAGGAACATCAGATTGCAAAGCAACAGCAAGAGATAAATTAATAACATGAGCAGCAATATATAAAGCCTTACCCCAAAAAGAACCAGGTAACTTTGCTTTTGAAAGCAAACATCTAACTCTTTCAACTAATGTTCTTTTTATCCTCTCTGCTAGACCATTCAGCTAAGGAGTCTTGGGAGGTGTCTTCTGATGTCTAATACCATGTTGCTTGCAATACTCATCAAATGATCCACAATATTCACCGCTATTGTCATTGCGAATGCATTTCAGCTTCTTTCTTGTTTCTCTCTCAACAGAAGCCTGAAATTGCTTAAAGACACTGAGTACTTGATCCTTTCACTTCAAGGCATAAACCCAAAGTTTCCTTGAACAATCATCAATAAAGGTCATAAAATAAAGTGAACCACTAAAAGTCCTTACCTTCATAGGACCACAAAGATCTGAATGCACTAACTCAAGCAACTCTAATTTTCTTGAAGGTGGATTGCTTTTGAAAGAGACTCTGTTTGTTTCCCAGCCAAGCAGTGAGCACATTTTCCCAGTCTTGCATTTTTTAAACCTGAAAGAAAATTTTTCTTGGCCAAACAATTAAGTCCCTTCTCACTAATATGGCTAAGCCTCCTATCCCATAATGTTGAAGAACTATCAACCTCAACTGCATTAACAGTATTAAAGAAAACTGAACATTTGATCCAATACAAACCAGAAAATTTCTCACCACGTGCTACAACCAAAAAGCCCTTAGTGATTTTGCACTGTCCATCACCAAAAGAGCTAAAATAACCATCATCATCAAGCACACTAGTAGAAATCAAATGTAAATGGATGTCAGGTGCATGTCTGACATTCTTCATAAGTAGCTTTGCCCCATTACTAGTTTACAAAATAATAGTCCCAATGCCAACAACTTTTGACAGACCATCATTACCCATCTTTAATACACCATAATTACCTGGAGTATAAGAAGTGAAGAAATCCTTCCTTGATGTCACATGAAAGCAGGCACCACTGTCAATAACCCAACTGGATTCATTTGAGACAACATTAATCAGGTTCTCAGCATAAACAACTACAAGATCTCCTAATGTAGTAGTGGCATCTCGATCATCATTATCATTATCTTTGTCATTCTTGCCTTTATTTTTGTTCTCTTTTTTCCACTTAAAACAATACCTCTTGATATGCCCCTTTTTCTTGCAATGATGACACTCAAGATTTTTGTACTTGGACCTTCATTTGCTTCTACTGTTACCTCTACCATATTCTTTCTGATCTCTTTCTTTATTTCTCCCCCTGTTTTCAGTAATTAAAATCTCAGATTGTAAAGCAGATGCCTCTTGAGTTCTTCTTCTCATTTCTTCATTCAAGATAGCAGTTTTCACAAAATCCATAGATACAATACCACCAGGAGCAGAACTTGTCAAAGACACTCGGAGATTTTCCCAAGAATCAGGTAAAGTATTAAGTAACCAAAGTCCCAAAATTTCATCTTCAAATTTAACACCCATGCCAAGCAATTTGTCAAAGCAACCTTGAAATGTATTCAAGTGATAAGAAATAGAACTACCTTCCTTGTACCTCAAATTCATACCTTGTTTAAGCAAAAATAATTTGTTGTTGGCAGATTTAGAAGCATACAAGGATTCAAGCTTTTCCCACAAAATTTTGGCATTTTAGTCATTGGAGACATGATTCAAAACATTATCATCTATCCATTGCCGAATGAAACTACACACCATCTCATGTTCAAAAAGCATTCTTCTTCAATTTTAGAATCAGGTTTCTCAGAACCAAATACAGGCAAATGTAGTCTTTTCACAAACAATAAATCTTTCATTTTGTCTTCATATATGATAATTTGTGCCATTCAAACTGATCATTCTGCTATAATTAGCCTCCATCTTTCAATCAAGCAAAACTCACATAAAAGAACCAAAGCTCTTATGCCACTTGTTGGGAAAGAGGGACGCACAACGTAATAATTGTGGGCAAATATTAATACATCATTCCCTGCTTAAATGAATTTTGAGGAGCTAAATAGAATAAAATTGTACAAATTAAAAATCACCAGAGAACACAATTTTTAACGTGGAAAACCTCCTCAATGAGAGGTAAAAACCACGGGACACTAGTCTAGAAAAATTCACTATCAATAATAAATGAGTACAACAAAGAGTCTTCAACAAATCACCAAGACTCACTCCAGCCCCTACTCACTATAAACAAAGTGAAATCTTACCACTATAGATTGACCTAACAGTATAAAATCAACCAAATAGAGAAACAAACTAACCAACAGAGAAGCAAAAAAATAATCTGATTACACAGATAAAACATTCACAGTACAAAGAGCAACATACTGAAATTTCATGAGAAATGATAAAGAAATGACCCTCCAACCAAGAGCATAAAGTGAGCAAAACTTCTTCTTCTCTTTTTCGTGTTTCACGTTGCTGCTGGCTGCCTCCCTCTTTTTTCACTCCGTATTTTTCCTTCTTTCAAGTAGCCCTATTTTATTTGCTAATTATGGCCCCTTCATGGGCTCACTTGAGGAGGACCCATAACAAAAGTAGCTCATATGGACTGTTGCCATTATGCAAGGTAGTGGGAGGATGGTTAATATAATACTCAGCAGTAAGAACATACTCACCTCAAAATTCAATAGGCAAGTTTGCTTGGAACCGAAGAGCTCGGGCTACATTTAGGATATGTGTATGTTTTCTTTCCACTCTCCTATTTTGTTGTAGAGTGTCAACCATAGATGTTTATAGAAGGATTCATTGCTTAGCAAAATAATTGTTTAGAGTTCTGAATTCTATTCCGTTATGCTTCTCACAACTTTAACTTTGGCATTAAATGGTGTCATTACCATAGCACAAAAAATTTTAAGAAGCCCTCCTACTTCATTTTTTCAGCCTCAAATATATCCATATAGAATGAGAGAAATCATCAACAATTGTTAAAAAAATAACTAGCATCACAAGATAAACGAACTCAATAAGGTCCCCAGATGTCACAATGTATTAATGATAAAGGTTCACTTGCTTTATTAACACTAAAGGAAAAAAATCTCTAGTTTGTTTAGCTCTTAAACAAACATCACATTTGTCTTTATGTTAATCATTTCCAGTAGTATGAATACCGGAAGCAATTGAACCACTTGACTAGACGGATGTCCCATACGCCTATGCCACATCGTGAAGGAGTCAATGCCACTAGTCTTGTATACCAGTACACCAGTGACTACAAAAATGATAGACCCTGTAAACTTGCTCACCCGCACCAATCATTGTCCTCGTACAACAGTCCTGTATCACACACAATTTATCAGAAAATGCAGAAGTACAATGTGAGTCTCGGCCCAACTAAGACACAAATAAGATTGCATTCTAAATTTGGCATGTATAGAACATGCTTTAATATCAACCCTTTTCCTCAAGGTTCACGATTCCTTCCTTTATTGTTGTTGCATCCCTTCCGTTGGGAAAACTAATGGGACAAGGTGAGACATCAATCACTCGTGTCAATAAAGTTAGATTCCGTCATATCGTTAGAAACCACTTGTATCCAGTAGCCAATTAATTTACACTTACTGGTAAGTTTTTCAGTGGATGAGGCAACAGGTTTGCGACTGTTAATTATACCCATCAATGCAGTTCATTGATCATTATTAAGACCAGGATAGGCCCCACGTTCATCAGCTAGTCCCCCTGATTGTGGGCCGGTTGCACCATGAGTGGCCTTTGTCTGTGTGGCATTGGTTGTGCCTCGACCGCGCCCAACACCTTTGCTGTGTCCCCGAGCACTATGCTCTCCTCCTCGTCCACCTTTTCCAAACTGCCACCAATCGAGATACCTGATAATTTGGAAACAATCACTTGCCTCATGTCCATGCTTCCCACAATGAGTGCATGTTGCATCTACTTTGCTCGTACTAGACAATGTGGTCACTGCAAAACTCACCATATTGCTTCTTTCATTGTGTGATCATGCCGCAGCTTTATGAGTTTCTTTGGTCATAATCATGGCATAGACATGGTTGATCTTAGGCAGCGGCGACATGCTCAAAATATTGGACTTGATTGTTCCAAATATTATGTCATCCAGGCCCATCAAGAATTGATGGACTTTCTCCTTTTCACTTTCTTGTGCTAGTTCTTGTGCTGCATCACATGTGCAACCCATGTAGCTACAAGTTGGATTCTTCGCATACCTGCCACGCTCTTCACACGTGGTCTCCAGCTTTCCATAGTAAGCGGCAACACTCTGTCCTGATTGCTTGCAGTTCTCAATCTTGTTCTTCAACTGATGTATCTGCACATCACTCTCAACTAACAAGAGTTCCTTCAAATCTTCCATAAGTCCTTCACATCTTCCACGTAGGACAGGCTAGATCACATGTAGGAGTGTTAAATATCCATCCAACCAACATAGTTTTCATGGTCCACCAATCCTCTAACTCAGAGGAGTCAGTTGCTGGTCTGGCAATTTTGCCATCAATGAACCCAAGCTTCTTCTTCGCCCTGAAGGCATTACGAACAACCTTTGCCCATTCATCATAATTGTCACCCTTGAGCTGTACTGGAGTGACAAAAATTCCTAGATTATCTCCTAATGAGAGATAAGAAAGGGAAGTTGGATCGGTCATAAGTGCTTTCTTTTTTCCAGAGCCGAAGCGTCCATGTCCAGCTTTGTCAGCCCTAGTCATCATGATCAGATGCAGTAGTCAGGTTGCTTTGCCGCTCTAATACCATAGACAAATCTGTAGTCAATAGTTTTCTATATATTCCATGTTCAAACATGTACATATATACACCACAAAAAAACCTTAGGTTACTCAAGTTATGCCTATGATATTTACAAATTCCTAAGGTGCATGATTATCCTACAATATTTACATAATTATCTCTTTGATATTTACATGTTTATCTCCTAAACTGTTGGGGATGATATATTTTTGTCTCCCAATACTTTTGGTAATCAAAGACTATTATTGCAACTTCAGCCTCGAAAAGTCTTTATCTAGGCTAACCTGTAGGGGTGGGCATGAGGTGGGCGGTTTCCAATCCCAATCTCGCCTTGAACTTGGTTTGGGATAAAAAAAAAAACATCACGTCATGGTTTCATCAGGAGCCATAAGGTGTTTTTTGGTTTCTGTCTTAAATATTATTGTTTGATCTTGTTCTAGTTTTGTCGCAATATTTAAAATTATATTATTTTTGGCCGATTTTTTTACTTTTAAAAAATATATTAGGATTGACTAGATAAAATATGTATATTAAATCGTAATGGAATCAAGATAATATTTGGGACAAAATGAGAAGGGACAACTCTTGTCCCAAGTCTTGTTTAGTGTATCGATTTATGTTTTATCGAAGTTGGCTCTAACCCTTTGAGTAGGAAGATGCATCTGGGATGTTCCATTCTTTGCACACCCTAATAAAGATTGGGAGAAGAAACAATCTGCTCTCACTTTACAAAATTTCTGATGATTTGTTGTTAGAATTTCTGATGAAGTTTTGAATTATGCAGTCGATTTTTAATCATATATAATATAATTTTCATAACACAAATATTATATATTAAACGCAAAGGTTTTTATTTTTAGTGATATTTTTACCTGCCCTTCAATTTTTTTTTTCCCCATTAAAGTAAATCTCATTCTTCAATGATACTTGCCAAAATGATAATTAGCTCAACTAACTTTGACAGTATTCTAAAAGATTTAACAAACTTAGGCTCTTTCATTATTTGTCAACAGTCATTTAATATTAGAAAATATAAACAATACTCCAAAAATTTAGAGGGAAGAGGGATGATAAAGTAAATCTGATTTTTTTTTTTCTCTGCTATTTCAATTCGAAGTAACAATTTATTACAGAGAAAGTGAGAGAAAGGAAGAAGCTTTTTCTTGGCTCACACATTTGGACCCCACGGTTGGGAATTTTAGCAAGGGTGGCAATTGATTTTTCTGTGCCTTTAATGTGGAGGAGAAGGTTAAATTTGCAGACCCACCATATGGGTCAAGTGTTGAGAATAACAAAATGCAACAAAAATTATCCTGCCAATTTTTAACGACATGTTTGCTCTATAAAATATATAAAAAAAAAATGAAGAGACGAATAATTGGATAGCTTACAAAAAATGTTAGGGTCTTAAAATATTTTTTGTTTTCTTTCTAGAAAGTAATATATGAGAAAAGATTACAATTTATATGTTCCCATAAATTTGCTTTGGCTATATATGAGCCGTACCTCAATATAATAATACTTGAGGGAATCAGGGGCGGATCCACATTCAGCTGCCCCCACTATTTTCTTTTTCTTTTTTTCATATATATATATATGATATACCTGAAAGAGATATACACATTTACCCCCACATACTTTTTTAATTGCATTCTATTAGCCCATTTTCTTCATTGGGTGTTGATTTACATTGCTTAATAATTTGGTTATTATGTTTGTGAGGTCTTTGGGCCAAACAATACAAGGAGTAAGTAGATGGCAGCACAAAAACTTCTTCTAGAAGCAAATACAACTTGATATAATGTTGACAACCTTCCTTTTGGCAGTTCCGGCTCCCACATTGTGTTTGGATTTGAGAGAATATCTTTGGGTAGAGAAAACTCCTAGAAAGTATGTTGTACATCTACTTTTTTGTTTGTTTGTTTGAATTATTGTCAATATTATGGGCGACTAATGCAACAGTAGAAATATCTTTTTTTCTACAAATTTTATCAAGAATCGAATGTGAAATTGCATGAGAGATAAATAATTAAATGACTACTTGATTACTTATATCAAGAAAGAAACTTTTGATAGTATTAAAAAAATATCATTCAATATTTTTAAGATATGAAAACAAATAGACAACAATTATAATATTATGTTATATTTTTACTATTATAAACTTTTTTATACATTTGTGTGTGTGTGTGTCTCTGTATATATATATATATATATATATATATATATATATATATATATATATATATATATATAAAATGGATTTGTCAAAAGATGATTAAAAGTGAAGATAAATTTGTTCTAGAGGGGTTGAATTAGACACCTAGAAAATTTTCACAAAATAAAATTTTGTATGATACAAAATCAAGCATAGTATGTCAAGCTTATTTTAAAACTATTTAAGCTTGATTTCAAAAACCTTACAGTTATAAAATATGATATAACAGAGTAAAGCTTAAACAAAAATGATAAACTAGAAGTAAGTAAATACTGAAAATAAAAGAGTTAGGAAAGAGAAATGACGCAATGATTTATGGTGATTTAGTCGCAATAATGATGACTTACATCCACTCCTCTCAAACACCTTTGAGAGAGTGTCTTTACTATCTCTATTGGTTTATAAGCTTCTAGCAACCTTTTACAACTTCTCAACAAATCTGTCTGAGCTCGGTTTTCTAAGCTAGACTAAAAACCTTTACAACAGTAACTAAGTCTCTCACAGACTATGTTTATCCTCACAAGGGTTACAATCTCGTGTATGAAGGATAACAATCCTCGCAAAGAAATAATTTAGAATTGTAACAAAGATATGTAATAATCAAGTACATATAAGTGTTATTATTACAACAGATTTCCCAATATGCCCAATACACTAGAAATAATATCTGAAGTAGAAGTGCTGATGTATGAAGATAAAGAAGAGAAAAATGAAAACTATGAGAGCTCTAGAGAGTATGTGCAAATGTATCTTCTTTTCTCATGTCTTTATATGTGTGACTCCTTCTCCTTTATATGGACTTTGATCCCTCTCATTTATATAGACTTCGAGAAAAATAATTGATAGAGAAGAAGTTTTTAAAATATCTGAACTAGATTTTCCACTTGAGTAGTCCTCTTTTCAATGTTCTTGAATTTGCAACATTTTCTTGGCCCAACAATTAAAGAACGTTGAGTTTTGTTTTTAGTGGATTTCTGCCATTGAAGCTTGTGATTATGGGCAGTTTGTTGGGCTTGTTTAGCATTTTAAATTTTTTTGATTGTTTCATGAAATATAGGCTTTACCAATTTTTATTTTTGTGGCCCCAAGACACTGATTTTTTGACAACATTAATATGGTTTTGATAGTTATTTTTGGTGGCCCAATAAAATCTGTTTTGAGACTGTAAAAATATGAGCTTGCAACTTGGTTTATTTTTACCCAATAGACATTAAGGCCTATTTGATAGTATTTTGGTAGTCCAATAAAGTCTGTCATGAGCCTCCCTCTTTTCTTTACCCATTGAATTAAAAGATTATTTGGTAGCAAATCAGTAAATTTGACATCCTTTCACTGCTTAATGCTGTTAACAGTGCTTGTAAGCGAAACAAAAGTAATTCTGCATTTCTGCAGATTTCTCTTTCCCCTTGAGATTGGAGCAGTAAATATTTTTTAGCAACACCATTTTTCAACATTTCGTAATTGAAAAATTGAGGAAATTTTAGCTGCTTAATGTTAATTGCAATTGCATAAGTGGAACAAAAATAAATTTGAATTATTGCATATTTGTTTCTCACAACAACGGGAAAAATATTATTTTATTATAATAATAAGTTGACTTTGTAACATATTAAAATAATGAATTTATTTTGTAAAAGTAAATTTTTTTTTAAAAAAAGATATTGAACTAAAAATAATTTTAAGAAGCGTACCAATCATACTTAGTAGTTTGGTTAGAGTAACTAAAAAAAAATTAGAAACCAAAAATAAAAATAAAATATTAATTTTATTTACGAAAGTATTTTTATTAATTATTAAAATTATAAAATATATATTTTACAAGATAAATTTTTTTTAACAAATTTAATAAATCTAAAAATATTTTTTCATCAAAATTAATTGAAGAGATTGATAAAAATTCTCCCCGAGTTAACAATGATCTCTTTCCACTGTAATTGAAGTTGAGAACTAATTAAAGTTCAGACTATAACAACCCTCACAAATTACTTAAACAAACAAAGTATATATAAAATGAAGTTTTTTCTTTTCTTCAAACACCTTCGAACCAGCGAAAAAAAAAAAAAAAACAAAAACTTGGAAAGACACGCCCAATCTTCTCCGTGTTTTGCAAATTGGAGAATAATAATAATAATTTGCGTTGTCGAAACTCTCTCAGTTTGCTTCTATAATATTGAGTCAGAGACCTCACTTTTATCCACAACCACTAGAAAACACACTCGGTTTTTCTTTCTAAAATTATTGACATTGATGGATGGTCAAGAAGAAAACAGTTTAAAGAATAATAGGTGCTGTCCTTTCTTGTTCTG
Source organism: Bauhinia variegata (assembly GCA_022379115.2). Taxonomy (NCBI): domain Eukaryota; kingdom Viridiplantae; phylum Streptophyta; class Magnoliopsida; order Fabales; family Fabaceae; genus Bauhinia; species Bauhinia variegata. The sequence continues at coordinate 10,288,745 of CM039428.1, forward strand.
CATCAGTTCTAAAAGGCTTCTTTTAGATAAAAAGAATGCCTATGGTTAATGCCAAAGTCATGGAAGTGGAATACAATAAGAATGGAAACAGAATGGAACAACTGTCCAATAATTGGTATCCAGAATTAGTATTCATTGAAATCATAATTGGTTTAAAAGAAACTAATTAATACTCCTTATTAAATAAAACAAAATATAATTAAGAAGGACATAGATTAGAAAAAATAAATAAATAAAATGCTAATTTAAAGGAGTATAGAATAAGTAATCTCACCTATCAATGTGAGAGTGCTTATTCTTTCTTCAATGAAATATGACTTTGAATAGAAAGGTTATTATATGTTTGTTTTTACTACTAAATATAGAATAGAATGCTTATTCCATGAAAAAAAACGTGGAACATAATCACTATTCTATGTACCATACCGGCATTGCTTTATACTTTTCTTATTCATAACTAGCTCTTCGTCTTTTGTATCAGCTTGCTTGTCCATCGCCCATGCCACTTCTGTTACGTACTTCAGGATTGCACTAATTGGATCTGCTGGTCTAGCATATTCTTGTTCAAAGAATTCCCTATTTCTCCAGTTACAGAGAGACCACGCTGCCGCACCCCATGTTCTGCTCCATGGCCGGATACCCCTTCCCAGCTCCTTGTCAAGGTTAATGGAGACTATTAACAGCTGTTTATTAAAAAAATTTATTAATCATTAAGAAATATACTATGACAACTAAAAGTGTACACTTACCGTAAGAAAAATTTAAGGTGATCACTTGAGAACCAGACAACATATAATCAAAGTAAAGTTTAATATCTAAGTCTCCTAAGTATGTTGAAAAGGGTTGAATTCTTATAATAATGTGTATGAAAAATATTACACTTTGATGACTTTTATATCTCAAAAGAGAATTTAGTTAAACATTAATTGAAGCAAATTAAAAAAAAAAAAAAAAACTAGTGATGGTCCTTGCTGTTATAGGTCAGAGATACCATTGGCGCATAAAAAAAAAAAAAAAAAATTGCACACATCATATGAAACAATTCGGATAAGTTAAACCCTAAATGAAGCAAGTTGGAAATTCAATATAAAACTTAGTACTGAGAAAGAGAAACTTGACCATTAATGGATGCAACAAACAAGGTCCAATGGTGATGGTCCTTGAAGCTTTATTCATTTGTGATTTTACTTTTCTTTTATCTTTTTATTTTTTATTTTTTTTATTTTCTCTCTTTTTTCAAATTTTTCTGCGTACATTGTGGTTTAAAGTGGTAGAGGGCCAAAGAATTAAAATGTACAATTTTCTCAACAGAAATTTGAACCATAGTTTATCAAATTGTAGAGATTAACCCCTTCTATTCCACCGAATCACGGATTGGTATGGAGATTTTCTTTTGAAATTGACACTCAGTCAATTCATTCATGGAATACAACAAATCATCTTATAGTAGTATAGGACAACATAGAAAAATAGACGACCGACTGTTATTATATAGCACAGACAAAACAAAATATTATGAGTGAGTAGGTGAAAAGATTAAATTTGATTGACGACTCTTAAGGGTTATGTTTTAAGATTATTTTAATGATGACCATTGAGTCATTGACCACTAAGAAATATATGAAACTATCAGTCAATACGTAAAAGATTATTGAGACAAAGGACCGATAAGCAAAGAAAAGGATCTGAAGACTTATCTATAGACTCATCAACTAGTGTAGAGTTGCTAAAAGGCGCCCCCGGGTCTCTTCAACTTTCAAAATTGGCCATGCCAATCTAATTGCTGTGCACTATATATACACTTTGATAAAATCTAATCTCTTATCAAATATAATTATCTTGTATTTAAAAAAATTAATCTAATTTGAATTTTGATAATTATATTAATTTATAATTTTTTATATTCTTTCCTCTTTAGTTGTAAAATTTTAAATTATTTTTGGGTAAATAAAATAAACACTAAAAAAAATAGATATTTAAAAGGACAAGAATGAGGATTTTAATAAAAACCCAAGGAGGGTTGGAGTCGAAGATGAGACTGTCCCTTAAACATTAGGGATGGGGTGGAGAGCGAGATCTCCAGCCCATTGCCATCCCTAATAACAAACATTTTCATTTCAAGTCTGATTGGTCAATTCTACATAGCTGGAACCATTATTTCTACACCTTTTAGAATCAGTATTTCGTTCTTTTAAAATATATTTTGTTTTATCATTAATAGAGAATATCATTCTTTTTTAAATCAATTTTGATTTCATTACAAATTTACACATTAATATTGTCTATCAAACAATTAAATATCTTTGAAAGCAATTTCACTCTATGAACTATCAAATAGTATAATGAAATTTCATCCATTCTAATTCCTATTCTCATTCAGATTACATATGTAAATACTATTTTGTGCTTATCACTTTGTGGTATTTTTCTTTTCAAGTGAATATGTTACTGAAAACGACTATGTCATGAAGAAACTAATTTTCTCCCAAAACCAAAAAAGAAAAAAATATATTTTTATTACATAAGAGTATAAAACACGGGGAAAGAAAGAGAGCAATGTCCACAGTGAGTTAGAACTCAAGAGATCAAATCAAACCCTTTAATACTTTAAAATTAAAAGATCTGCCACGAAATCAATAAATCATTGACAAAGAAAATAAAAGACTTTTAACGTTACACAACATCCTATTGGCGTAGTTTATACTGTGTCTGTTAATTGAAAATGAATGTTAATTCAAAAAATATGATGATTGATCAATATATTTAGATAGTGGATATAACATCAATTGAATAAAAGCTTGATAATATCAGAAATTATTGTCTAACTCAAGTCAATAGATTGCAACAAATTCCAGTTACTGCTTCACTCTAGTGGGGCGTTTTGGCTTGCAACTAAGATTTTTAAGTAGTTTTATGGATAATTGTTTGCTGGGTAAATGAAAATTGGGTAAATTTATTATTATTCTTTTAGTTTTCAATAAACTTTTTCTGGTAACATGTTATTTCTTACTAATTCTCATATTTTCATTTTCCAAGTTTACCCTTAATTGAAAAAGCATGCAACTTCAACACTTTTAACCTTTTCTACACTATGAACTCTAGCTCCAATAATATAACGGAAGCGAACTCATCCACTTTAATTAAACTCAGTAATAAATTAACCACTTTAATTCATTTTTTTTTTATCCTTAACCGTATCTAAACTGCAACCATGATATTGATATTGAGTTGCTAACATGGTTTATGAAGGTGAAAACTTGTTTGGCATTTTACATTGATTGGATGAATGTGATTTTGTTCGAGCGTCTCTTCCATGGTCAAGTCACCGACCCTCATCGTCGTCGTCAATGGTGTTGCTGCCAACCCACCGAGGAAGAGGCCATCAAAGTGAGAGAAGGTAATTTTGTCTCAAAATTGAGTTTTTTGGAAACTTTAGGATACCCATCCCTAAAGGTGGGTATCTCAAAAAATCAAAACTTCATATTTTTCCTTCACAGCAAACTTACTTACCTGGTGAAGTTTCTTATATCTTCTACCATGTTAGTAAACTGTTAAGTGATTTTCCTAGGAAAGTCAAAAACATTCCCCATACCAAACACCCCCTAGAAGGCATTATATATATCCCTTGCTCTTTTCCGGAGTTTATGCCGGATCATCCAAGCTTTTAAACATGTCCAAACTTTGCTTTCTTCAGCATATTTTCATCCTTGCGTTGCATCATTTCATTGCCTTTAACTTGGCTATAAGCAGAACCAATATCACCTCTGATAAATCTTCTCTTCTTGCATTCAAATCCTCTGTGTTTAAGTGCTCATGATCTTTTGGCCAATAACTGGTCAAGCTCTTCTTCATTGTGCAATTGGATTGGCATCACTTGTGATGCCCGCCATGGAAGAGTCAAGGCCTTAATTCTCAGTAACATTGGCCTTATTGGTAGCATACCCCTAAATTGGGAAATCTCTCATTTCTTGTTGCACTTGAAAACTAGCTCTGCCCGAGTAATAGTAAAAATAATACAATAATCCTTAGCAAAAAGAGAAAATATAATAATGCTTACGTGGCAAAAAGCCAAAGAAAATTACAACATTTAGAGAAATTGTTTAAATTACAATCTCTTCCTTAATTCAATAAATCTCTTCCTTCCTTAATTTTATATGTAGGATACATTCCTAAAGTGACTGGAGATCTTCCAAACCTTATAGTCATAGTCTTGGTATCTAATCAACTTTCTGGTCTGATAACACTAGATATTGGGAACTTGACCATGCTTCAAGCGTTATATATTTTCCACAATAGCATGGAAGGTATGATTTCTGCAAATTGCATTGCAACTGTTTTTTTTTTTTTTTTTAACCAAAAATTGGAATATATATGATTTTATTTTAGAACTTATGCATGCTGTTTTCTCTTTTTTATCTTTTATGCTAAATTATAGGAAACATCTCAAAAGAGATTGGTACTCTTCTGCAAGTTAGAATTTTGAGCCTTGAAAATAATTTCTACACTCAATAACTCAATGCTAGAAGAACTAGACCTTGGCAATAATAATACGTTTAGCATTCTCCATACAAATATATGCCATGGTCTTACTTGAAAGTCTTCATATATTTGGAAATTATTTCACTTAATAGATGCCATTTTCTTGGCATGAATGTAGAGTCTTAAAAAATTTACAATTAACTTAAAAGACACTCAACAGAACTGTCATACCAAGTAACGTTGGAAACTTGCTCCAATATCTGTATCTTGCTTACAACAATTTAAAAGGCTCGGATTACATGTATGCAATAGTTTGAATTTTTTTTTTTGGTAAGTGCAATAATTTGTTTATTTGTCTAAATTTATATTATATTATATATTTACTAGTCAAAGTATGTAAACTTGTTTAAATAAATACATTAAAAATTTAAAACAACTTTACCTTTACGTAGTCCTAATCCAGTTTTAGTGATATATTAATAAATTATGAAATAATACTAGTAATGATTTTATTTTATTTTATTTTTTTCTAGTTTTGAGCCTGAAGTATATCTCAGAATCCCTTTCGTCATACTAATTCTGCCTACAAAAGGGCCCATGCATAGCATTGTCAAAAATTGGTGGGACCAGTCAAAAATTCAGACTAAACTTATTAAAAATTAACAATTGAATTCGAGCTAAAAAATTAAACCGGTTTAAAACCGAGCCTAAAATGACCCAGCCCATTAAAATTGGGTTAAGATAGGGCTAAGCCCCATTTTATTTTACTTTTCTTTTAGATTTTCCTAAATTATTTCTTTACTTTTTGCTTAGGTTAGTATCAATTCTATTATTGATTTAGTGTTGTTAACTTGTTAGGACTCCTCTTAGGTTACCCTTATTCTTCGACCATTACTTGCTCTCATTTGTATAAACATAGTGTTTACATAGTAATGTTTCTTTCGTGCATGGACACAAATTTGCATATGTGAATAGATCAAGCCAATTAAAGATAATAATACTTTATCCAAAAGGTACTGTTACCATTTTATACGCCATTTTAATTTGCTGAACAGACATATCGCAATAACGACCAATTCTTTAAGTTTCCTAGCAAACTCAAGTTACCTTATGAAGTTTTTTTTTTTTTAATGCGTGTGTGTGTATATATATATATATATATATATATTTAACAAACATAAGTAAATTATTCCTTAAGTGAATTTCCTCGGAAAGTAAGAAGAAAAAAGATCTTTGAACTAAATTTTACCTGAATAAAACATCAACATAGGGAGGAAGAAGAAAATCAACTGCATCCATAACAATTTAATCAATACTTAGATAATGATTTTTGTAACTTTTTGGTTAATGATAAATAATGAGATAGGAGCCAAATGTTGTTTCGGCTGAAAAGACAAAACAAGAATAAGTTTCAGTTTAAACTCAAATGATTTAAGATCGAGATTTTCTTCTTTATGTGTTAGGAGTATATAGAAATCCCTTATGTCATAGTACGTCAGCCTGTAATTTCTTATAATAATTATGATAATGAAGTATTACTTCAAAAAATTTTGAACATTATTTATACTGTTTAAACTTGAAACTTCATGTAATTTCATATATATAAAAAAACACAACAAAGGCAAGTATCTTATGTAAAATATGTGCATGCAATTTTGACTAATTAAGATTAGAATGAAATAATCAAGCTCATTGAATTGTATAGCATTCACTCCTTTCAATCTATATATATTCAGAAGATTTTTTGATAAAAGTATATTTTCTGTCATAATTATTATTATTGTTGTTATTATTAAGTTGTGTTATTTACAGGTGAAGTTCCATTTCATCTTTTCAACATATCTTACTTTGAAAGTATTCACATTCTCGAATAATAATTTACATAGTAGTCTCCCACAAAAGCTGTGTCATCATCTTCCTCTGCTAGAAATTTTAGAAATAGATTCTAATAATTTGGATGGAGATATCCCAAGAAAAATTGACAATTGCACATTGTTGAAGCAATTATATTTGGGAGGAAACTCCTTTACAGGTATACTCTATATACCCACTTATACATTTTGATAGAGCATAATAACATACATGTAATTTATGTAACTAATTTCACTTAGTGGAATAGGAATCGTTTTTATTGTATATATCTATAAATTTCCTTCTTTTGTTATAAAAAGATTTAATTCATTATGTCAACAATGGGCATGTTGGTGTTATAATATTGAGCCTTATGCGCATGTCAATGGTTTTTACAGATATAGAGTAACAAAATGATTAGTTACAGCAACTAACAAGCTAATCTGAAATCATTACAAAGCCCATAATGCTTACTAATATAAGCTCAACAGGGCATTCCCTTTTACAGCATTATATCGAGGTTGGATTAAGACGTGGTAGCAGATCCATTGTTTAAAAGCGAAGACTTTTTAAACAGTCTCTAAAGGAACGAAATTGGCTACAGTACTAGGTGAAAAGAATTTGGTGAGTCATAGAAAATTTTTCTATAAAAGATTTTTAAAAAACCAAGAATATATATGTAAAACTGTTTATTTTAAAATTTGAACATCAATTTTTGAACTGTTGCCTATAAATAAAACGTATATTATGATAGATTTTAATTGTCGATGATATGTTGTGTATATACTCTCTACCAGCCAATTTATTTCTGCTCATATTAGAGTTTTCAGTTTTTCTTTTAATTATTTCCTATTACGTAATGTTGTTTTTCTAGGTTCTATACCAAAGGAGATAATAATTTGAGTAACTCATACGTCTTGACCCATGATTAGAAATTTTGGCTTGAGTGACAATTGATTTTCAGCGTCTTTAGTGTGGAGAAGAAAGTTAAAGGGTTGAGATCAACTCAAAGTCAAGAAAATGCAAAATGAGAGTGACATGCTGCACCCCAAAACAAAGAGACTTGGAAGTCATATTTCAAAACTATTGACCTGAGAAAAATCCAAGGACCTACCGGTTTACGTTTTTGCTTAAGCTTGCTTTAGTTCCAATTTTCTCTCATGCATTCACACTGAGCGAAGTCCTTTGTTATCCCAAAACAAACATAGATAGTACTCTTTCTCAGTTATTCTTTTCCCTAGATATATTTTCGATACGGGCCTATCTCTAAAATTAAATAATATTTTTAAGTTGTATTAGCCTAACAACTTTAGAATCTTCCAATCCTTAAAATGTTTGGGTTCAATATACAAAAGTAACTAAGAAATTGATGAAAATATCACACGTAACATACAAATTAGATGGTTAAAATAAAAAAATGCTTCAAGAGTCATTTGTAACTGCAATGTGCCTATCAAGCTTAGAGGAAAGTTTTATTGTATTGCTATTCAACTAACTATACTTTATGATATTGAATGTTAGGCTTTTAAAAAGGCAAGAGCACAAAATGAGGTAATAGAAATGAAAATCTTAAAATGAATGTGTGGTCGCACAAGAAAAGATATAATACAAAATTGTTGTATAAGAGAAGATATTGAAGTATTATTTATTGAAATGACAAAAAGACATTTAAAATGGTTTTGATATATGTAAAGAGAGTTGTCAGAGGCATAAGTGAGAATATGAAATAACACGAATTTTAACTCTATGAAAAGGTATAAAAAGAGGCTTAAGAGGACATTGGAGAAGTTATCAAAATGGGATTTTAAGATTAATAATATTTCTATAGATTTAATTTTTGAGAGATCCCAATTAATGTTATTCGATGAGGTTTTTTATTATTTATCAAGTACTCACAGCACATAATTAGTATAAGAATTTTTAAAGGAAACATGAACACTAATAGGTCCAACAAATAAAATCCATGGATTATCGTCCAATAATAATTCATATCTAATATAATAAAATCCAATTTACTACAAGTTGGTTAAATTTTATTAAAATATACTTTCTGGCCACACTTTCTTTCTTGACACGTTTATTTCTACTCTTTTAAGAGCTCAATATATGTATATGCCTAACGTGAGTTTTTTCTTTTTTTCTCTTATCTATTTTGTTGTTTTTATTTGCCTTATTTTGTTTTTAAATTTTAAAAATATTACATTTGAAAGAGTGAAATAAATTTATATGAAATAGATAAGTGAAATATGCAAGTTTTAAGAGGTTTAAAACTCTATTAAGTAATAAGTGAGGCTAATTTAATTTATATATAATATTTAGAAATTAAAAAGAGCATAACATCAAGAGAATAAAAGCGTGAAATTGTCAATACTTATTTTCCTATCCATGGACTTGATGGATGACCGTGTTGCCGTGTTCAAACTCCCAACCGCATATTGATAAACATTGAATGCATCTATGCTTGACCAGTTGTTGAGATTGACATAAAAACAAGAGAATTAAATTGGAATTGACAATCACATTCTGTTGCCTAGAAAAAAAATTCTTGATATTATTCCATACATGCTTTTATTTTTGCATATGCAACTAAAATAAACCAAGTAATTACGTAAATAACAAAATAATAACATATTATACTGAGATGTATTCTATTCATTTTCTATGATATGACAAACACTTGCTCAAAAAGTAAGTGCCTTTACCATTTTTTAATTTTTCCTTTTCAAACTTTTGAACTTGAAGGGATTAACCACGAAACCATATTGTAACAACATTGTGAAAGAAAGACGTAGAGAAGAAGTTTGATTCTTTTCTTCAAAAAAAAGGCTTAAATGGTCATTAGTTAATATATAGTAATAGTGAATACCACTTACCTTGTGTGGTTTTAGCTCTGCAGAACCTGACTAGAGAACAAAGTCAGTTTTTTGAGTCAAAAAAAGTGAAATAAGAAAAAAATCTCGGATTTTTTTAGTTAGTTTACTAATATTTTGTGCAATCTCTAAAATAAACCTCCTGTTTAATAATGAATCACACAAACTCTCCTTTTGTTTTAAAATTTCAACTTTCTTTTCTTTTGGTAAATAAGAGATTTCATAAGTACGATCTCAATATTTTTTTTTACAATTTCTAGATGGTTGATTCTCTTGAAAATCAGTATTTTGGGCTTTGAAATTTCTTTCCAAACATAATAAAATGCTCATGTATGCGTTGTTTTCTTCTTTTTCTTTTTCTTTTTTTTTTTTTCTGTTTACTAGATTTTCCAAAACCTAAGAATTTGCTTCTTGCAATTTACTGAGGATTTTCTCACGGAACTTTAGTATTTTGGGCCTTGAAATTTCACTTCAAACATAATAATGATAAATTTTCACGATAGATTTTTTTTTGGAACTTCTAAAAGTGTAACAAATTATGCTATCAAGCACCATTAACAATGGTTAAGAGCAAGTTTTATCTCTAATAAGTCAAGCATTTAGGGAGCTTCAGGAAACAAATCCTCATCAATTAAAGTAGCACTGCATAGGATGCAAAAATAAATAAGGAGCACGTCGAGGAGAAAAATTAATTACAAACTATTTTCTTCACAATGCCCTTGCTCTACTCTTTTGCATGAACACCATCTTGACTTTGTTCAAGGATGCACCCACATCCGTCATACTAACTCGTGCTTCTGGCAAATCCGCACAACAATTCAGAGCCATCTCCAAAATAGTTGTTGTACATGTTATCATGTCATCAATCTGTTGCCCCTCTTCTTGAAGTAAATTGGAGTCTACAATTTGTGCAGCATGTGGCATCAAATCTGTTCCCAGCGTTTCAAGTTCAATTCTGCTGTAAACATCTCATCTGTGGGCTTCTTTCTTGTGAACATCTCTAACATCAGAATCCCATAACTATAAATATCTCCTCTTGTAGAAATAATTCCCTTAGATCCATACTCTGCATATTGATTACATACATATATTGCTATTATTAAATTAATAGTAGCTATACTAACGCCAAAACAATGAAGAAGTAAGCATTCAAAATCATCAGGGGACTTGGTCAGTGGATATACTCTTGTCCATAATTAAGGTAAGACTTTTCATTGATTCATCTCCCATTTCAAATTCCCTCTATTTCAAATACGTAGATGAGAGAGAGAGAGAAGGCATTCCAAAACTACAATAGGCTAAGAATTCCTCCCCCACCCCAAGTACTAAGAAACCTCACTACCATTTAATTAAATGATAAAGGGTTCACCAGTTATGTTCTCTTCGTAAACTGACAATACATATACAACTACGTTATTTGTTTGACATTATTTAATCAAAATATAATATTGTTGATTAAATTCCAACCAAAAGAACTAATATAAACATAATCAATTGAATAAATTTGAAATTTAAACATAAAAGATGTAAAATAACCGAATATCACAGGCTAATAGTCAATTGAATAAATGTATACTCAAGCACCTATGGTCCTAAATTGGCAGGCATAATTGTAAGATTAAAAGGAAAATATATATATATATATACCTGGCGCAATGTAACCAAGTGTAGCTAAAGTATTTGTATGTGTTTTCAATTGTCCTTCATCTAACAGTTTGGCCATGCCAAAGTCAACAACATGTGCGACCATATCACCATCTAACAGAATATTGCTAGGCTTTATATCACAATGAACCACTACAATTGAAGAACCATGATGAAGATACTCCAATGCTGATGCCACGTCTATCATGATATTTAACCTTTGCAAGAAATCCAAAAAGTAGTTATGTGAATACAACCATTTTTCAACACTTCCATTTGGCATAAACTCTATGACCAAAGCTTTGAAGTCAACATTAGAACAACAACTAATGATCTTAGTGAGATTACGGTGCCGTAAATTACGCATTGCATCACATTCTACATCAAAACTCTTTAGCGAAGCTTCCAAATTCAAATTAAGCACTTTAACTGCAACTATCAACCTGCTTGAAAGGATGCCTCTGTACACAGAACCAAAGCTGCCCTGTCCAAGTAAATTACTCTCATCAAATCCATTTGTAGCTTTTACAAGTTCATAATAAGAAATCCTTCTTGGTACTCCTAGAGTTGATAAATCATTTTGAGCTTGATTATGAATAGTTTTTCTTTTCCATATTAGGAGTATGCAGGAAACAACCAAAATGGTTGACAAAATTATGGGTAGAATGATTTTGATTAATGGCATATTTTTTGATGACCTATGCCTAATTTCTTTCAGACATGGTGGAACTTGCAACCTCGGACTGCCACAAAGTGCCTCATTATGCATGAAGGATTCAGCTGTGAAATGCTTGAAAGGCCCACTATTTGGAATCTCTCCTTCTAATCTATTGTAAGAAAGATTAATAAATCTAAGATCAACAAGTGACTCTAGAGATTTTGGAATAACACCAAACAAACCATTTTGGGAAAGGTCCAAGTGCTTCAAGCTTAGCAGTTTTCCAAGTGATTCAGGAATAGACCCTTCAATTCTGTTATGAGCTAAGGAGAGTGTTTGCAGAGTTAGCAAGTCACTGATGGTTGGGGGGATGTTGCCTGAAATACGATTTCTCGACAAATCCATCAGTATGACTGCTTTCAAGTTATCAATCTTGTATGGAAGAAGTCCACTTAATGCATTTGAGGACAAACTTAGCTCCAATATATCTTTCAGTGTCCATAGAGATGAGGGTATTTTAGAAATCAGTTTGTTAGAGTCCAGGTGAAGATATCTTAAGGAAGTAAGATTCCCTAAGCATGTTGGTATCGCTCCTGAAAACTTATTTCCATTTAGATATAAACCATTCAGACTCCTAATTTCACAGATTTCATCAATGATAAAGCCCTGCAGTGCATTATACCCTAGCCTCAATGCCTGAAGACTCTGCAATCCCTTTATTGTTTTCGGAATGTGTCCACTCAAATTATTCCCATCCACGTTAAATGTTAGCAAGTTGCTTAAATTTCCCAATTCCAGTGGAACATTGCCATCAATTTTGCAAGAAGCAGCAAAAATCTCTTGCAAAGAAGAAGAAAAGTTTCCAATTGACTTAGGAAGTTTTCCATGGAAAGAATTTTCATATATGACGATATATTTCAACTTCCTGCAATTTGTCAATGATGATAGGAAGTCCATCTCAGAAGTATGAGTACCTATAGTGAAATTATTGCCAGCTAAATTGAGAAACTTGAGTTCCCTTAAATTTCCAAGTGTGCTGGGTATAACTCCACTGAATTTGTTGTCAAACAGGGATAAAGAATAGAGCTTCGAGGCATTGGATATACTACTTGGAATATTTCCAACCAGTTTGTTCATAGGTAATCTTAGCATTTCTAGATTTGGAAGACCACATCCCATATCTGATGGAAGACTACCTGTGAGAGAATTTCTTCTGAGAGTCAAGTATTTAAGGCTTGAGATGTTGAATATATTCCAAGGAATGGGTCCATTCAAAAGGTTTTCTTGCAAATTAAGCATCTCCAGTTTAAGAACCCCAATCTCCTTTGGTATAAAACCTGAAAATTATTAAGAATCATATAAATTCTAATATGAGGATGTACAACTACAGGGAGAGAAAGCATATTCGACAACTTGCATTAATTGATAATTAAAAATAGAAAAAGGGACTTATATGCCTGCATATATATATATCCTTTAATGTATAACTTGTTAAGGGGAAAAAAAAAAAAAATAGATGTACATTCTTTTTCTGGGAGTGCATCTTTTTGGCTGCTAGATACACTCAATTGAACCAAGGAACTCTGAATAGCCATAGAATGATATGTTGATTGTTGACATAAAAATCTATTTATAACAAAAGGAAATAAACTGATAGATGGATATAATATGGTAAGATATATAGATGGGTATTTAAAGTGTACCTGTGAAGGAATTGCCTCCTAAATATAATCCTTTTAGCAACGTGCAGTTGTCAATTTGTCTTGGAATATTTCCTCCAAAATAATTATATGTTATTGCAAAATTTTCTAATTGAGGAAGATGACGACACAGGTCTTGTGGGAGACTACCATGTAAATTATTATTTTTGAGTGTGAAGTCTCTTATAGAAGACATGTTAAAAAGAGACAATGGAATTTCACCTGTAAATAATGCAAAACTTAATCACATTAATTATCATAAATAATCTAAAAATATTGTAAATATTCTTAAAAAAAATTAAATCTGCACAAAGGGTGCATCTGTTGTTTAGGATAATCACGTTATCATAGAAAATGTATTCAAAAGGAAAATATCTTCTTAAAATACATTGAATTTCTGGTGTTTGGTTAAGACACAGAAAATTTTAGAACTTCAAAAAATAACAATATAGTGATGCACTGAAACGAGAGCATGTTGTACAGTCCAATGAGCATGATTATTTAATTCTAATCCTAGTAAAATAGTAAATAATGCCTTCATATATTTTACATAGGATACTTGCATTTGATTTGCCTTTTTTATATATATAAAATTTAACATGAAGTTCAAAGTTTCAACCATATGAAATAATTTGTGAATTTTTCTTTTATCTGAGGCTGTCAATAATTTAATATAATAATTAACTCATCATATTCATACCTTCTAAATTATTTGTACTAAGATACAAATATTCGAGCTTGGTCAAATTTCCAATTTCACTTGGTATGCTTCCTCTATTGAACGAGTTGAGAGACAATTCTAAAACTTCCAACACTTTACATTGATGCCAAATAGATGGCATCTGACCTGAGAAATCATTTGAGTAAAGATAAAGTTGTTCAAGTTTCGGAAGGCCATGGCATATATTTTCTGGGAGATTGCCAGAGAGATTATTGATCCCAAGGCTGAGTTCTTGTAGCATTGAGTTATTGAAGATCGTCAATGGCAAGATGCCAGAAATGAAATTATTTGTAAGATCCAGAACTCTTAGTTGTGCAAGAGCACCAACCTCTTCTGGAATATTTCCTATAATTCGACGAACAAAAGGAGGAAAAAAAAACATTTCATGGTAAGATAATATATACTCCAACAATAGTACAACAACTTTAACATTTCTTCCGCATATGCTCAATTAACTTTTGAAATTGCAAGTTTATGTCATCATATAAAAGCGGAAAAATAAATCAGTGTAAATATTAAGCAATAGTTAAGTGGTTATGTTCCTTGCCCTTAAAAAAAATACAGAAATATTAACTGGTCATGATTATTGCAAAAAATTTTCAGTTAACGAATTTGTGTCTAATTAGATTCAATTTGAATTACAGAAGATCAATGCTGTAATTATGGTTATGGGTAACTGAATAGTTTTCTTTTAATTATCCGAAATAGATTTTTCTAGATCCTAATCAATCTTGCTTAAATTTTTTTAGATTTAGTGCTGATGGACCAAGATTTTATGTTAATTATCCATTTCTCTTGTTAGTAAGATGTCTCTAAAGGCATTCTCATATTGTAAGTGCCTATGCAATTTAGAGCATTTCACGTTAGCACACACACCTTAAGTCAAAATCATTGCAAGATATGCAGGGGATCGGCGTGGTTTCACATAAATTAGGACCCAATTGTTAGTGAAATTTTCTCTGATAAGTGTTCATTTAGAAGAGTCCTTTGAAAAATTTAAAATGAGTACATCTAATGGATAACTGTGTTACATGTACTTTTCGATTGATAGAACCTCAAAATTTTATAAATCTCTTTGAATTCAACATCATTAGTTATTTCATATGCAGACAGAATAATGATGTCCATAACTTTTTGGCACAAAAACTCTTTTAATTTCTACTTACTAATTTAAAAATGCTTGTAACTTTTAATCCCTTTTTCACAATTTAAAAAAAAAAAAAAAAAGGACAGTGGCAATGCAATTTGCAGAAATCGTACCTTGCATATTATTGTTGGCAATATATAATTCTTGGAGCAAAGTCAAGTTCCCAACTTCTCTTGGTAGCATACCAGAAAGTTTATTATGTTGCAAGTCTACGACTTTTAGTTTCGGAAGAGCACCCGCAGCAATAGAAATGTTTCCTACAAACATAGGGAAAGAGAGATATATATAATTAATGAAAGGCTTGGCCAAATAATAGAACAGTAATAAATATATTACCTGAAAACAAGTTATCACCCAAAATCAACTCTTCAAGAGAAGAGATGTTGAAGATTTCTGCAGGTATGCTTCCTAAAAGCTTGTTTATTGCCATATTTAGAATCTTCAATTGATAAAGATGACTAATCACTATTGGAATGTTTCCACCGATATGGTTAACTCCCATATTCAAGGTCTCAAGCTTTGACAAATTGGCTATGGATAGTGGAAGAAAACCACCAAAACTATTATTTTGGAGACTTAAGTGTTGGAGTTCAGTTAAACCTCCTAGCCATGGTGGAATCTGTCCACTGAATCCATTGTAGCTCAAGTCCAGCAGCTTGACTCTATGCAATTGGAGTAACTCTTTTGGTAGGTCACCATAGAACCTATTGTTGCTAAGGTCAAGTGCAGAAAGAAATGAGAGATTTCCCAATTCAGGGGGAATGTTTCCACTAAGACCCATGTTACTAAGATTTAAGGCCTTGACTCTTCCATGGCGGGCATCACACGTGATGCCAATCCAATTGCACAACGAAGAAGAACTTGACCAATTATTAGCCAAGAGTTCATGAGTATTCAAATTCATAGAAGATTTAAAAGCAAGAAGGGAAGATTTATCAGATAAGAAAGTGGTTTTACTCATAGCCAAGTTACAGGCCATGAAGTACTGCAATGAAAGCATGAGAATGAAGACAAGAAAGCAAAGTTTGGCCATCTTTAGATGTTTAGATGAGTCTAAACACGAGAAGAGAAATGCATATTTAAACTGCGAGCAAGGTTATAGTGTTATTGATATATGTGTCTGTGTGGAGAATTCTTGTTTGGTTTTGTTTTGAAACTTTCTCTCTCATCTACTTGTCTTGAACTTCATTGTGCCCGAAAAAAGGGCAATAATGGAAATCAATATTTGCCATCATGGGGTCTAGACGTGTGAACTGCTTGAATTATTCACAGGTGCATGTTCACAGAATTAAATGCAGTTACTAATCTTCATTTCACATTTTCAATAAAAGTTGGAGATAAAACAAAAGCTCCTAACTAAATGAATTGACAAAAATATTCTTTTTAAATAATAATAATTAAAAAAAAAAAAAAAAACTGAACCCCACCCCCTCTCTCTCTGCATGTTTACTTTTGATTCTCTACCATCTCTTATCTCTATATATATTAATACGTTTACATCAATATTTATTTGAGTAGCTCATACGTCTTGATCTATGATCAGAAATTTTGACTTGAGTGACAATTGAGTTTTAGAGTCTTAAGTATGGAGAAAAATGACAAAGGGATGACATCAACTCCAAGTCAAGAAATTGCAAAATGAGAGTGACATGCTGCACCCAAGAACGAAAACATGGAAAATCAAAGAGACATGGAAGTCATATTTCAAAACTATTGACTTGAGAAAAACCTAAGTTAAAGGGATGGCATCAAGTCCAAGTCAAGAAATTGCAAAATGAGAGTGACATGTTGCCCCAAAGAACAAAAACGTGGAAAAACAAAGAGAAATGGAACTCATATTTCAAAACTATTGACTTGAGAAAAATATGAGGATCTACCAAAGGAGTTAATTATGCTACTCCCATTTTTAATATGCATACTCCCCCTTTCAAATTTATCATCAATACTACCCAATTCTAAAAAAGATTTTCACTTTTTAAAAGAGACAAAATAAATTATCATATTTTAAATTCAGAATAAAAATAAACTTTAGTTATAAATAAAAAATATTTTAATAAGATTCACTTTTGTTATGAGAATTTTTTGTTTAATTTAAAACCTTAAGATTCTTTTTAAGATTGATAATAATGTAAGAGGATAAAATTTTTTTTATTCTTTTGTGCAGCATGTGGCATTAAATCTGTTACCCAGCGTTTCAAGTTCGATTCTGTTGTAAACATCTCATCTGTGGGCTTCTTTCTTGTGAACATCTCTAACATCAAATATCTCCTTTTGTATAAATAATTCCCTTAGATCCATACTCTGCATATTGATTACATACATATATTGCTATTATTAAATTAATAGTAGCTATAGTAACGCCAAAACAATGAAGAAGTAGGCATCCAAAATCATCAAGGGGACTTGGTCAGTGGATATACTCTTGTCCGTAATTAAGGTAAGTCCTTTCATTGATTCATCTCCCATTTCAAATTCCCTCTATTTCAAATACGTAGATGAGAGAGAGAGAGAGAGAGAAGGCATTCCAAAACTACAATAGGCTAAGAATTCCTCCCCCACCCCAAGTACTAAGAAACCTCACAACCATTTAATTAAATGATGAAGGGTTCACCAGTTATGTTCTCTTCGTAAAACTGCCAATATGAGTACATATACAACTACGTTATTTGTTTGACATTATTTAATCAAAATATAACATTGTTAGTTAAATTCCAACCAAAAGAACTAATATAAACATAATCAATTCAATAAATTTAAAATTTAAAACATAAAATATGTAAAATAACTGAATATCACAGGCTAATAGTCAATTAAATAAATGTATATACAAGCACCTATGGTCCTAAATTGGCAGGCATAATTGTAAGATTAAAAGCAAAAAACAAAAAGAAAAGATACCTGGCGCAATGTAGCAAAGTGTAGCTAAAGTATTTGCATGTGTTTTCAATTGTCCTTCATCTAACAGTTTGGCCATGCCAAAGTCAACAACATGCACAACCATATCACCATCTAGTAGAATATTGCTAGACTTTATATCACAATGAGCTACTACAATTGAAGAACCATGATGGAAATACTTCAATGCTGATGTCATGTATATCATAATATTCAACCTTTGCAAGAAATCCAAAAAGTAGTTATGTGAATACTATTTTTCAACACTTCCATTTGGCATGAACTCCATGATCAAAGCTTTGAAGTCAACATTAAAACAACTACTAATGATCTTAATGAGATTACGGTGCCGCAAATTATGCATTGCATCACATTCTACATCAAAGCTCTTTAGCAAAGCTTCCAAATTCAAATTAAGCACTTAAACTGCAACTATCAACCTGCTTGAAAGGATGCTAGAACCAAAGCTGCCCTGTCCAAGTAAATTACTCTCATCAAATTCATTTGTAGCTTTTACAAGTTCATAATAAGAAATCCTTCTTGATACTTCTAGAGTTGATAAATCATTTTGAGCTTGATTATGAATAGTTTTTCTTTTCCATAGTAGATGGAGTATGCAGGAAACAACCAAAATGGTTGACAAAATTATGGGCAGAATGATTTTGATCAATGGCATATTTTTTGATGACCTATGCCTAATTTCTTTCATACATGGTGGGACTTGCAACCTCGGACTGCACAAAGTGCCTCATTATGCATGAAGGATTCAGCTGTAAAATGCTTAAAAGGCCCACTATTTGGAATCTCTCCTTCTAATCTATTGGAAGAAAGATTAATAAATCTAAGATCAACAAGTGACTCTAGAGATTTTGGAATAAAACTAAACAAACAATTTTGGGAAAGGTCCAAGTGCTTCAAACTTAGCAGTTTTACAAGTGATTTGGGAATAGACCTTCAATTCTGTTATGAGCTAAGGAGAGTGTTTGCAGAGTTAGCAAGCCACTGATGGTTGGGGGGATGTTGCCCGAAATACGATTTCTTGACAAATCCACCAGTATAACTGCTTTCAAGTTATCAATCTCGTATGGAAGAAATCCACTTAATGCATTTGAGGACAAACTTAGCTCCAATATATCTTTCAGTGTCCATACAGATGAGGGTATTTTAGAAACCAGTTTGTTAGAGTCCAGGTGAAGATATCTTAAGGAAGTAATATTCCCTAAGCATGTTGGTATCGCTCCTGAAAACTTATTTCCATTTAGATATAAACCATTCAGACTCCTAATTTCACAGATTTCATCAATGATAAAGCCCTGCAGTGCATTATACCCTAGCCTCAATGCCTGAAGACTCTGCAATCCCTTTATTATTTTCGGAATTTGTCCACTCAAATTATTCCCATCCACGTCAAATGTTAGAAAGTTGCTTAAATTTCCCAATTCCAGTGGAACATTGCCATCAATTTTGCAAGCAGCAAAAATCTCTTGCAAAGAAGAAGAAAAGTTTCCAATTGACTTAGGAAGTTTATTGGATCCGTTAGTGGTAAAGTGTCCCTTATGCTGCTTGTAGACTTCTCGACTTGCTTTGCTGTGTAGTTTTATCTCCACTCGTACATGTGCCTCTCCTTTGGCTCCACTACCTCTTCACTTATAATATTAGTGGAAGAGATTGATATATGTGTCTGTACAATTCATGTTTAGTTTTGTTTCCAAACTTTCTCTCTCATCCACTTGTCTCGAACTTCATCTTGCCCAGAAAAAAAAAAAAAAAAAAAAAAAGGAAATAATGGAAATCAATATTTGCCATCATGGGGTCCACACGTGTGAACTGCTTGAATTATTATCACAGGTGGAAGTTCACAGCAATGAATGCAGTTACTAATCTTCATCTCACATTTTCAATAAACGTTCGATGGTAAAATAAAAGCTCCTCACCAATAAGAATTAAAGCTTTGAATGTAGTGTTATTAATTGAGGCAAGCAACAACCAAAAGTATTTGAAAATAATTCTTTAAACGGGGCAATAGATTATTTTGGTAACTTTTGAGCGCGAATATGTTTGTATATACCATTTTTCTAACCTATGAAACATGTCTAGATTAAGCTTTATTAATTATATCATTTTGCATTAAAGTTTCGTTAAAAGTACACACGTGAGGAATTAACAGTTCATAGTATGCATCAATTATAAGTACTCACTTCAAGACAAATTAATTGGTAAATAAAATAATACCTATGCCAATCAGATAATGTGTGAAAGAACATTATACCATAACCTGAACATAAGACGCATTTAAGGGTACATGTCAGTGTCCCAATTGAAAGAAATTTTAAGAGGATGGAGCCAGGGATAGTGCTGATCATCTTCTGGGAAGAAATCAAATAAAGACCTTGTTAGCAACTGTTAGGAATAGGTCTAAGATGGATGGGTCAGTAGGAGACCGGATGCTCGGGTTAAGATGATCCGCAGTTTGATTAGACTAAAGGAGATACTCACAAACAAGAAACAGTAGATTGGGCACAATGCCTCCGACGCTTAATTCAGTATTACGGATAGTGAAAGAATTTTAAGGATTTTGATTTTCTTTAGTATGTACTCATTAATGACAATGTCTATTTATAGTGATATGATAATAAGAGTTTTGAATAATTATTGTTATTAGGCTAGACATTTACTTCTATCCTCCTATTGATGTTATCTAAACTAGACCTTCTAACTTTCGTTCATATCAACAACGAAGAATAAAATGTGTGAAAATAACGCTTGGAAACTTCGGTTGACGTAACAATTGTTTTTTCGTAAAAGATAAGTTGCAAGACCATAAGTCTTTGCTTGGAAAAGAAATATGATGCAGAAAGCAACCATGTCAGCTTCGCGCTATTGCCATCAAATTTCCAAGCGTTAATACAGTGCATCATTCTTTTGTTCACACTGACACTTTGGAGAATCGTCTCAGGTACGTTAGATGAATTATTATAGTAGGTCCCAAAAATGTAAAACTAGTTTATACTTGAAAAGGAAATTAGTGCTAAAGTTAACAGAAAAGCCAATTTGGTGACTTTACTCTATAAAAATATTACGAATATCTATTTTGAATTTGGCAATTTATTTTATATTGTATTTGATATAATATGATTTGTTAAAGCAGTAATTATATATTAAACATATTATTATTATTTTGGGATTGCATAGACTGAAGATAGCTAACTTAACCTTCATGGATAGTATAAGAGTCTTACCGCCATTCTCAGAAGATTCTTTTTTTCTTGATTAGCTAAATTGAATTCATCTTCTTTTAGTTTTTACAACATTATTAGAAGATTCTAATCACTTCCTTCAAAAAAAAAAAAAAAAAGTTCTAATCACATTTGCTCTTAAACCATGTATGGGCTAATCCTGATTTAAGATATATATGAAAATACATTTTCTTTAAAAAATTACTCTTGATCCAAAAAATTACGCTTTTAGAGAATGCCAATAAATGATTTAATATTTCTAAGATATATCACAAACAGTTTTTTTCTTTCTTTTTTTTTTATTATTGTTCAAACGATTGAACGACTGTAAAGAAACCACAAGAGGATTCTTTCTATCTATAACATAGAAGAGAAAAGGGTTCAGGTGCACAAAAAAATATATAAATAAAGAATTAATCTTTGAGTAATAACAAAGTACAAGTGCAAACAGAGATAGCAGCTTAAAGATCAAAATCTTCTTAGATTTTTATATTCATGTGAAAAAAATGAAAATTATATAAAGTAATAAAAAATAATATAATATTATGAGCCCATAAAAATTATAGAAATAATAAGTCTGAGAAACTCAATCAAAAACGCACACTCTGAGATAGCCTAAATGGCTGAGAAGAAAAAGCCATGTTTGCAGAAAGTAGCTGCCTGTCGTTTTAAGAACTCCCACCGCATATTGATAAATATTGAATGCATGTATGCTTGACCAATTGTTGAGATTGACACAGAAACAGGAGAATTAATTTGGAATTGACAATCACATTCTGTTGCCTAAAAAAAATTTCTTAATATTATTCCATACATGCTTTTATTTTTGCATACGTTACTATCATGTTTAAATATAAACCAAGTAATTACGTATATATAAAATAATATTATACTGAGATGTATTCTATTCAATTTCCATGATATGACAAACACTTGCTTAAGAAGTAAGTGCCTTTACCACTTATTATTTTAAAAAAAAACTCTTGAACTTGAAGGGATAAACTCAAAAAATATTTATAATATTTTTATAAATTCAATTCTTGATAGAGCCCAATAAATATTGCTCTATAAGACTTGTAATAATTAGAAATAATTTATAATAAATGAAAATAACATTGTCAGCATTTATATTACTTATTTAACCCTTATAACAAGTTAAGGAAACGTAAATCAATTATTATTATATTATTCACAATTTTATTGATCCATTTAAAATAGAGTAATTTAACCTAGAGTAATTTAGTCATCCTCTTATTTTCTTTACTTGATTGCTTCTATTTCCGTTTATTTCATTTTATGGTATAAAAAAGAAAGGTTTCGCCATAGGAGGTATTATGCCATCCAAACTTGAAAATCTCTCAACTTTTAGCTAAATCCTACACCCTAAACACAAACAAGTTGTTTAGTAAGAAGCGACAATTACTGCATCTAAACAACTTTTAGCACTGACGTCAGACCATATGGAGGACTGAGGTAAGAGGAAAAAATTAAGAAAAAAACTATTATATATGACACCTGTGATTATAATTCAAGCAGTTCACATGTCTGGACCCCATGATTGCAAGTACTGATTTTGATACAAGATTACAGCTCATATATATGACACCACAACCCTGGCTCGTAGTTTATGTATGTCTTTCTCTTTCCCTGTGCTTAGACTCATTCAAGTGACTAAACATGGCCAAACTTTACTTTCTTGTCTTCATTTTCGTGTTCTCATTTCATTACTTCATCGCCTGTAACTTGGCTATGGGTAATAGCAGTACTTCAGCATCTGATAAATCTTCCCTTCTTGCTATTAAATCTTCTATGAATTTAAATACTCATGAACTCTTGGCCAAAAATTGGTCAAGGTCTTCTCCATTTTGCCATTGGATTGGCATCACTTGCGATGCTCGCCATGAAAGAGTCATGGCCTTGAATCTTAGTAACGTGGGGCTTACAGGTTACATGGCCCCTGAATTGGGAAATTTCTCTTATCTTACTGAACTTGATCTTAGCAACAACAACTTCCATGGCAAAATACCCAACGACTTACGTGGATTACATAGGCTTAAATTGTTGAACTTGAGCTACAATGGATTAAGTGGAGACATTCCACCATGGATAGGAGACTTGTCTGAACTTCAATACTTGGGTCTTCAAAGTAGTAGTTTTGCTGGAAGCATTCCAATTGAGGTTGGTCAACTTCATCAATTAAAGACTTCAGATATTGCGATGAACGAGCTTTCAGGAAGAATACCTGTAGAAGTCTTCAACATTTCTTCATTGGAAGTGTTGATCTTAGCTAGTAACTCTTTTTCAGGTAATATATTCAATGTTATTTTCTGTGATATATATAATTGAATTTATCTCGTAATATACATGATGTGTGACATTGAGAACTAGCACTATCCCCATTATCAACAAAAAAGAAAAATACAATATTGGTTTTTAATTTTATACCATAAATATAATAGATGGCACATAACGTATTGGGCCATGCCTTTCATTATTTCTGTCTCTCTTTTCCTTTTCTGTATTTGTAGGAGAGATTTCTAAAGCGATCGGTGATCTTCCAAACTCAGAGTCATAGACTTGTGATTGAATCAACTTTCTGGTATAATACCAAGAGAGATTGGGAACTTGACCAAGCTTCAAGAGTTATATATTTCCCAAAATAGTATGGAAGGTATGATTTCTGCAAATTGCATATATGGACACCATTGTTTTCTTAGAAAATGTGAACAATAAATTGTAGAAAACTGCAAGTAATTTTAAAATGACTAATTAAATTGAATTGCATTTAGATATATAAAACATTAGGTTTTTCTTTCAATCAACAAGTACAGGTCACATAGTTTCTCATCAAATGACAAGCAACCGTGTATGAAGGTTAAACTCTTATAAAAGCAAACCCATTTAGCTATATATATATATATATATATATATATATATATATATATATATATATATATATTGAGTTTCTTTTCTTTGTCAAATTCTTTAATTGGGCAAATTTCATATCATCGTGACCATCAAACACTGAATAAGAGTGAGAAACACATTCATCACTTTCTTCTCTCTTTGTGTGCATAATTCATCGCTGAGAAATGCTAAAATGTTTGTGCTATTGTTGCATATCTGATTATATCATCAAATATGTTTATTTTTTAAAAAAATAATTCTTTGGGATGAATTATAGGAAGCATTGCAAAAGAGATTGGTGCTCTTCCACAGCTTAAAGTTTTGAACCTTAGAAATAATTTCTTTTCCGATTGCCATCGACGATCTTCAATAACTCAATGCTACAAGATATTATCCTTGCCATGAATAATTTGTCTGGCGCTCTCCTAACAAATATATATTATGGATTTCCAAAACTTAAACGACTTTATCTTTATGCAAATGAATTCTCTGGTCAAATGCCGTCAATTTGGCATGAATGTGGCATTGGAGGATTTAGAATTGTGTCTCAATTCATTCCGTGGAGGAAGCATGCCAAGTAGCATTGGAAACTTGACCACCCTTCAGTATTTGTATCTTGCTTACAACAACTTAGAAGGTATGATAGCATATTTATATGTTCATCAAAAGTTAATTACTTGTCTAAATTATAATAAATATAAAAATACCCACACATTAATATATCTAATGTTCACTAAAAAATATTAACCTTATTGACAGATTAATAAAGTTAAAAAATTATTCTAATCATGATTAGTTTTTTTTTTTATTACTGGTCATGAAGTATATACGAAACCCTTATTTCATACTAACCCTGCCTTTAATTTCTTTACTTAATTAATATATTTACTGAAATATCCATGAACTCGCTCTGTGGTTATAATAACGAGGTTTTCTTATATATATATATATATATATATATATATATATATAAACCATCTATACTCAAAACTAGTTTGGATTAGCCTCTAAAAGAAAAAAAGAATAAGAGAAGGAAAAATTATTTTACTTTTGGAATGGTTTTTAAAAAGTTATTTTTCTTATTAGTAAAAGTGTTTGAGTACATAAATGTAGAAGTGTTTCTAATATGTTAAAATGATAAGATTCTGGCTTTCTGTTTAGCCATTTTTAGAAGAATTCTCTCATCAGATCCTAAAAAATAAATAAATAAATAAGATTTTAGTTTCTAGAGTAGTTTCTCTTTTTATAAAAAATAAATAAATTTAAATAATAAATTTTTGCATAGAAGTGCTTCTTTCTTAAATTAAAAACATAAACAAATTGACAAAAATCAATCTAAGTGGCTCTCAATTTGCCTTAACTGTACAATCTTTTTGTTTTGATACATTAATAAAGTTACTATTGAGAATGCTTATGAACATAAACTTGATTTAAATTTTGCATTATTTACAGGTGAAATTCCATTTTCTCTTTTCAATATATCTTCTATCAAAGAAGTCTACCTCAAAAATAATAATTTACGTGGAAGCCTTCCACAAGAGTTATGTGGTCATCTTCTTAAACTAGAATTATTTTTGATACCTCATAACAATTTTTAAGGAAATATCCCCGGAAAAATTGACAATTGTACACTACTGAAGAGATTATATTTAGATGGCAACTCCTTCATAGGTACACTCTATATACCCAGCCATTTATCTTAAAAAAAGTTAACTCTGCCTTTCAATTCTTTCTTTAGTAATAAATATATATACTTTAATTGGTATTTTTTTTCCCTTTGGTTCAAAGGAGGATATCTAACTTTTTTGAATTGAGATTAACATATGAATGTAAAAGTCAGTTGAACAAGTCTAGGTGTTTAAATAACTCCTAGATTTATTATTATTATTTTATGTTTTTTTATCACTGAGGTTGAGTTCCATTGCAGTTGGGAATTGATAGAATAAAATTATATGTGAATTTCTGAAAAAAAAAAAAAAATCCATGTCGCAATTGTTAGGTGATAAGGTTAGTCATAGAAAAAAATCTTTCACGAAAAATATATTAACAACTCACGGACACACACACACACATATAGAAAACTTATTTATTTTAAATGTTTTAAATTTCAAACTTAATTTTCAAATGAACAACAAACGTCGACACGGTAGATAGCTATTAAGCATGTTGAGAGAGGTTCAATGATCTTAGTAGTGTGTATAAAAAGGGCTTTATTGATAGGCTTTACCCACTTCGATGATCTCCCTTTGAAGGACATGAATTTTTCATTTGTATAAGCCGAACTTGAACTTGGAAAGATGAGAAATTTAAAACGTTTGCTCTATGGAGTTGCTAATGCAATGCATCCACTCATTTTCTAACGTATCTTGTTGCCCATAAGAAAAACATATTTTATGACAGATTTTAATTATCTTTAATAGGTTGCGTATATGCCTTAATTATCTATAGTAACGTTATTTTTCCAGTTTCTATACGAAAGGAGATAGGTGTTCTTAATAACGTTGAGTTGCTTAATTTGGGAGAAAACAATTTGAGTGGACCGATTCCAAGGCATATATTTAACATCTCAAGTTTAAAATACTTGGGTCTTAAAAACAATTCCCTCTCAGGAGATCTTCCATTAGGTATGGGATATGGCCTTCCAAGTCTAGAAATCCTATCTCTTTTTTCAAATAAACTTACAGGACATTTTCCAGATAGTATATCCAATGCCTCCAAGCTCAATACTGTAGTCCTGTCTGACAATGAATTCAATGGAGCTATACCTAGCACATTTGGGAATTTATGGGACCTCCAGTTCATCAATTTAGAAGGCAACAACTTCACTATAGAAGCTCACACATCTGAGATGGAATTCCTTACTTCATTGACAAATTGCAGGAAGTTGAAATATATCGAAATATTGGATAATGCTTTCAATGGAAAGCTTCCCAAGTCAATTGGAAACCTTTCTACTTCTTTAGAAGATTTTCAAGCTGCTTCTTCCAAAATTAATGGCAATATCCCATTGGAATTGGGAAATTTAAGCCATTTGTTAACATTCATTGCAGCTAGTAATAATTTGAATGGTCCCGTTCCATATACAATAAATGGACTACAAAGTCTTCAAGCATTGTGGCTCTGGGATAATGCACTGGAGGGTTCCATCATTGATGAACTCTGTGATATCAGAGATCTGAATAGTTTGTACCTGAATGGAAACATGTTTTCAGGAGAGATACCATATTGTTTAGGGAATCTTCTATAAGATACCTTCACCTGGCCTCTAACAAACTAGTTTCTAAGATACCCTCATCTCTATGGAGACTCAAGGATATCTTGGAGCTAAAATTGTCCTCAAATGCTTTAACTGGATCTCTTCCATTGGAGATTGAGAAATTGAATGCCATTATTCTGTTGGATTTGTCAAGAAATCAGATTTCAGGTGCTTGCTAACATTGCAGACACTCTCCTTAGCTCATAACAAAATGGAAGGGACTATTCCTGAACCACTTGGAAAATTGATTAGTTTGGAGCACTTAGACCTTGCCCAAAATAATTCATCAGTGTAATTCCAAAATCTTTAGAGTCACTTGTTCATCTTAAATTTATTAATCTTTCTTATAATAGATTTGTAGGAGAGCTTCCAAGTGGTGGACCTTTCAAAAATTTCACAGCTCAATCCTTCATGCATAATGAGGCACTTTGTGGCAATCCAAGGCTGCAAGTCCCACCTTGTAGAACAGCAATGAGGCATAGGTCATCAGCAAAGCTGCTTTTGATCAAAATCATGTTACCCACAATATTGTCAACTATTTTGGTTATTTCTTGCATAATCCTTCCACTATTGAAAAGAAAACCTGTAGGTAATCCAGCTCAAACTGATTTATCAACTTTAGGAGAACCAAGAAGGATTTCCTATTATGAACTTGTAAGAGCTGCTAATGGATTTGATGAGAGTAATCTACTTGGAAAGGGCAGTTTTGATTCTGTGTATAAAGCATTCTTTCAGATGGAATGATGGTTGCAGTTAAAGTTCTTCATTTGCGCTCATCAGGAGCAATGTCAAATAGCTTTGATGTAGAATGTGATGCAATGCGTAATTTACGACACCGAGATCTCATTAAGATCATTAGTAGTTGTTCCAATATTGATTTCAAAGCTTTGATTTTGGAGTTCATGCCAAATGGAAATGTTGAAAAATGGTTGTATTCACATAACTATTTTTTGAATTTCTTGCAAAGTTTGAGTATAATGATAGATGTGGCATCTGCGTTGCAATATCTTCATCATGGTTCTTCCATAGCAGTGGTTCATTGTGATATAAAGCCTAGTAATGTTTTGCTAGATGAAAATATAGTCAGACACATTGCTGATTTAGGCATCGCTAAACTCTTAGAGGAAGGACAATCTAAAACACATACCAATACTTTGGCTACACTTGGATACATTGCACCAGGTATGTATATATATTTTCCTCTTTTGTTCTAATCTTTCTATCCATTTACTTTATAGTTTTTTTTTTGCCCTTCTAATCTTAACTATTTAAATTACATCTTACCAATACATTCATGATTATTTGAGTTTGTGTATGAATTTATTCAACTAACTATAACATCCTGTAACAATATTCCTGTACTTTACATTCTTTATGATTTAAATTTAGTACTGATGTGTATACTAAAAATCTATAGATTGAAGATACTATTCTTTGAGATTTTAATTAATCTATTAATGTTATATTTTCTTATGAGACTATTGAAATGCTCTTTTCTTTTTTGGGTTAATCTTTTTATTGCCCATATTTGCAAATGAGGGGATTTGAGATAGGAAAGGGATAATTAAAAAAAAAGCCTTATAGTTACCATTTAATAACTACACCTTCATATAAAAGTTGATTTGTCATAAAGAGAAATGTAAATATCATATTTCTCATAAAAGCAAAATCAACATGCAGAGTATGGATCCAAGGGAATCATTTCTACAAGAGGAGATGTCTATAGTATGGGATTCTGATGTTAGAAATGTTTACAGGAAAGAAGCCCACAGATGATATGTTTACAACAGAATTGAACTTGAAAGGCTGGGTAACAAATTTGATGCCACATGCAACAGAAATTGTTGACTCCAACATACTTCAAGAAGAGGGGCAGCAGATTGATGACATAATAACATATTCATCGACAATTTTGGAGTTGGCTTTGAATTGTTGTGCGGATTTGCCAGAAGCACAAATTAATATGACAGATGTGGTTGCTTCATTAAACAAAATCAAAATGGCGTTAATGCAGAAGACAAGAGCAAGGACAATGTGAACAAAATAGTTTGTAATCTTTGCTCTCTCCTATATGCTTCTTGTTTATTTTTCCCCCATATGCAGTGCTACTTTTCATTCCAAAAGCTTTTTAACAACAAAAAAATGTGATTACAAGTTAGAGATTTTACCTTCTATTAAGACTTTAACTAATTTATTTTTTAGCACAATAAAATCATTTAATTAATTATCAATGTTGTTGAGTTCAATGATGACGAACATTCTTTAAGGCCCAATTTAGTACTCCCTTGGTTCAAAATTATAAGGTTATATTATCTACTTTATATCTTTTAACAAATATAATTAAGTGGTTAAAAAATACATTATTTTTATGGTGTCCATATTTAATATTTTTTCTCTTTAAGTTAAATATATGAAAAATTATTAAAACAAAACTTTAAGTGTGGGTATTTTTTTAAAAAATGTATCATTAACTGCTCAGTAAAATCAAGGAATCGCCTTATACTTTTTAACATAAAACTTTACAAATATGACCTTATAATTTTGAACGGAAGGAGTAGTTTGTAAATGAGTTGCTGAACCTAATTTTGACAATGATAATCATAGCAATGTGGACAAGAAAGTTAAAGTTACTAGACCGTGACTGATGAAAATCTGTTGTCCCAGTTCTCTATCTCATTCCTTTTCTTACTTTTCATAATTGGTTAAAAAAATAAACAGTTATGTATAATACAACTGTCTCACTAATTTACTACGATAGGATAATATATAAAACATTGTTTAGGACAACAGATCCCCTTGTGACAATGGCAGAGATTAACACAATGCTAAGAAATTTAATTGCAATAAATAGTGACATATGCGGCTCCCCTGAAAAGCAATTGAAGAGACTTCGAAGTTATGTTTTAAAAATTATTTTTTAATGACCTAAGAAATATCCAATGATTACTAGTCTACCGTAATTGCTTAAGTTTTCTTTAATATTACTTTTAAGCCACCAAGAATTTTTGTTGGAGTCAACGAAGTTCTCGCAGTACATAGTCTAAGAATTTCTAAGGGAAACTTGAACACTAATGGGTCCAACAAATAGTCTTCTGTTCCACAATTTGCTTTGTTCCATGTTTTAGTCTGAAATAATATCACAAATATTAGTAAGTTATGTAAAATACATTTTTAGACTAATAACAAAAAAGGGAACAGAGAATAAGATAAATTACGGGAAAGAAAATGTTCTCTCAACAAATAAAGTCCATTGGTTATGGTCCTAGCTGCTATGGTTTTTGCTATTTTTTATATTAATTAATTGAATGTATATTCTATATATAATAAGAAAATTCATATTTTAGAATGGGATCATACTTAATTAGCTTATTTTACTCCTACTTCTTGAGAACAAACTTGTGACTCGATGCATATATATATATATAATAATGATGACCATATAACAAATAAAGTTGCTAGACCCACCACGAGAAAAAGTCACTAAGTAGCTGAGAAGGAAATGCGATGGTGCACAGTAGTTGGGTGTTCCAACAGCATATTCGTAAGCATTGAATGCATATTCTATGCTTGACCCAGTCGTTAAGATTGACACAAAAACAAGAAAATTAATTTTGAATTGACAATCACAATGACATGCCGTTGCATAAAATTTTTTGTTTATATTTTCTTGCTCTCGTCTCATTTCTTTA
Source organism: Bauhinia variegata (assembly GCA_022379115.2). Classification (NCBI taxonomy): domain Eukaryota; kingdom Viridiplantae; phylum Streptophyta; class Magnoliopsida; order Fabales; family Fabaceae; genus Bauhinia; species Bauhinia variegata. Next base: position 10,319,798 of record CM039428.1, read on the forward strand.
TGGCATATATGTAACTTGCTTATGAGTAGAACCACTTTCCCCACTGATGAATCTTTCCTGTATTGAAAGCTTCTATCACTTTAAGAAATCGTGATGTCTTGGCTAAGTAATTGGTCTAATTCTTTTTACTTCATTCATTTCAAAATACTATTTGTTATTTAAGGTTGCACAAAAATTATTAAAAAAAAAATATTTACAATATTTAGAATTCGATTCAGTTGTGTAACTAAAAGAAATCACAAAAAAAAAAATCATACATGTAAAATATATCACATTTTGACCAAATTACGCATCTTTAGTCTCCTCTGACATTTTCTTTTCTTTTCTTAGTAAGGTTATCGTTTCAATTTCATATGTTTATTAAATAAATATGAAAAGAATATATCTCTTTGTTATGATATCACAAGAAGTTGGAATTTAACCACGCTTCAAGATATTAAAAACATTTTTAAAATTAATCCCAATGCCACTATTTTAATCATATAGAAGGTACGATTTCTGTAAATTAATCCCAATGCCACTTTTTTAAAATTACAAACATTTTTAAATAGTAGATATTAAAAGAGTTGAGCAAAAAAGGGTATATACAGCCATAAATACTAAATAAATACATATAAAGTGTAGACATCACTATTATGTCAGCATAATTCAATAAATTTAAACCAGCCAATTATAAATTTACACTTTTGGTCATTATGTGACAAGCTCTTATGATTCTTTTCCTTTTTTTTATGCCATTATTTTCTTTTATTTATATATATATTCCCAGATTAACTTTTATTTTTCTTTTTCCTAGAGCTCGTTTTTGTGTTTCTTTTTTTTCGTCTTTAATTTGTCCGAATATAGGGTAGTTATTGTTTCCCTCTTGTACGTGTGTAATTTTAAAATGAAGTCCTATTAATTACATATTTCTAATTTATCTAATTGGAATATGTTTGTATAAGTGAGCGTAAATTTAAATTCGGATCGTTCCGATTGTCTATTTTAATGACTCCAAACATACTAATATTAGACCATAACCATTTGAGTTATTGCTTAAAGTTTATATTCATGTGTTTTATCTTTATATATTATTTTAATAACTTTTCTCTTTACCTATTATCCAATATCTATATCTACACCAGAATATAAAAAGAGTCCTTAAAGTTGATCAATTAAGGGTTCAAGTCAACAATCGATTAATTTTCAAAATAATTATTTAATTATTTTATTATGAGTTTGTTTCAAATGCGATTATTTTTTTTATGGTGTTTCAAATTCTGTTTTTAATAGTATTTATTAGCAAGTAACATATAATTTATTCCATTATTAATATATATATTTTTGTTCTTTCAAATACCATTAATAATATTAATTAATTAATTAATTAACTATCTTATAATTAGTTTATCTATACTTAAGGTTTGATTGACAAAATTAATTGAAAGCTGTGAGATGTAGCCAAAAGTTTATAAATATGTAGCTAGTTGATTAAATCAGATTTGTTTCGCAAAACTAGCTATACAACTAGTTAAAATGTGTTAAATGAATGAAGTTATATAATATTATATTGACATAATAGTTTTTTCATTTGTATATTGACATAATATTAAGTTAAATATAACTCATTTTACCTATATTATTAATAATTAAATTTTTATTGTTTATTTATTTATTTATTTATTATGAGCGTATTAATTAAATAATCAAATAAAAAAAAAAACTAAGTTTATGAGAGAAGAAGAAAGTGAGGAGAGAAGAGGAAAGGAAGAAAATGGAAGAAAAAGAAATGAGGGGCCACGTGAAAGAGAGAGAAAGTGAAGTTGAATTGTTATGACTAATTGTGTGAGAGATAAATATTGTCATTTATTAAAAAAATTAAGGGTAAAAATGAGAATACATTTTTGGTAACTAGCTTTCAGAATTAATGTGTGTTTGACAAAGAGAACTACTAGCTTATTTGGGACATAATTATTGACTTAGTCAATAAGCTAGCAGAGATGTTTGGTAAATAAAAAATAGAGAGATTGTAGCGTTTGAAAGCTAGCTTTTTGAATGTTATTTGAAGTATCGTTTCATTTTAAAAGCTAACTACCAATAATTTACTTCTAATTTTTTTTACAAATTTTATCTTTACACAATTAGTCATAACAACTCAACCTCTTTTTCTTTCATGTGGCCCCTTATTTCTTTTTCTTCTTCTATTTTTTTCCTCTCCCTTTCTCTTCTCTCTTCATTTTCTTCCTCTCTCACAAACTTGGTTTTTTACTATTTAATTATTTAGTTAATAGGTTGATGATAAATAAATTATTTAATAAATTAACTGATGATAAATAAATAATAAAAATTAATTATTTAATTAATAAGTAAAATGAGTTATATTTAATCTTAATATTATGTCAATATAATATTAATACCATTTTTAGTCATTTAACATGTTTCAACTAATTGTATAGTTAGTTTTACCAAATAACTTTAATTAAATTAGCTAATTACACAGTTATAAGCTTTTGGCTACATATTATAACTTTTGGCTACATATCATAGCTTTCAACTAGCTTCACAACTACACACTATAATCTCACAATTTTTAGCTAGTTTTGCCAAACAAACTCTTAAAACATTGCTCGAGTAGTGTTTCAAAAGCCAGCTTTTAAATGCCACAAAATATGTCTCTCTAAAAGGTTTAGTTCACTGTGTAGTGGTGGTACTCCTCAAATCATCAATGCTAACACTTGGTATTAGAATCGATGATTTGGCGTAGGATGGGAATGACAATGGTTCCTTTATGTTCTTGGTTAGCCATCGAAATCATGGTGAATGATTGCTAGGTTGGCCAAAACCAAGGAGAAAAACCTACTTATGATCACTTATGGGAGGAGAAGGCCTTGATCAATGTGTGACGGAGGCTTACACTTAGTTTTTTGGGGGGGGGGGGGGGGGGGGGGAGGGGAGAGGATTTGTTGGCATAACATATGAAGCGCAAGTATGAGAACTAGGACTTTGTGGACTATAAGTGAAAAGGCTCACACATCTAATAACTTAAACTTTTGAGTTGAAAGATAGTGTTAAGCCTATGAAATATGTCACTCAACAAGATATGATTTGTAGTACAATGACAGTTCTCTTTAGCTCATTTGATGCTCACACACTCTTTCTTACTAGCTTTCACATAAAAGACCCACACATTCAATAGTTTAAGCTTTTGGGTTTGAAGGTGGGATCAAGTCAACGAAATATGCCACTTTACAAAGCTCGATTCATTGTAGAGTGGTAGTTTTCTTTAGCACATCCAGTGCTTAAACTTCCATTCATTTGCATTCACGTTGTTTTACGCGAGCATTATGTTTCTAGTTCAATCTCACTCTTTCTCGGCACTATGTTATTTATGGTTGTGGGGCTACACTACTTTGACTCTAGTGTGTTATAATGATATATGCTACTTTAATTCAATGAAATTATTATACACCCCTGATAAACATCATTTCTAGTAATGGGGATGGCAAAGGTCTTCGAAAAGTAATCAATCATTTTAGCAATGGAGGCTATATTTGAGTTGCCCAATACCTCCGTTTTTTTCTATCTAAAGCTTCAGACTCATCCTTCATAGCCTCCAATTGTGTCCTTGTAGGAGCTACATTTTCTTTAAAGCTAAATTACTTTAGCAATTCCTTTGCCAATGAGGGTAAAAACAATGTAATTTCGACAAAAGAGTTATAACACAAAAATTCCCAAGATGTCACCCATCCTAGTACTACTCTTGTCCAAGCACGCTTAACTGCAGAGTTTTGACAGGATTCGGCACATTAGTGTTGGTATGATCTCACCCATTAATGGTTGTGTGCATAATAACTTTGTAAGCAAATGCTAGCGGCCGCTAGCATAGTAGGCATTTGGGAGGTTAAAAAAAGGGGTAATTTCAGAAAAAAAAAAAAAAAAAAAAAAAAAAAGTGCAACACGAGGACTTCTCTAGAGGTCACCCATCCTAATACTACTATCACCTAAGCACGCTTATTTGCAAAGTTTTGATGGGATCCGATGCATTAGTGTTGGTAGGACTTACTCGTAAATAGTTGCATGCACAATGCCTTTCTAAGCAACCGCCGTCGGCGGCTAACATTGGTAGGCATCTAGGAGGGTAAAAAGAAAGGGTAATTTTGGCAAAAAAGAAGGTGCAACACGAGGACTTCCTAGGAGGTCACCCATCTTAGTACTACTCTTACCCAAGAGCGCTTAACTACAGAGTTCTAATGGGATCCGGTGCATTAGTGCTACTAAGATCACACTCGTCAATAGTTGCATGCATAATGCCTTTGTAAGAAATACCAATGGCTATTAGCATTGGTAGGCATCTGCGAGGGTAAAAAAAAATGGTAATTTCAGCAAAAATGGGTGTAACATGAGGATTTCCCAAGAGGTCACCTGACCTAGTACTACTCTTACCCAAGCACGCTTAACTGCAGAGTTTTGATGGGATCCAGCGCATAAGTGTCGGTATGATTGCACCCGTCAATGGTTGTGTGCATAAAACCTTTATAAGCCAACGCTAGCGGCTGCTAACATTGGCAAGCATTTGCGAGGGTTAAAAAAAGGGTAATTTCGACAACAAAGGGTGCAACACGAGGACTTCCCAAGAGGTCACCTATCCTAGTACTACTCTCACCCAAGCAAGCTTAACTGTGAAGTTCTGATGAGATCCGATGTATTAGTGATGGAATGATTGCACATGTCAATGGTTACGTGCATAATGCCTTTGTAAGCAAACACCAGTGGCCGCTAACATTGGTAAACATCTGGAAGGGTAAAAAGAAAAGGGTAATTTTGGCCAAAAATAATGCAACACGAGGACTTCATAGGATGTCACCCATCTTAGTACTACTCTTGCCCAAGCAAGCTTAACTGCTAAGTTCTAATGGGAATCGGTGCATTAGTGTTGGTAGGTTCGTATCAGTCAAAGGTTGCATGCACAATGCCTTTATAAACAAACATTAGCGGCACAAACAAATGGGTGCAAAAATTGGTAGGCATTTGGGAGGGTAAAAAGAAAAGGGTAATTACGGCAAAAATGGGTGCAACAAGAACTTCCAAGGAGGTCAACCATCATAGTATTACTCTCACCCAAGCACGCTTAACTACGGAGTTATGATAAAATTCGGTGCATTAGTGATGGTATGATCGCAACCATCCAAGGTTGCATGCACAATGCCTTTGTAAATAAACGCTGGCGACCGCAAGCATTGGTAGGCATCTAGGAGCATAGAAAAAAAGGATAATTTCGGTAAAAAGGGGTGTACTATGAGGACTTCATAAGAGGTCACCCATTCTAGTACTACTCTCACCCAAGCACGCTTCACTGCAGAGTTCTAATGAGATCCAGTGCATTAGTGCTGGTATGATCGCACCTATCAAAGGGTGTGTGCACAATGCCTTTATAAGCAAATGCTGGGCCACTAGCATTGGTAGGCATTTGGGAGCGTAAAAAGAAAATGGTCATTTCGGCAAAAAGGGGTGCAACATGAGGACTTCCCAAGAGGTCACCCATGCTAGTACTACTTTGACCCAAGCACGATTAACTGCAGAGTTCTGATGGGATCTGATGCATTAATGCTGGTATGATCACACTTGTCAAAAGTTACGTGCACAATGCCTTTGTAAGCAAACGCTGGCACACTTAACTACAGAGTTCTGATGGGATCTAGTGCATTAGTGCTGGTATGATCACACTCATTAAAGGTTATGTGCACAATGTCTTTGTAAGTAAACATTGATGGCCACTAGCATTGGTAGGCATCTTGGAGCGTAGAAAGAAAAGGGTAATTTCGGTCACCCGTCCTAGTACTACTACGCCCAAGCACTCTTAACTACGGAGTTTTGATGGGATCCGGTGCATCAGTGCTACTTTGATCGCACCTATTAATGGTTGTGTGCACAATGCATTTGTAAGCAATGCCTTTGTAATTTATAATCATCTATGAACCATTTAATTTATACACAATTATCTATTATTAATCTAATATTAGATAATTTAATATAATATCTCATATTATATTTAAATTATAGACAATAGGCTCAATTAATTGGATTTTAGTCCAATTAAGGCTTAATTAATTATAATCTCAATACTACCCATATTGTGCAACCCTTTAGGTTCTTCCTTTATTGGCAATGGCCTAATTCGAGCCATAAACAGTGAGTAACATCTAGCAATGCATCACTACTAGCCAAATAGCAAGAATGTCTATGATATGACATTCTTTTAAATGTGACCTTCACTATGTAACATACTCCCTTTTGTACCGATATCAGAACTGAACTTGAGGCATGAAATTGTCACCCTCATTGACGTCCAATTCATGTTTTTTTATACCAAGCAAACTAACTCAACAAATGGTCAATATCTCACATTGATCTATTTGAGCACAGCTATGCATTTTGTAGTCTTACTTATCAAGGGAGCCACAAATATCACTTCTTTAACTAGGAAGGGACAAAATCCCATCTACGTCACTCACAACCCACTCTACATAATTCATGGCACACCTGATCATTGCCCTACAAGTCATCTTGTTTAAAGTTGACACAAAACGATGTCAAAACATGGGACTTCTCATGTAAGGAATTATAGTGACTTCAGGTTGAATGACTATGCATAAGTAGGTCACATGAGAATTGTTAATGACATGATACAATCCATATAGCATTCTCATGGCAGGTTGATCCAATACATTTATTCTCCAATAGTGCACCTATGCACTAACTTGATGTCACATATGCATGACACACCATCATCAATCACGTGCATACTAGTCTCATACACATTATTTTTATATCTTTGCAGTAATACTTGACTAGGGACAGTTTAAGAATAGCTAGATTTATTCTTAGGACAATTATTATATCATATCATAAAGTGTGCATACAATAAAATGAACATGTAATATTATAATTGCATTGCTAGATATAAAATATAGTACATGTCTATCTTAATACAATCATCTAATGATTGGCTCCTAGGGCACACTCCAACAATTTTCCACTTGCAGTAGAGCCAATCACTCATATATCTAATATTAGGTGACCTAGTATGACTATCATGCTTCTTCTGCGTAAGAGGCTTAGTGGGTCGGTGACATTATAGTCTGTTGGTACTTTGCATATTTGCACATCCCCTCTATTGACTAATTTCTCAAATAAGATGGAAACACCGAAGTATATGTTTGGATTAATGGTGAGATATGAGCTCCTTAGCTTGCGTAATGGTCCATTGTTATCACAATAAAAGTCTACTAGGTTCGAAATGCCAGGAACAACCCAAGTTTAATAATGAACTTCTTTATCCAAAAAATCTCTTTCGATGCCTCCAAAGCGGCAACATACTTAGCCTTTGTTATAGATTCTGCCACTATCTCTTGCTTCAAACTCTTCCTGCTTATAGCAGCTCCGTTTAGGCAGAACACATAACCTGATTGCAATCTAGAGTCATCACGGTCAGTTTGGAAACTAGAGTCAGGGAAACATTTCACAACTAGTTCTTCCTCCCCTCTATATACAAAGAATACACCCTTAGTCCTTCTCAAGTATTTAAAGATATTCTTGATTGCAATGTAGTGACTTTCACATAGATTTGACTGGTACACGCTCATTATGCTTAGAGCATACGAGATATCAAGGCAAGAATATAACATGGCATATATGATAGATCCAGTTTTTGAAACATATGGAATCTTATCCATGTGGTCTTTCTCCTCTTGAGTAGAGGGACATTCAGATCTAGAAAGACTTATGCCATGTGACATCGAGAGGAATCCTCTTTTGGATTTTTGTTGTTGAACTGTTTCAACACTTTGTCAATGTATGTACTCTGACTTAGGCCAGGCAATTTTCTTGATCTATCTCTATAGAACTTAATACCTAACACGTAGGCTACTTCACCTAAGTCCTTAATTGAAAACTGATTCTCTAACTAATCTTTCATAGTTTGGAGTGCAAGGATATCATTTTGAATGAGTAGTATGTCATCCACATACAAGATCAAGAACATAATTGTGCTCCTACTAATTTTCTTGTAGACACAAGGTTCTTCTTCGTTTTTGATGAAACCAAACTCTTTGATTGCATCGTTGAAACAAAGATTCTAGCTTCAAGATGCTTGCTTCAACGGATTGTTGCAACTTGCATACTACATTTTCAAGGATGACAAAACCTTCAAGCTATGTCATATACACATCCTTGAAGGGCTTACCATTTAAGAAAGCAATTTTGATATCCATCTATTAGATTTTGTAATCATAGTATAATGCAATGGCAAGCAAAATTTAGGCATACTTAAGCATGGCAATTGGGGAATAAGTTTCATCATAATCTATGTCATGAATTTGCCTATAACCCTTGGCGACCAATCGCACTTTGTAGGTATGCATGTTGCCATCCTTGTCGGTCTTCTTCTTAAAGACCTACTTACACCCAATGGCTTTTACCCCTTCAATTGGGTTAACCAAAGTCAACACTTGATTAACATGCATGGAGTTTATCTCATATATCATGGCCTCAGGCCACTTCTCAAATTTTGGGCCCTCAATAGCCTCTTGGTAGGTTGTGGGCTCATTTTAGTCCATGAATAGAACATCACCATGTTGAGTCATGAGAAACCCATATCTCTTTGGCTTATTACAAACTCTACCAGATCTACATGGGGCCTGTGCTACAACAACAAATTCTTGTTCCACAACTTGTAGACTCTACTCAGGTTCTAAACGTGGTTAACTATTATTTAGTGATTCTTGAATTTGATCAAGTTCTATCATCCTCCCATTGGGCTTTCTTAAAACGAACTTTTTCTCAAGAAAGATTTTAGTTCAAGCAACAAACACTTTGCCTTCAAAAGGATTAAAGAAATAGTATAATTTTGTTTCCTTAGGATACCCCACAAAATTAAACTTGTTAGATTTGTGACCAAGCTTATTTAAGACTTGTTTCTTCACATAAGCCTCACAACCCCAAATCTTCATAAAAGACATACTAGGATGCTTCCTAGTCCATATGTCATATGGTGTCTTTTGAACTGCTTTAGAGGGAACACAGTTAAGTACGAATGTTGTTGTTTCTAAGGAATAACCTTAAAGGAAATGGGAAGATTTGCATGACTCATCGTCGATCGCACCTTGTCCAATAGGGTGCGATTCCTCCTTTATGAAACTTCGTTCCATTACAGTGTTCCAAATAGAATGAGTTGTGGTATTATACCATACTCCTTCAGATAGTCATGAAATTCTTGGCTTAAGTATTCACTACCTCGATGTGATCAAATTATCTTAATACTTTTGCCAAGCTGGTTTTCTACTTCATTTTTGTATTCTTTAAACTTTTCAAAGGACTTGGATTTGTGTTTCATTGGATACACATATTCATATCTACTGAAATCATTAGTAAAAGTAATGAAGTATTGAAAACCTCTTCTATCTAGTGTATTCATGAGCCTACATACATCAGTATATACTAGACCTAGAGGTTCACTTGCCCTTTCACTCTGCCCAGTGAATGGGGCTTTTGTCATCTTGCCCAATAAACAAGACTTGCATGTCTCATATGATTCAAAATCAAATAAGTCCAAGAGTCCATCTTGATGGAGCTTGAATATGGATTTCTCATTTATGCTTTTCCATCTAATGCTTCCACCAAGAGCCTTAGACTATAGGAGTGGCCAGATGTCACTAATAGATCTTATCTTTGTGGGGATGGAAATTTGTTGTTCAAAAAGGGTGTCTCATTCTATTCCAAAGTATTTTGTTAGTCAAAAAATTATAAAATAATATACCTTCAATACTTGCATTGCTATTTTATTATTTTTGACCAATAATATGCTTTGAGACATAAACACCTTTTAAGACAACATATTTTGTCCCTTTCATAGGAAGCAAATTTATTATCCCATTTCTTGTCCCATATGGTGTCCTTCTCACCATAATTGGGCCAAATGAGTGTGACCACCCATTAGACAATATTATTTATAGCATTTGAATTAATCATGATGACTGAGATACTGTATGAGATAAGAAACAGAACAATAGATTTGCTTCCCTTTACATAAGCCTTCACATAATATACCCTTGACCTCTTTAGGTTGGATGGAAGGACTCTCATGATCCCATTGATAGGTATAGTTAATCCTGGTGGTAAGGTTGTCGTCCCTAATTGAGGAATGCCAATCTACGTTATGTTAAAATTGTGCAACCTCCATGAGTTGATTCCATGCAAATTTCAAAAGATGTGTTCATATTTTCGTTTTTAATAGATGATTTTTTTTTTTAGTGTTTTATGAGCGCAATGAAATCCAAAAAGGAAGATATTTGATACTCAAATCATTTTGGAGGTGCTCTGAATCATCATTGACTTGGTTTAGCAGTTGGCACCATGGGTAAGAGGGATATATTGTAATTTTTTTTTCTGAGATTATTAGTTTTTCATTATCTTTGCTCAGTTTAATCTACACACCCTTTACATCTTTCTCATTTTATTTTCTAATGTTATATTCTTTTTGTTTAATATTTTTATTTTATTAAGATACGTGTATTACATTTTGTATCTTCATTTTCAACCTCTAATTTCATATTATATTCTATTAATTTTTATTATTACACAGTCATTATATAGCATGATTCTTTAAATTATAAAGACACATAATCATTGTTATTTTTTACCAATAATATGCTTCTTGTTCTTCACTAGCTTTATTGAAAGATTATTCAATCCTTTTAATTCTGAAAATGCATTGTCAAAACATATTCCTTAACTGTTACAGTTATGCCAAAGAAAGACATAAGAAAAGTATTAGAGGATTGTCTTAGAAGAGATATCAACGCAATTATGAGAAGTTGGTACAAATATGTGAAATCAATGTATTTGGCATTCAATTTTGCAAATAGTGCTTATTGGCTCTAGAATGAACAGAATATGCTTCAGTTTCTATTCAAAAAGTTGGAGAAAGTTGCTCTCAAGTCTCACCCTTACAAACCTACCCCCTCTTTGATGGTAAAACTGAACCAGATTTACATTAGAATAGGTTGGTGATGGAATTGACCCAACTCTACACATTTATTTTTTATACTTTTTTTTTGTATTTTGTATTTTTTATTTTTACTATTTTACACTTACAGTAACTCACAAATTAAGAATTACGTATGCATAAAAGTGTGTATCAAAAATTGTGCATCTAACATTTTTCTTGCATTCATGTATAACATGGCCTATGCAGGGTACCTACAGGGACAAATGTAGCCATCAAACAACACCTGAAACGCAAAAATCGCTGGACTCAGGGTGTGATCTGTCCCTATTTAAGGTCTTCATTAAACTAGTTATGACCAAGGCATACATAACTTAAAAATGGAGGATGTATTTGAAAGGAAGAGTCATATCAGCTTGAGAAAGTTAAGTGGTTGAAATGATTGATAGATGCAATGAACATTTGATTGGTTTATTTATTTTTCAGTCGTAAATTTTGAGAGAGATCATGACATGTTGCCAAATTCTTTAGAAAAGAGCATCAAAGTCATCATTAGACTAATAATGTTATATATAAGCATTGTTCTTACCTTCCAAGGCATGAAAGTAGTCACATATGCACCATCTAACATTTGCTGTCTGGGTCCATTTTCATTAGTAACATCCACTGTTGTACTTTTTATTTTATTTATTGTCTTACTATATTTTCATTAGTCAAAAATTTATTTTTAATAATTTAATTGTATTTATATTATTATTTTATAAATTTTTAATCAATAAAACATTAAATGAAACAAAAATTAGGATACTAAATGTTATCCCGACTTAAAAATGAGTTTTACCTTTTTTTCTTTTCAAGGTTACGGTGTAAATTGCACAAAAGGAAAAACCCAGCTCAATTCTCTAAATAAAATGAGGAATTCATGTTAGCAGTTAGCACAAAAGCTTCAAATGGATTAGACCTCCTATGTCATCATTTCTTTAGCATGAAAACTCATAGAAACAATTGGATAATGCTATTTGAAATCTTGGAGGGATGAAGAAGGCAATGAGGCATGATAAAGATTTTAATGTTCATTACTGAACTCGGAATTTTTGCTACAAATGAACTGCAAAAAAATGAAAAGAATGCAAGAGACTCCAAAGACAGCAACACCTAGCGACCGTAAGGACCTACAAATTACTAGTGACAAACCTAAAAACTCTACCCCTTTTAGACTTGCACATCTTTCTAGCCCTTTCTTGAATCCTCTTCTAATAGCTAAAATATAATCATCTTCGTCATTATCATCTCCTATTGTTCCTATTATTCTCCCATTCCATCCCTGTACAAAAGAACCAATGACCAAAGAAATGAAAAATGAATAAGGAATAGCATAAGAAAGGGAGAGTCTCTAGAGTGAACTAGCATCATTCTTATTCCTGCTTCAGATGTATTCCAGGGTAAGGCTGGTGTTAGTGTTTGGAATGAGTTCTGCATCATCATCAACTGAATTTATGGGCAGAGTAGGTTTGTTTCCGGCCATGGTTCGCATCTCAAGCACCTTCTTGTGGGAATTGGAGTGAAAGGATGGACAAAAAGTAGGGCTTGCAGCAGGGCGGTACTCGGGGAAGAGGCGGCCAGACTTATATCGAACACCACAAGCATTGCAAAGGGTTTTAGGCCCCATTGGTCCTGCTCTCCATTGTGGTGTCTTGGTTATCTCACAATGCATACATTTCCTAACTGCTTGTGATGGCAAAGTGTAATTACTTTCAGATGGGAATGTGAATTTGATTCTCTTTTTCTTCTTGACATGATGAGAGTCCGCAAAATTGTCAGAATCTGAAGACAATGGCTTAGAAACCACATTTGGCTGTGTGTTTTCGCCGACAGAGGAGGCAGGGCGAGGATTGAAGGTGGCAGGGCGTGGGCGCTTGCTGCGCGCGCGTCCACAAGGCACAGGGACAACAATTTCAGGGCTGCGAGGCGCGGTCTTGTCCCTAGAGCAAGAACTGCTGCTTTCCAGCACAGAAACTGGGCTTGATGTCTGGAATTGCTCATGTGCTGCTGCCTCCTTTGATGCTGATTCTGATGCCTCCTGTTTCTTCATCGTCAAGCTTTCTCCAGAGACGGAATCTTCTCCAAAATTTGACAGCCATTCCAATTGGACAATGTCTTCGTACTGTTCACAACCACAACACAACAATATCTAAGGATATGAACATGTGCTAATGTCTCATTGAACAAATAATTTTTAGTTTCGTTCTTTCTTTATTGGTAAAAAAAAAATTATTAAAATAATACCTAAGGTATTCATGAAATATTTTAAAAAAATAAAACATAGAATGATAAACAGCAAATATTATTCTGTCCACTGGTGCTAGTAATCATCAAGCACTAGTTGCAGGTTGACATTTCTATCCTACTTTTTCTTATTGATCAAAATACATTATAAAAGTGAATGGCTACCTATTGTCACATAACATTTTTTCTTTCTTTTTCGAGTTATGAAAGTGATCATATCAAGGGCACATGCCGAGCCACGTGACCTTCAATAATGTTCCAAATAATTTAAGCAAAGTAGGTGGGGAATGTGATGCATGTTAGTATGTTACCGACACCCATGTGACCACGAAGTTGACCAAAACGCCCTCGGCTAAAATATTTGGAATCTTGTAAATTGTGACCATTTAAAATTCAAAATTCAAATTTATTTTTAGCCAAAATTCTACTTTGAATATAAATTTGTATTTTTCTCTATCAAGCACAAAAAAGCAATAAAACATTTAAGCGATGACAATGTGACTCGAGTAGAAACAAGGTCACCATTATGTCATCAGCACACAATTCAAGGGGCACAAATAATTTAAGACTAGAAACTATGGGCATTATTGGTATATTTGCGGACAAATTCATGGAATTCATGTGAACCCGCCAAAAAGCGACAAAATTTGCAAACTCACCGGAACATAGAGCTCCGTCGAGATGTCCGACGCGCTGTTCCCGGAGAAAACAGAGTCGGAGCCTGGCAACGACTCGGTATCCACCGGCCAAAGACTCGGAAAAGCGTTGCTGTTACCGGCGGTAGGCAAGGAGGCGTCAACGTCTTCAGCGGGGAAATCGAGGAGGTCGTCCATTTGGTCGAAGAAGCTGCCGCAGTCTATTTCGTCCATGAAGTTGGGTCCGATCATTTTCTCCCTTAGAACTTTCCTGAGAAAATCAAAAGGAAAATTAATGGAGTGAGAAAGGTTGGACTTTTGCTTCCTGAGAAAATCTAAGTTATCATCACGCGCAGTTGTTTCTGATTGAATCGTTATAAAAAGGTAATGCGTCAACCATTAAGGCAGCACATGGGACCGTGTGGTGCATGTTAGCCGTTGGCGCTTCAAAATTTCGTAAAATCACTCGTTTTTCAGTTAAAAAGAAAATATTACTAATAAATAAATACATATTGAATTTATTTCCTTAAATGCAAATAGGAGGTTTGTAGAAAAGATGCTAGTGAGTAGTGAGATGCAGCCAACACATGGCGTACATTAGAGGACAGCTGGTCCCGATATACCAACTCCAATTTGATTTGAAGCGATCTTACCCCAAAATCAGCTTCTTTCTTTTTTCCTCTTTTTTCTTTTTGAGTTCCTTGAAGTGATAAATTTTCAAAAACTTAATATGAACACTTGAAAATTGAGATTAGAATATGAAAAAAAGAGGCCTTTCATTGACAATGGCATCTAACCTTTTTTCTGAATTTGAGCAAAAAAATACTTGAACTGAACTGCACAATTCAAATCCTGAAAATTAAAAGAAAAATAGTAATTGGCCGAATGAAACATAAAATTAAAACGTATACAATGACTAGAAGGATTCACCGTGCAGTATTTTCCAAAATTTTAAAGAAATTTATGAAATTCCATTCCTATAACCAAAAAAATGAAAACAAATAATGGCCTTGACTCAATTCCTCGTTCTAATGAATTTTCTCAGCAACCAAACAGTTCAAACACAGGAAAAGTCCCAGAAAAACGTCACGGGCTTCCACCGACACTAAAATCCTCAGTATTCCAGGTTCAAAATCAAAACTTGAGAAGAGAATGAAAAATGCAGGGCAAACCTGTTCAGAAGCTTCAAAACCCAAGAGAAAATAAGCCAGAGCAAGGCATTACATTACAGGTTCTTCACTATAAAGCAGATTATGTTAACTCATAAATCGTTGAGAGAGAGAAAAGGTCTGAGAGGAGAGAGAGGGGAGCAGAAAAGCTTTAAAAGGAAGAGGGATTACGAGGAGAGAGAAGTGAACGTGATGGACACTAGAAGGTGAGTCTTCTCCTTCATCGCTAGCTGTCTTTTACTATCCCTTCACTGTCGTGATATTGAAGTCTTCCCTCCTTTGTCTCTCCTCTGATCACACACGGGTTTCGCACCCTCCCACCGTTTCCCTCTATTCCTATGTTTGCTTCTAGCTACGATTTTTTACTAGTTTGTTCCGTAATTGGGTAAATTTATTTTTATATTTAGTTATCAATTAATTTTTTAATAATAAATGAGGATAACAGATGAAAAGGATTTTTTCAAAATTTTATTTTGAAATAAAATTAATTATTTTATTTATTATCTTAATCTAATTATTTTAATTAATTTTAAAATTATAAAATAATATTTTAATTTCATAATTATTTACATTACTCGTTAATCAAAATGCATTAAAATAAATAATAAAATAATAAATGAGACAATAAATTGTCTTTTTTATTTTTTGGTGAAGGATACTGACCCTTCTCAATTACAATTTTTTAGTAAAGTTTTTTATATTTTTTTTGCTAAATATGAGCATCTAATTTGTTAAGTAAATTTTTAAAGAAAATAAAAATAAAAAACTTTTCCTCATACCAAACACACTGTATGTCTCCATCCTCACACTTTTTTAAAAAAAATTATAATATTTTAATTTTAATTTTATTTAATATTATTTTTTATTAATAAACAATTAATAAAAAGTTAAAATTTTTATTAAGGCTAAACTATAAAAAATTAAAAATAAATACTTCATTAAAATTATAAAATACCTTATAATAAGTGTTATAAAAAATTTTAAAAAAAATTAAAATCAGAAGTAAAGTAAAAAAATTCAATCCGAAGTCGTATTAATTTGTAATATTCTGACTGTAGTCTCTAGTTTTCCTTTATTCTTATTTTTTCATCTTATTCAGTGATAATTTTGTCAAAAAAAAAAAAGAAAATTTGGTACAAAATCTTAACCATAAATATGCACAAGACTAAAAGTATTTGAAAAATGTGCCAATTAAAGAATATTCTCTTTCTCCATTGTGATTCGTGTAGATTCATTTGATTCCGCAAATTAATATGCGAATCAAAATGTTCCAATATTGCAAGTCGTATGTGCGAATTAGTTAGAAAAATAATGAATTTGATAATTGTAGTTTAGTGATAGTTGGTTTAATATAAAATCATTACAGACTAAATTTCTTTGATTAAAAATATAATTAAAAAATATTTATTAATTATTACTCTATGTCTAGCAAAGATTAATTGCATGTACAGAACTTGTAAGATTGATTGGTGTGAAAAAAAAAATGGAAAAGCTAATAATGGGTTTCAAATGGGAAAGGAAACATTGAAATCAATCAAAATGGGTGCTTTTCCAATCTAATATAATCCAATAAAAATGGGCACTTTTTTTAATTTCTATTTCTTACCTTCGAAGATTTCAGCTTTTGTCTTGATTCTCCCAACGCGGCTGCTTCACAACACTAATCTAGCTTGTTAAGTTTTTGTTAAAATATACCTTTAGATTTACACTCTTTTTGCCCAAGGACTTGATAACTAATGTGAGTTTTTTTTTTTATTTTATTTGTTAATAAATTTTGAAAATATTGTATTTAAACATATAAAAAAAATTTAAAAATAAATATTTAATTCACTTTACATCCCATGTATAGAACAATTTTAAACACTCTTAATGGAGAGAAAAAGCTGCTTGTTATGCTATAAATAATAAAAGAGAAAAGCTGTGTGAATATCTTTTTGTACCATTCTTGATTTTAGTTAATTTATAAATGTAAAATTATTTTGAAAATAATAAAAATAAATGGTAGTAATAAAGATATAAAATAAAAATAAATACTCCATATAAATAAATATATAAATGTGCGCAAACAAACTGGCCGAGGTATATCATACGTATTATCATTTATTTATATTCATTTTTAAATTTTTTTTATTTATAATTTTATCTTTAAATACACTTAAATAAAAAAAGTGAATAATAAGATATAAAAAATATAAATGTGTAATTAACGTTTCCCAAACTGGTCTCGCTAAAATTTGCATTTTGCAGGCTTTTAAACGCAGTTGTTTCCGACACGCTCTTTTGGCCATTACTGAAGCAGAATAGGAAAAGTGTTTAGGTAAAAGCGGAAGGTCGTTAAACATTCCTCCGGTGTTTTTTGTTTTACTGTGTTTTTTTGTGGTACAACATTTTTTACCGTGCTCATAGTACCATAAATGTTGCTGAAAGTCAGAGTTTTTGTCTTACTGGAGCGCGTGATGTACGCGTAATGAGATAGAATTTTTTACAAATCATTTTCCTTTTCTTTTTCTTTTATAGATTCGAAATTCCAGGACTCTTCCGTTGTCTAGCCTACGCTGGGTTACGCGGTTGTTCCAGAATGGAGTTTTATTCGCCCGTCTTCATCCGGAAAATCACGCCTTTTTTTTTTTGTTCTTTGTAGTGTTTTCAACATTTATGGCGGTGTACGTGGAAACAAAAATCTACCCAAGCCCAAAGCAACCAGCTCATACGCGTATAATTGTATAAATTTGAACATAAGAATTCTAGAAAACCCTAATTTGACAACTTGATTCAAGAAAAGTTTAGGGTCAGAAAAGAGAGAAATTCTGTGGTTTTGGATTTATACTTTATCTAATATCTGAACCTTGAAATGAGTTGTCTCTTCTTATTTTAATTTTTTTATCCAAAAAATAAAACAAAAAGTAGTAACTTTAGACAAAAAGTAGCTTTTAGGTCTTTGGATCCTAGCCCACCTTCATCTCTATTCTTGCACATTGTATTCTAGCCAATCCAATTAATCTTCCTTGTGCTTTCCTGGTTGTTCCTCTAGAATTTCTTCACCATACTAGTTAGTTCCTCACACAACAGGTTCGGGAGTTTAAAGCACCCCATACCGTACACTGGAAGGGCTGACAGTAGTTTTTGCTTCCAACCACTAATTAGTTTCCTTGCCCGGTTGCTCTTAGTGAAGGCCAAGGTCTCCCTCTTAGATCTATTAACTAGTGCCGGCAGTACTAGACACTTATCTTGGCCACCTATTCTCTGAATGTTCAACTGATTGGCTAGCCTTGCTCTAACTGCCTAAGGGGTGTTAGCACTGAAAAATAAAGAGGATTTGCTCAGGTTGATCATCTGACCACTCATCTTCTCATACACCTGCAGCAGCTCGTATAAATTTAATATCAATTAACAATTTGCAGCTTTTTAATTGATCAGAAATAAAATGAGAAAAATAAAAGAAAAATATCTATAAAAGTGCATGCATAAGCACAACTCGTACTAGGTGATAGTCTAATAGAAGCAAAAGTTCTAAAATATTGAAAGCCCAAGACTTTTACTTTGAAATTTTAGAATTTTTCTTATTAAAAAAATTTGACTAATTATTTTTTCTGACTTAAACAAATATTAGTTGTGCATCTAAAATGTGGGAAGACAAAAAAAAAAAAAAAGATAAAGAAAAAGAGGTCAAGCGTGTTTGATTTAGGCAAAGTAGAAATGATGGGCCTCATTCTCACATGGTTCTTTTTCTTTTTCCCCCCATTTAAACTAACTTGAATTGTACTCTTTGCTTCAATCCCTTCAGAATTACTCCCTTTCTCTAGAAAATAATAACAATAGAAAATCTATATTGAAAGGGGAGAGAAGGGGTTGTGGGAGAGCACTAGGATAACTCCATTCATTCTTTTACTTCTTAACTTGGGATATACTAGTCTTTTGAATCCCTTTCTTTCAATGAGACTTTTTCTCTATACTAGTTTTAACACTGCCTATGCTGTTCATAGCCGGTCCCAAAGCCCGAGTAAAGGAGAAGAGTTATGTTAGACTCTTGACAGTCAACGTAAAACATTGTTGAACCAAAAACCCTCATGCACATCATTCATTTTATTGGCCACTTATACCCCCACAATTTTTGTTGTTGACGCCCTCTAATGCAATTATATATGGCCATGCGTGCTTGGTGTTCATGAGAGCTTTTAGAGATTTTGCCACAATTTTATAGGAGCTGCCTCATCCCACACTCAAGTGATTTCATCAAATGTATCTGCAATGAATACACCACTTATAAGGGCTATGAAAATCATTAAGAGCATTATATTCATCCACCCAATCAATGCATTCTAGCACTTTCTCACACCATATGAAAGGGGCTAAATACGTGATAGTTCTAACAGAATTAAGAAGTGACTTGTTATTATCCATATGAACCTTTCTCATGGAATCTCAAATCACAAAGGTTGGGTTCCCATCACTTGTTAATTTTAAGATGGCGTAAGTCCCATTCCCCTCAATGTTTCACAAATTAATTTCCTTTCCAAGGGTTTGTCAGAGGATCTGCTAGATTCAATTATGACTTTACATAATCAATCAATATTATCCTATCTTGTAGCAGTTGTTTAACTACACTATCTCTCAAGCGTATGTATCTATTCTTCCCATTAAAAGTTTTGTTCTTAGCAACAACTGTTGCTGCCTTGTTGTCATAATGAATAGACATGGAAGGAGTTGGCTTTGTGCCCAACGGAATATCTGCTAAGAAGCTTTTCAACAACTCAACCTCACTACCAGCCAATTCTAGAGCAACAAACTCTGGTTCCATAGTTAATTTGGTATATATTGTTTGATCGGCTAATTTCCAAGTTACAGCACCACCCTCACGTAACCACTTGTGCAATTTGTCTCATATGAATCTGAGACCCCATTAGCTTCATGGTATTCTTCTAATACTATGGGAAATCCACTATACAGGACACCATAACTCATGGTACCTCTCAAATATCTCATTAGGCTAATTAATGCAGCCCAATGGTTATTGTTGGGATTGTGTGTATACCTGCTCAATTTGCAAACAATGTATGTTAAATTCATTAAACACATCTGACCCCAATAATCTGCGCATACTCAGATTGAGCAATTGAGTTACCTTTATGCTTCTTTAATTTTATTTTGTTGTCATAAGGAGATTTGTCATCGAAATGACCAAACTTCTTAAGAAGTTTCTTAGTATGATGTTCTTGTGATAGCAAAATACTGTCACCATTCCTTATGACCTTGACACCCAAAATCACATTTGCCTTACCCATATTTTTCATATCAAATTAAGAGACAAGGAAATGTTTAGTTTTAAAAACAATACTAGTGCCAAAAATAAGCATATCATTAATATATAGATAAATGATCACACATTCATCATGTTCCAGTTTAGTATACACACATCTATCAACTTCAACAAGAAGAAAAACCATGCTGAGTCAAAACATTATCTAATTTCTCATACCATTGCTTTGGTGCTTGTTTTAGACCATATAGTGACTTAACAAGTTTACACACTTTATTTTTTGAACCAGGAACAACACATCCTTTAGGTTATTGCATATAGATTTCTTCTTCTAATTCACAATTTAAAAAGGCTATTTTCACATCCATTTGATGAATGGTAAGTTTATAAATTGAGGCTAAAGTAATCAAAATTCTTATTGAAGAAATTCTAGGAACAGGAGAAAAGGTGTCAAAATAATCCACATTTTGTTTTTGAGAAAACCCTTTTTGCAACTAATCTTGCTTTATACTTATTAATTGACCTATCAAGTTCATTTTCTTTTTAAAAATCCATTTGCAACCAGTAAGTTTCGCATCTAGAGGAAAATTTACTAAAACCCATGTTTATATATTTATTATTTTGAATAAAATTAATTTCGCCTCTAATTGCCTCTTTCCAAAATTGAGCATCAAGAGAAGCGATTGCCGTAGCATAGGTTAGAGGATCACTATCTATAATATAGATGTAGCAATCATCCCAAAGGAAGTTTGTTTCCTTTTTTTTTTTACTCCTTTTTAATTATTTCAAAAACTCTTCAAAACTATTTTGGGATGAAGAAGCATGGAAACAACTTTGGTTTTTAATGGAAAAATATGTTAAAAAAATTCTGAATTCTTTTGTTTTTAACACTATTAGAAAACCGCAAAATAACTATCAATATTTAGTGTCGACCAAACCCGCACTAAATTGTAGTAAATAAGGAAAAATTGGTTTAAGCATTACCAAGCTAACGCAAAACTAGCAGCTATTGATTGAATTAGTCTGACCTTGGTAATATATGTCAGCACACTAATGCTTTGTTCACGTTAGGGTTTTTCCATCCTCTTTCCCCACACTCAATTTGTCAACCATTTGAGTATATTTTGAATTTTATCTCATTTTAAAAAATTTTGGGATATATGCATGTTATAGAGGTTATGTTGCCGATTTTTTTTTTTCAAGTTTGGATTTGGACTGAACATAGTGAGTTCTACCCCATTCTCTCTTTCCCCACACTCAATTTGTCAACCATTTGAGTATATTTTAAATTTTATCTCATATTGAAAATTTGGGGATATATACATGTCATCGAGTCATGCTGCCGATTTTTTTTCAAGTTGAATTTGGACACAAAACTAGAAGTTATTTATCAAATTAGTTTGACCTTGGTAATATACCATCCTCTTTCCCCACACTAATTTGTCAACCATTTTGAGTATATTTTGAATTTTTTCTCATTTTGAAAATTTTTGAGATATGGATGTTATAAAGGTTATGCTGCTGATTTTTTTTTTCAAATTTGGATTTAGACTGAATATAGTGAGGTCAACCCCATTCTCTTTTTCCCCACACTCAATTTGTCAACTATTTAAGTATATTTTGAATTTTATCTCATATTAAAAATTTTTGGGATATCTGCATGTTATAGAGGTTATGTTGATTTTTTTTTCAAGTTTGGGTTTGGACCAAACACAGTGAGGTCAAGGTTGTGTGAATGCATTAAATGGTGTATGACCCATTTTAACCTAACATTGATATCTTGCATAATATTACCATGCATTTATAATAGGTAAAATTAATTTTTAATATTAATATCCTCTATTTTGAGCAACGTGGGACATTGAAATATTCATTTATCATTCAACGAATTTTTAGTAAGAATCATCATTTCTACCTTAAAAGGTTGATTTGCTCGTTCATATTTATGAAAAGCAACATTTTTTTTTTGGGTTCAACCTATACATATACTTTTTTAATTGTACTTTATTTTATTCTTATTAAGGAGTATTGCTTTTCTTTTCTTTTTGAAATTAATTGCGATTCCATTTCATATTTCATTTTATATGGTTATCAAATCATAAAATAGAATAGTCACTACACGTCATTCATATTCATATTCCTTTTAAACCAGCCATAGTTCTAGTGATTAATACTTAATTAATTCATTTTTTTTTCCTTGTCGCTAACAAATCCAGCTGACTAAGATAAAGGAAACACAATTTTCATATGTTTTTATCAGTGTTTAAGTGGTTAGTGATATCAACACACGCAAGAACACAACTAATAGTATTGACTTCACAGCAAATACATTGCATTCCTTAAGGCATTTTCTCATTTTTCTTATTTATTTTCAAGTTTTCAAACAAGGATAGAAGAGGAGACCACGAGTGTAATAATCTCTAAATTTTTAACTTTTTTTAATATTATATAATTATTATATATTTTAGCACTTGTAGTTTTCTGTAATTATCATATATTTTTATTTTTAAAATTTTAGTTTACTCTTACTCAAGTAATAACTCTGTCCTTGTTTCAGAATGGATCTAATAAATTTTACCCTTCTATGTTTTTATATTTAAACGTAATTACTAAATAAATGTAAAAAACTCGAAAAAGGAAATAAAAATAAAATGGTCAACTCTAGAAGCAAGGAAAGTAGCGCCGACAGCATTCTCAGTGACTTTTGTCACTAATTAAACAGCTGTGGACTTATTGTTTGGCGAAGGCAGGAATGAAGCCACTTCTAAAATCTAATGCAAAAGTAACGCATGTGCTGGTGTCGTTTTCAAGCTTGAAATTTAATTATTGATTATTTAAATTTAATACAATTGGTTTGCTTTCCATTATTCCTTCTCAATGCGTTGTAAGAGCAAAATGCTTCTATTTGTTAAAAGCATTAAAAATGGAACTTGGCTTGTACCCCTAATTAATTAAACATGTATATTAATGCATTAATGTATAGATATATGTAGAAATCAACATATAGTTAAAATACATCACAAGTAACATTTAGTCAATTAACCAATAATTAAATAAAAGTAAATTGAGTAAGTGTTCTATGAAAAATATTTAAGCTTAAATTTTTTTTTTCACTTTTATTGAAAAAGATGTATTAGTTATTATTCTTGTTTCTAATAAAATTTAAGTATAAGATATAAAAATATCTTGTAAACTAAAAAAAGAATGTCAATTTTATTTCAATTTATTACTTTTTTCTATAGTGAATTTTTCAAAAAGAAATGAAAAACTGAAATTTTTTGTTACTTAGTTATTTACTCATTTTATTATTGGTAAAAGTGTAAGGATTAAAAAATAGAATAATTAGCATTATACATGAGAGAAGGATGATAAATGTTGAACTTTAACTCTCTCTTTTTTTTTCTGCTAATGCAATTTCAGCCAAATTTGTAACACACCTTAAGCTGATCCCTTTGATCGGGAAGTATTATACACTGTGAAAATGAAGAACACCTTCCAAAGTGAGTAAGCATTCCATATTTTATACTTTTCTGTTAATATTTTCTCTTCCATTTTAAGTAACTCGAATGTAGGAGTCTATTAGTGCACTTCTAATTGGCTTCAGGAAAATACACTACTCTCATTTAGCACAAACAAATTATAGTCACAACACTGGTAACATTTTTCTTAGCAAGGACTTTGCTAATATTTTTACTTAAATTTAAATTTCTAGAGTTACAGATTGAAATTTTTACATATATTTCATTCTTTCTTAATTATAATTAAAAAAGATTTTTTTCTATAAAAATAAAAAATTATCACTGACTCTCGTGAATTTTTCTAAACTATGACAACAAGAATGTCCCTTACAGCTGGTTGACATCATTACACAGACGCATTCGATGTATTTATAAATCCAAAACATTCTTTGAGCCATAGTTTGTCAACGTAAAGGTAAAGAAATGGGGTGGTCTCCTTTTATTTATTTATTCTTTCCAATAAACTTTGTGTGCTCCAAGCATCACAATATAAATCCCATGTCAGATAGAAGAAAAAAAAAATCAAAATAAATGTAGAATTCGAGTCTATTTCAGGTAACCAGCAGTAATACCTTTGCTCTCCATCAGTGGATTCTCATCATTAATTATAATCTATGAAGCAATCAAACAAAACAAGAAAATGCAAGAAAATGTGAATTTGGAAAATTCAAACGTGAAAAACACGATTAATTTTTCTTAAAAATAAAAATTATTTACTAAAATGGCAACAATCAAAATCTATTTCCTTATTTACCACAATATGCTAAGCTTGAAGAGCGCTAAATCAAGAACCTCAGTCCAAACAGGACACATCCTCAGTAGGAAATACATGGAGCATGTCAAAACATGATGAATAATCCCACAGAGAGCAACAAGGACCAAAAATCACACATTACAAATTACACATTAACAAAGCCAAGCCAGCAATGCATTTAATAATCATTAATCAACAGAACAGACTAACCCATCATGAGAAATCACAACTCAATTTAGCCATAACCGAATATACAGCACAATTAAGTTTATTTGTGGTTTAAATTTTTTTTCAAATTGCAACTTATCAACAGGCGTTGGTCTTAGTAGTAAAGAGTTAAAACCGTTTAAGTATATAACTTAGATTCAAGTCTATATGTATACAAAAAATGTCTTTGAGAAAATTCTACTCTTATTTAAATATATATTAAGAAATAATTTTAGATTAGTCGCGTTTTGATAAATAATTTCTTTTTTTTAAAAAAAAATCAACCATAAAACACATACATGCATTCCAGAAAAAAAAAATCCAAAAAAAAAGTAATTTTTTTTAAAAAATACCTCCATCTTGGAAATGGGTTTGGCTTTAAAGCTTTTGAGGCAATTCTCTTTGAGAGTGAAGTATATCTTACGTGAGTAATGCAAACCAAATGGATTGAAGCCAATGATATAGAGCAATCCTTCCATTTCATCATTGGTTTGTGGAATACCCATTTCGAGAAATCAAATCAACAAGAAACACCTTCCGGTTTCTCAACACTTCAAACTAAAAGAGAAATTTGAGATTTTTCTTTTTTTGATAGATGATAATTACAAGTACTCTGAACAAAAACAAAAGAGGATCAGACTCAAAAATTTTAACGTGAAGAGGAACAATTTATGATCCTCTTAACAAAAGAGAATCAATTGGAAATGCCAGTTTTGGATTTCAAGGAAAGCTCTCTTTCTTCTTCCTTTTGCATTCCTTCCTCTCTTCTCGTTAATACCTATTTGTCTTTTTTTGTTTTTTGGTCATAAATGGAATCTCTATCACTCTTGGCTTGTGAAAACATAGTTGGATCATTTCTAGGTCCAACGTCATAATCAACTTCTTCGAGGTACGTGATATAACCACTAGAAATTGTAGGTTTCTTGATTCTTAAAGATCTCCTTAATTGCCTTAGTATTTCATCTGCTGGTTCTATAATAATAGGTTCCTCATGTTATAATTCCTCATTAGGTGGCAGTTAATGTTCTTCAACATCATGAATGACAATTGCTTAACCAGGGACAATTACACACGGAGGAGCAACTAATGGTTCCCCTTTTCCTCAATCACCACCCTTTGAGAATTCGCACCCTCACTAATCTCAAGATCTTCAAGAAATTTAGCATTTCTAGTTTCTACTATCATAAGAGTATGTGAAGGACAATAAAATCTATATCCTTGGAGTTGGTTGCATAGCCAATGAAGTAACCACTTATTGTTCTTGGATCTAGTTTCCCTAAATTTGCGTTATAAACCCTTACTTCAATTGGACAGCCCCATATGTCTAAATGTCTTAAGCTAGGCTTCCATCCATTCCAGATTTCAAAAGGTCTTTGGCACTATCTTGGATGGAACTCTACTTAAGATATACATGATTATTTTCAAAGCTTTATTGGGTACAAATGTGTATTTGCACGAAACCAAATGAGAAAAATGAGGTCGTATGATATAAAGCACGGCTTGTTGTCCAAAGTTTACATAGACCTAGAATTGATAATGAATTCATTTATTCTCTTGTGGTGGATGCTATCATGCTTTGTTATCTCACTAGTCTAGTAGTTCATGAGAAATTTAATGTGTCTTATGGATGTTGTTACAGCCTTAATTATATGGTTCACTTGATCATGATGTCTATATAAAAATCCCATAAGGATTTAATATGCTTGAAGCATGTAAATCAAAATCCCTGGAACTTTATTTAATTAAATTCCAAAGATCTTTGTATGGATTGAAACAATCTAGGTGAATGTGGTTTAATCGTGTCTCAGTGATTACTTGTTAAAGGAAAGGTATAAGAATGACCATATATATGGGTTTATTGCATGCATATGAATCTAGACCAAAACTTGTAGGTTATGCAGATGCATGATATTTATCTATTCACACAAAGCTAGATCTCAAATGGGCTATCTATTCACGTATGGTGATACGACTATCTCATGGTGTTCTACCAAACAGATACTTGTTGCCACATCCGTATATCATGCAGAGCTTATAGTAAGTCGAGAATGTGTTTGGCTAAAATTTATGAGATAACATGTTCGAGAGGCATGTGAGCTATCTTATTGCAAGGAACTCCTTGAAGACAATATTGCATGTCTAGCTCATATGAATGAAGGATATATCAAAGGAGATCGGACAAACCATATTTCACCTAAGCTTTTCTTCACCCATGATCTTCAAAATAAAGGTGAAATTGATGTTCAATAAATTCGTTCATGTGACAACTTAGTAAATTATTCAACAAGGCATTACCTACATCATTTAAAAGATTGATCTACAAGATTGGAATGCGCTAGCTCGAAGTCTTCATTAATGTTGTGAACAAAAGGAGTGTACAAAAATGTTAGTCTTTTTCTTTCACTAAGGTTTTTGTCCTATTGGATTTTCTTTTTAGTAAGATTTTAATGAGACATATTTCTTGTACAAAGAATACCCAAGGGAGAGTGTTATGAACCCTTTATTGTGGATGTCTATTTAAGTTTTCAACTCTCAAGTCATCAATGTAACTTATGTGACATTATCTGATTTAAGTTATAACCTACAAGGTTTTTATTCTCTTCCATGTAATTTTCTTATACAATTGTAATAGGTGTTTATTACACATTATGTAAGATTATAAGCTTTTGCCTGTAAGACATCTCATTTGTATGGAAAACGCAACAAGAGGAACAAAGGTCTTGCATTCCCTTGTCTCTTCTGCTCTCTACTCTTTCATAACAAACACCAATTTATACTGTTTCAGGTGATTCGCTTTTTTCGCACATTCACACGTTCTTTTTCTTCAAAAGCATATTATTCAAAAATAAAATTCCTGAAAAGTGTTCATCCAAACAAGCCCTAAATATTTCTTTTTCTTTTTCTTTTTTTTCCTTTTTTGTACTCTGCTGGAAACTAATCTTCTTAATTAGAGGCAATTGTTGGATGTTGGATACTGAATAAAAAGCCTAATTGGTCGTCATGGTAAAAACTTACATTACAAGCAAGCAAATTTATAACCTAATGAGTCGTCACTCAACTCCATATATTATCGCCAAAACGCAGTTTGATGTTCACTCAAGAGAGATCCTTTGCAACTTCAGATTTGCTCAGTATTATCTGCATGTTAAACAAGTGAAAATGCTTAATAACTATGGCCTAAAAAATTGTTTCAGTCATAAAATTGTTTGATGGACAAATATAAACGAATTAAAATTTGTTGTCCCACGGACAAGAACCACTATATACTCATCGGTCAATAAAACTAATTCATTAATTAATAAACCAATTTATAAGTAAACAGACCAATTAATTAATAGATTTTGGTCAATGAGCATGAGTGAAAAATATTTAATGGTCTGTGCCAATGGGACAGCAGATTTTGATTCAATATAAACATACCTTCTTGAAAACTAGCTAGATGTTCATCACTTGCGTATGGAGAGATCCATGTGTAGGTATGCTATGGAAGCCACGAAGAACAAGAAAAATGCAGATACCAGCATTAACGGCTCAGCAAGCATGAATATAGGGTTGAAACTGTAGTATACCTAAGAAAAATAATGGAAAAACTTGCTTAGACAGCCACAATGAAATATAGTATTACATGAAAAAGATCGAAAACAAATAAGCTTTAGTAATTTATTTCTTTTGTTATCAAGATAATAGATGTCCTTGGCATGAACTTTTGTTTATTTATCCATTGCATCATCATATCACATACTTATAGCATTAATCACTATTTTTCTAGCACCAGAAAGTTTAATTGTACTTGAACCATATCAAACATACAATACCAAACCAGTTTTCAAAGTAATATTTGAATTGGGTTTGGTAATACCTGGAAAGGATTGTTATGCTCAGGAACTACATTTTTCTTTTCTAGAACCACTACGGTCCTGCCGACAACATCAAGGTATGAATACTTGGTCTGCAAAATTTGGATTTAAAAGCCATTTTAGCTGGCACTCAGATGCATTATCATGCAATAAAACCAAACGGCAATGTCTTCAGTGGCAGAATGAAGCTCAATACAGAGAAGCAAGGTGAAAGGAAATTATTTAACTTGTGCAATTGAAGAAAAAAGAACATAAATAATCATTAAATGACATTATTATAATATGTATTCAACTGTTTCTTTAACAAAGATATTCAGTTCCTGTGATTTTTCTGACTCTACAATAACGGCTACCAGTTAACTTACAGCCCCTTGTTATTTCTAAATCAGATAGAATCGTTTTTATGCCATTGCCTTTCTTTGATGCTTTGTCTATGAGGAGGGTGTCTCCTTAAAGGATGCAGCAGATACAAAACCCTATTATAATGATGGGTTCTTTTATTTATTTATTTTTCACCCTCTGACCTCTTCTTAGAATCCGACCCATATTTTTCATCTCTCTTTGACAAATTATTTTATTTATAAAATATAAATATTTACCACTCTGCAAATGGTTTGGGACACAATGAAATTTTCACAAGTATTGATCCCTCAAGATAAGAAATTACCTCTAGACGCTGCTCCACTGGAAAAGGAACTTCAGCTCTGGGATCTTTAGATCCCTCCGGAAGCACAACCTGAAATTCAATTGTTCTACAAGATTATATTTACCTCCGCTTTTGTGTACACAAGCACAGGAAGCGAAAGAGCAGAAATTTCAGCCAATAATAACAAAGCAAAATTACAAATTCACACCCACTTTGAGAACTAACTTGTCAACCACAGTCTCAACAAGAGGGCAACCAAAGGTGAAGTTAAGGTATCTCCTTCCATCTGGAGACTCAAAAAGGAAGTCTTGCAATGGCAACCCGTAACCAATGACAAAGGTAGCTTTCCAGCCTCCGAATAGAGGAAACCGAGGTTCAATTTCTAGTTCTGACTGCATTCAATGAGCATGTTGTAAGGAAATCTGAGATCAGAGACCATGACTTATAATATATGATTCTACCAAACAGCAATACTAATTAGAATAAGACAAACTTCAATAACATAGAAAGTAGAAACCATTTTGAAATGAGCAAGACGTGAGTTTTATTTCTACCAACTCAATATTTAATTAATGCTGCCCAGTGAAACTTAAATCATAGAACAGTCAATAGATCTGGGTTCTGGCAGAAATAGCCAATAATTTATAAGTGCTAATAACATAATGCCTTGTTAATAAAGAACATATAATCGAGAACCATTAAAACAGCTCCTAACTTGCGTCCTAATCCTTCTTTCAACTCAATTTTCAGGAGGAACAAAATAAAGATAAGAAAAAGGAAAAGAAAAGCAAATGCTGCACACAGTATTAAAAAAAAATGATAAATTTGAACTTCTTGAATCTAGAATGTGTCCATTTTTCAGCTATCAAGAGGGAGGTGTGGCAAGAGGGAAGAGTTTGAGACCCAAGTGTAACTTCTACCTTAAGAAAATCTGAACGTAAATGTGAAGAGGAAATGTTCCCTATTTCATCCCGGTAGTATACTGAGTGAACCCTTGGAGGTAATCTTGCCAAAAGATGTTTGAATGAAGATGCACCAACAGCTCCTGGTCTGGTTTGGTATTCAACCCTGTCAAAAAGAAATCATTGGCGATAACAAAAGAATTTTATGAAAGGAGACAGTAACAAAAATTGTTCAGGGAAAAAAGTAACTAAAGACGATAGACATTATATTAATGTATCAGTGGCTTTGATTCATTGATCACTGATTGAAAAACAGGAAAACAATAAGCCCATTTCCAAATCTAGACAGTCTTAATAGAAGAGTAGGAAATATTTCACAACAAATGAGCCTATGGGGTAAGGAACAATCAACGCAAGGTACTGACGAAGTATGTGGGCAAATTTTTGTGTTTGCATCTATATGCCCAAGACTAAACTTCTCGTACAAGTTTCTATGGAGCTTTATACTAGGAAAGTGGTAAGTAGATGAAGTCAGATAAAACAATACAGCTAACAGATATTCACAAATCATTCTTCCTACTTTTATGTAGTCAACAACACTAAGAAACTACATGCAGTATCTATATATTTATATATCATCCACCAGATGTGCCATCAAAAAATAGATGTTGCTTTAAATCAT
Source organism: Bauhinia variegata (assembly GCA_022379115.2). Taxonomy (NCBI): domain Eukaryota; kingdom Viridiplantae; phylum Streptophyta; class Magnoliopsida; order Fabales; family Fabaceae; genus Bauhinia; species Bauhinia variegata. The sequence continues at coordinate 10,350,692 of CM039428.1, forward strand.
GCAGAATCCGTTACAGGAAAATGAATTTTCTTGTGTATCTCTCATTTCCAAGTAGCAATTTAAGAATGAACAAAATACAAGAGTTAGTGCATCAGGTCTGGTTGAATTAGCAAAACAACTTGATATGTAGAATTGTTTAATTTATATATATGTTAGTTTTCTCCTATATAAACACATAAACACACACATATACATACAAAAGATAGATAAAGAACGCAAGGAATTTGGTGAATTAGAACACATAAGAAAACTATACCTAAGTAACATATACGTATGATATATATATATATATATAAACATCCATTTTGACAATTATCTCAAAAAGTTGATGAGAACATTTTTTATAAGTAGCTAGTATTCTATCCACTTCCATTATAACTACATATAATACCCCTCAAAGGACAAAATTAAGATCCAGAGCATAAAAATGAACAATCTACCTTGAAAAAACACCTTTGTGTCGAGCACCTGCATGAAACAGCCTATAACGCTCTGTAACTTGAATGCTTCCCCAATGAGATATTTCAACTTCACGTTCTAGCTCCTCAACGACAGCAAATGGATTGTTATTTTCAAAATGAACAAGTATAGGCAAATATGAATATGGAGCACGATTGTCATATGGCCCATATTTCAGTTCTGTACCGGCACGTTTGGTGGGCTCCACCATTGTGAATGATTCCACACGAGTGCTTGGTGTTTTAATGAAAGTTGTCTGTTGCTTGACATGATAGGGAGATAATAATATTGCACTATCGCGGAAATAGACCAACTGGGACTCTGATTGACTTATTTCTACAGGGAAAGGCTCCAGAGAGTGTGTCAATCTGTAAAGAACCTCTATTGTTGCAGTGTCACCTTTACTTAGTGGAGTTACCAAAGCAATAGAGAAATATTTGGTTCCATTTGGTGCATCAGGTAGCTCAACAGAATTAACATCAAGGGGAACATAAGTTTTCTTCTTCCGTTTTCCAGTCGTTGCAGCTGCTTTGACTAATGCTAGATGTTCAACCTCTGTGGGTGAAAAAGCAAGAAGGACTTCTGAAGCAGGAGATGCCCCTAAATTTTCAACCTGAGAGAAAAACTTTATGAAATATATGTGCTACATTGGTAGTATATGTGCTGTAATCCATTGAAAAGGAAACGAAAAGCTAATTTGGTTAACATAATTTCAAAATTAACGAATCATTGTTACTGGCTTGATTGTCCAAAACCCCAAATAAGTTGCAACTTCTATTAGATTTAAGTCTAGAAAAGGTAGGAATCAAATCAAATTGGGTAACGCTAGGCAACAACTTTGAAATTAGGCACACTTAAGAATTAAGAGGTGCCATCTGATTGGGTTTCATAAACATTGGAGTTGAACTTCCCTTTTCACAAAAATAATATTATTAAAACTCAGCTGGATAATTTAAAAAAAAAAAAATGAATATTGAAGTCAAGTTTCTCTTTGAATTTGAATATTCACCCATAGACAGGCAAAGAAGCAACCATTATGTAATCTAGGGAGGAGTAATTAAGGGTACCTTCAATGTCAAGAAAACAGTAACAATGTGTGTGGTCAAGTCAATCTGCAGAGATAATTGGCATATTAGTCCTAAGAAGTATATACAAAATTTGAATGAAGTCCAAAAGGAGGCTGAAGATACAAAATTTATTTTCTCAAAAAAAAAATATCAGACACATCAACTTTAGTCAATGCCATCAAAATACCAGACTATTCATCCTTGCATATTTCGCCAACAACCAAAATTCACCATTCCAAAGAGAAAAATCGAATTTAATTTAAAAGACACAGAAAGAAATATAAATTAGTGAAATAAACAATGAAGATTAGTACAGTCAATAAACAATCATCAATTCCCTAAACAAATAAATCTGCTTCTGCTTGCTTTCCTTATTGCCCTTAGTTGAAAGAAGCGATACAGTAGCACCAAAAGAAAAAAGAGAAGAAAATAATCATAAATCAGAGAGACAATCTTTCTTTCTTTTATTTTTTTTCTTACTCATTATCTTATCTTTCTTCTTAAAATTTCGATCTTCCCACCAAAGGAAGGACACAATAAAGCCCAAATCAATTTGTACCTAGTGTGTATCACGCTGAATTCATTCAAACAATTTATCGAATTTAAAAAATTCAAAAGCAACATCGATGAATGATTCCATAAACGTACCACATCATGCCAAGATTATGGTGACCATTTTGCAATCTATTTTTTTTAACGGTAGCTACCATCCTAAACAACTTCTTCCTTTTTCCTAGAGATCACTACAACAGGGAAATCGTTCACTAACGAGCATCCTTATCAACCGTATAAGACGCAAGAGAAATAATACTACAATCAGAATTTAAGAAAATGCGGTTTTCTAATAGGAATAGCTTTGCTCTGATGTTCTCTTCCTACTCTTCCATTAAAGAAAAATAAAATCTTCATTTTTCACAAAAAAGCTTCCAAATTAAATTCACGAACCAATCTACAATATAGTTAGATACCCAGATGAAATTATTTATAATATAATGCTGTGAAATTGAGAACGACGACATCCAAAAATGTCAAATTATGAAACTTACTCTGCGTTCGGCGTTGATGATCTGAAGTTCTTGAGAAAAAGACTTTGTGTGAAGTGAAAGGTGAACAAAAATGAAGAGGAGCAGAGCTAGTCGAACTCTGAGCGGAGCTTCCATTGCTGTTACTCTCTCCCTCGCTGTTGACGGAGCAAGACTGAGCACAAAGTCTAAAGAAAGAAAGAACAGTGGGTGTTTTCAACAGCCCATCAGCATTTGAGTTTGGGGGATTCTTTTCAAGCACCTCATTATTCTTTTCAAACACCCTATTTTTTCTTATTCCCAAAATAGCCTTCCCAGTCCCCTCTCTTCCACAGCCTCTCTCTCACACCTATTTTAAAAGATGTGACCCATTTAGAGCTTCCGGAGGCATTTAGGAAGTTGCGCAGTCATGTGTACCGTGATTTGTGTAGATGCATTGTTAAAGATGTTTACATAGATTTTTTTGACAATGTAACGTTATTTAAGTAAATATTGGTGCACAACAAACCAAATAGGACCCAAACCACATAAAGGAGAAAGGAAAAAGGAGAAAACAGCTGTGGGTGATTTTATTCCTTTCATAGAGAATTAAAATTTTTATTAAAATTAAATATTAAAATTTAAATATTTTATTAAAATTAAATATTATCTTAATTAAATATTATTATGTATATTAAATTATATTTAATCTATTTTAATATATTATTATGTATTATATATTTTAATTTATATAATTTTATTAAATTTGTCTAGTATTAATTTTATATATATATATATATGTAGTATATTAAAAATAAAATAAAATAAATTTAAATATGTGAAATTATAAAAATAAATGTTAAAATAAAAATAATGATGTGAAGTAACTTGTAAGACCATTTATGTAACCAATTAGAGTTGCACCACTAGAGAGAATTTTGTTTTTAAGTTGCATAGAGTGTGATAAGTGATGTGTCAATGTGAGACTTACAAAAAAATTATTAAATAATATAGTATGTAACTCTCCCAAGTTCTATTGTTAGAGATGCTCTTACTCATTCACTAGTTAAATGAAGGAATTTAAAAATATTTTTTTTTAAAAATAGTTTAAATTAAAATTAAAATTTCATATAATCTGAGTTTATTATATAAAAAATTTTATTTATGAATATAAATTATATTATTAATAATAAAAATATTAAGATCAAATTCAAGTATTTATATGATTGATTAAATTCGTATGATATTATCTCATATTTTAATGTAAAAGAATTATCTTTGTCATTAATATGTTAAGTTGTAACATTAGCTCAAATTTATTTTTTATTTTCATAAAAAGGTTTATTAAAAGAGTTGAGACTATTTTAATAAAATTAAATTTTATGATACTCAGTTTTTAATTAATAACTAAAATTTATTTCAACAAAGGTGTTATGCTTATCAATCCATGATTTGCATTTGCGACAATCTTTTCTACTATCTCTCACTTTTCACTTTTGTGGTGGCTGAGGTAATTTTCACAGAGTGACAGTACTTAGGCTAAGATGTTCTGAAAATTTATGAGGTATGAATAAGAGCATATCTAGTGGGGTAATTATGCATTGTATAGGACTATGTAATATTGCATAGTATGTTACACCACTAGAGAGGTGGTGAGGTGGAAGAGAGATGAGAGAGTGAGTTACTTAAATATAGAATGAGTAATTAGAAAAAAAAATGGGGTTCACTTATATTTTATAAGAAAGAAATAAGAGATTTATAGGAGGAAAAATAAAAATTGTGTAATATATTGATTAGAAATAAGAATATAAAATAGTTTGTGAGACCCTTTAAAAAAATTTTTGAAGTTGTATGAGTAAAGAGAAAATTGTGTAAATTGTATAGAATAATGTGTCATTGTATAACCTATAAAAATAATATAAATAATTAAGATATAAAATCTTAATAACTATCATAATTAAAGATGCTTTAAGTATTTATAGTAGAAATAGTGGGGTAGGCTTTTATGGGGTCATGTGAGAAGCACATGATTTAGGAAAGTATCTTGTCTACTAGGGCTGAGGTGTCAGGTACTGGTTGGCTAACATTCCCCTGCCATTTGAATCCACTCAGATGGCTTTTAGCATAGCCTAAAATTGTCTGTCTTGGTGTGCTGGCCGCTTGCCATGAAGGACAAGAGTAGTGCTTATCTCCCCAGGTATTATATACGTACTAAGTAGGTAGGAGAAAGCAATTAGAACATTTGTCTACTAGTGGGTAAAACATAGGGGAAATTGGGCAAATTTAGCAACTGGACTGGAAATAACAGGAAGGAGCACAAAATAGCAAATAGATCAACTCAAGTTGTTGAATATTTCAAGAGAGCTTCTAGAAGGGGTTAAGATCTTAATCAAGCTTAAAAGGTGGTCAAAAAATTTACACTTAATTAAGAGAAGATCAAGAAAATTAATCAAGGAGAATTATGGGAATAACTTGCTATTGTTTCATGTCATACTCTTTCAGAAGATCTCCTTAACTTGCTATTGTCTCGTAGCCAAAAGGTACTATTAAAAGACTACATAAGATAACTTATCAAACTATAATTTGGAGACAATCAAAATCCCAATGACAAACAACCTCAGTGTAGAAGTTCTATTAAAATGGACTTATTATAAACAATATAAAGGAGTTTTAGTCATCAACACTTACTCTAAAATTAGTAAGCTAAAAAAATACATAAAAGAAAAACACCAGCTATGAAAAATTAAATGAAGCATAGAAAAAATTTAAATAAGTATTATTGGACAAAATTCAAGATGAAATTGGGATGGAACTAGAATAAGATAAAAATATACACATTTTGAGACGAAATCGAAACATAAGTCTCCTTGTTTTAGTCCTAGTCCTGGTCTCATCCAAAAAATTGATCAGAATGCAAAATCTTGTCCTAGTTTTGTGTCAAATCTCGGTTTATCCATCTCAAATTAAATGTGTTGTGCCAGGAGAAGATACCAGCGTGTTTCGTCCCATTCTCACCCTTGAATAGCCATATAAACAAGTCTATGAAACCAATTTATAGGGAATTGTTTAGGCTTTAAATAATTATATTGGAAAATGATACCACGAACTAAATGTAAGCAATTGGAGATATAATCATATAACTTAAATGTACATGTTTAGAAGAGGGGCTGAATGGCATGAAGAAGTTGTACTTGATCAAATTTGTAATATAAGATAAATAAATTAAATATATTTTCAAAAAAGAATAATTAATGGGATGGGTTTTGTTTTATTGTTATAAATTTATTTTGGGAAATGATATAGTTTTATAGGTTTGAAATAATTACTAGGATGAGTTTAATTTTATACTTCACCTGTATCGTATTCAATTGATGAACTCAACTTAATTTTTGCAGAGAAAATTTTACACACATATCAGATTTTAGTAGAATATCTTCAACTTGGCAAATACCAAAGCATATATTACATTAATAATTGTTAGCTTGAACCAATAACAATGTGGTAATTTATGACTTTTAAGCATCCACGTCAACCTATATAAACATTTTTATGATTTGCATGAACTCTTTATTTTCCCCAGATTGTCATTAATTTCAAGAATCATTCCATGACGACTAAAGGAATTACTCACTCCATTCCATAATATGTGGTGTTTAAGATTTTTACACATGTATCAAAAAATTATTAAACATTTAAAATTGATCACAAAATGTGATTAAATTACCCTTATTTAATCTCGTCGTTAATTATTTTATTAACTTTTTTATATTTTATTAAATGAGGATATAAAAAGAATAAAAGAATTTGACAAATCTTTCAAATTTAAAAATAAGATATATTTTGAAACAAAACAATAACTCTAAAATAACACATACTGTAGGATAAATGGATTACTATATCACCATTTGCTGAAATAGTTGCATTATGAAATATATGGTCAAGACAGAACAATATTAGGAATTGTTTAGTGATATAAGTTTCAAATGAAAACTTTTTAAAATACATCACCTTAAAATGTTGCAATTTCTTAGAAAACAAATACATAGAATTGAATAAATTAAGAGTAGTAGAGTATCAATTTGTTGAAAAGAAACAACTATTGATGGATATATAGTTAATAACAAAAATTAATTTTTTTTCATAAAAACATTAAAAAAAATACTAAAAAGAGGAAAGCTTTTCATATTTCAAAAACAAATTAAATTGTAAAAATTTACAAAAATGACACATAACATAACTTTTCAATTATGATTTTTGCTAACATATAGATAGATATGCTTTCTGGAATCTTGAGGCTCAGAGAACTGATAAGAGGGAGAGTACCTTCCTTTCCTTGTCTACAAATTTAAGGAACCTTTTCTTCTGTCTGTTTTCATTTTGTCTTGTATACCAAATCCATGAACACTGGCTTTGCCGTCTTAGTCCTGCGGACGAAGTACAGAAAGTAATGATAACAATAAAAACAAAAAAGTTGGAAAATAATAACTGCTTTAATAATGGAATCAATCCAAACAGTGCCTATTATAACAGCTTGAACCTATTCTTCCTAAATGTCACCCTTTAGACTCGGGATCATCCTTATGACTCAGAATGACTGAAAAAGGAGCTGCGCCTTCCCTCATCCCTTCTTGGCTTCTTTCATTGACATTGATCATCAACCTTTCATTTTGTTTTCTTCTTCAATTTTAATTTCTTGGTAACGCCCATAGTAATTCATGGCGTGCTTGAAGCTGGGATCCAAATCTGAAGTGTTTCTCCTTGATGGCCAAACATGGTGAGCCAGTATAAATATATAGCCTGTATAATCTGATAGTTATTTTATTTTTCTTTCTCTATCCCTTTTTCGTTGTTGTAATCAATTCTGGAAAATGGGTTTTCATGCTTGAGTTAACTAGCATTAATCTTTCTGTCTTGTGCTCACACTGGCCAAAAGCTGTTGTTGAAAACCTATATGAATAATGGCATGCATTGTTGTATTTGTGAGATTAAATTTTTGAAGGATAATCAAGAAGGTTAAATTCTTGTTTAGTTTCAACCTGGGTGACAATGATATTGACCATTAAATGATCATTTGTAGGCTTTGCTCAACTGGGCTTGCTTGTGATGTCATTGTTGAAATTGGTGACACATCCTTCCATCTCCACAAGGTATGCTTTGTTTGGCCAAGAATTTCCTATCGATGTGTGAATTTCATACACATGAATGAAGCTGCACCTAATGGTTCTAAATGGCTATCAAAGATTTTGAAATTTGAATAGCGAAGTATGCTCCCTCTTCCGAGTCCCACAAAAAAAAAAAAAAAAAAAGAAAAAGAAATGCTATCTATTTTTGGAGTATTATATTCATTGGCTAATTATCAGTACTCAACATATGGTATGTCTTTACCCCTTTCTTCTTGCTGCATCTGCCAGTTTCCACTAATTGCTAGAAATGGAGTATTAGAAGGTCTAATAAAAGAATCACCAAGCCATGATGAGAAGTCTGTTCTGCAACTTGATAACCTACCTGGAGGTGCCAAGGCCTTTTTGCTTGTCACCAAGTTCTGTTATGATGTTAAAATGGAGCTGACTGCATCTAATGCAGTTGTTCTCCGGTGCGCGGCAGAGTACCTTCACATGACAGAGGATTATGGAGAGGGAAATCTCATCATTCAAACAGAAAATTTCCTTAACTACATATTTGGTTACTGGACAGACTCCATTGTTGCTCTTAAGACTTGTGAGGAGGTTCTACCACATGCCGAAGAGCTTCACATTGTTTCCCGATGCATTCATTCTTTGGTACTGAAAGCATGTGCAGATTCTAGTGTGTTTAATTTTCCTATATCAGGACAAAATGCTGTTCACAGCCCAAAGGGAACTGAATTATGGAATGGAATAACCATTACATCTAAGGCAGTAATCGTGGACGAAGATTGGTGGTTGGAGGATGTCGCATCTCTTAGTTTTCCATTATATAAAAGATTTATTCAGGGTGTCACAGCAAAACACATGAAGCCTGAGAGAATTGCTGGTTCCCTTGTTTACTTTGCAAATAAGAATCTTCCCTTGTTGGGTAACCAATCAAGTTTCCAAATTAGAAACTATGTTGCTTGTAGGTCAAGTCTCCCTGCACCTTCTGAAGAAGAACAAAGGAATCTTCTTGAAGAAATAGTGGAGTTACTACCCAATAAGAAGGGCATCATCCCCACCAAGTTCTTGCTCAGGCTTCTCAGAACATCAATGGCTCTACACACTAGTTCATCTTGCTGTGCAAATCTAGAGAAAAGAATTGGTGCTCAATTAGATGATGTAGCTTTGGAAGATATTCTGATTCCAAACACAGGCGATAAAGTGGAGACTCTGTACGATCTTGACTGTTTCCAGAGAATGCTGGATCATTTCATGACTGTGGAGCATGATGTTATTGATTCTACATCTAATTATATAATTGAAGAGAGGCAACTAATTGGAGGTTCTCAACCTTTGAACCCATTAGCAAAAGTGGCTAATCTGGTGGATAATTATCTGGCTGAAGTGGCACCTGATGCTAATGTGAAGTTATCTAAATTTCAGTCACTTGCTGCTGTTATTCCTGATTATGCAAGGCCATTAGATGATGGTATATACCGTTCAATTGATATATATCTCAAGGTAAAAATAATTTTATTTTTTGATGCTTAACTTTGTCTTAAATTTTACTTCATAATAATTTGGGTTTAGTTGGTCTGACCCTAAAAGATTCTTTATTTTATTTTATTTTTATTTTTACAATAAATAAAAAATAATTATAAATTAATTAAAAAAAGTTAAGAAACAAAATTTTAGACTACTTCGCCAAAATATGATGGAGGTGACCATATATTAGTCCAGTCAACATGATTCTTTTTGAGTTGAAAATTAGGGCCCAACCTGACCTTAAAATCAAGCTAATCAATATAGTAATATTAATCTTGGGGACTTCAAATAGCTTCTTTTAACACACCACCTCATCACAATGAACCACGTTTTCTATTGCTGCTTGACACCTGTTTTTTTTTTTTTTTCTTTTAACTTGAAATTTAGTTTTTTCATGTGCTTTGCACAGGAGTTACAGGAAAGTTAGGTTAGTTGATTGAGTTTTTTTTTCATAGTTAGAGGGAGAATTATTAAGAATTTTAATGAAAAAATTAAATTTAAAGTGTAAAAACCAATACAAATATTAAAAAAATATTATTATTAGGTCAAACCCTACTTCACAAGTCAAACCTGAATAGATACCCTTATTTGAATGAAAGAATATTTACTATGGGAGATATTACCAATAATAGGATAATGTCCTTGTAAGTGGATTTTATTGTCTAAAAAAGTAATTCAAAAAGCTAATTCCTAAAATTTCAAGGGGCTTATGATATTGTTAATCTATTTTAACCTAACCTTGTTTTGTTAGGTCCATTTGGCGCCCAAGATAGGAGAGGGATGGATAGAATAAGAGGTTAGGTTTGGATAGAAGTAGAATATGATAAAAAACTGACAAACTCTTATCTTATTTATTGTTTGATGTGCACTAAATATTTTTTTAAATAATATTTTGTTATTTTATCATACATTTTAAAATAAACTTGATAATAATAAAATATATTATAAATTATCATATAGTGGGTGGGATGGTGGTGGTGGTAGCGGCAACAGTGGGTGAGGGTGGTAGTGTGGCAGTGGCAGCGACAGTGGTAGGTGAGAGTGGTGGTGGCAACAATGGGTGAGGATGGTGGTGCGGTGTGGCAATGGTAGTGACAACGGTGGGTGAGGGTGGTGGTGGATGTGGCAACGATGGGTTAGGTTGTTGGTGGTGGTGTGGCGATGGTGATGGAGAGTTGGAGAGAGAAAGTTAGGTGGGTGAAAGAGAGGCGAGATGAATATTTATTATCTTATTTTATCATTCTCTAACTTAACTCTTTCAATTTTAACTAAGTAGGGTACGATAGTTAATAAAATAATCATATCTTTTATATTGACTTATCAAACTAAAGATAAAAATAAGATTAATAGTTTGTCTTATCTTATCTCTCTTATCCGGTGCATCAAATGACCTTAATAACTTAAAAATTAGCTTTTAATGTTATTTATTTATTTTTATTTTTACCTGCAAACAAGTAATTAGAGGCACTAGAAATTAAGACCTTTTTCCCCCATGTTGCCTAGCTACTTTCTGAAAGAATATTCATACTTTCTCAACTGCAGACGCATCCATGGCTAACGGACTCAGAGAGGGAACAAATCTGTCAGCTCATGAATTGCCAGAAGCTCTCACTGGAAGCCAGCAGTCATGCAGCACAGAATGAGAGGTTGCCTCTTCGCGTCATAGTCCAAGTTTTATTCTTTGAACAAATAAAGCTCCGTACATCAGTTGCTGGTTGGTTCCTTGCATCTGAGAATCTTGAAAATTCACAAAATCTTAGTGGAAATCTTGCTCTGGCTAGAAATGGTGCAATCACGATTGCAAACACACCACATGATCATATTATAGTCATTGATTGCATGAAAAAGCGAATATCTGATCTTGAGAAGGAGTGCTCGAGCTTGAAGCAAGAGATCGAAAAAATGGTGAAGACAAAGAGGAGCTGGAATTTGATCCTCAAGAAATTTGGTTCGGGACTGGTGTTAAAGTCCTGCAATCCCAAGGTCTCAAAGCCTTGTAATAACTCCAAAGTGTCACCAGCTTCAACAAACCAAATAATGGGAGAAAAAGTCTTGACACTGATGAACTGATAGATTGAAATACTTAGGAAAAAGTTCAATCTTGTTTAGGTCGAACAATAATACTTATAAATAATTTATTCTTCCTCACAGTTAGCAAAATCTGGGATTAATAGGGAAAAAAAAAAAAAAAGTGGGTCAATCAAAAACTCTAGTCAAATCATTAGGATTATGTGATGTTGTGAGATGGTGTAGACATTATTAATTTTTAAATTTTAACTCTTTTGGCCATATCTTTTCTATAAAGATGGCTAAAATCTTTTGTAACCACTTGTGGGCCTTATTTCTTATCTTACATTTTTTATTGATTAAAAAATTATAAATTAATATTTTTTCAATATCTTAATAATATTTATAGAATTATTCAATATTTTAAACTATTATTAAATCTAGTAAAGTATTTTTTTTATGGACTCTCATTCTTTCATGTAAAACGTTTCATATTCTCCAACAAAGATGTCAATCATTGATTCTTTGACTTCACTTGTTCTTTCATGTATGCTTTGTAATTGATTCCACATTTCTTTTGTTATGCTACAAGTTGTTATTATTTCATACTCTTTTGAGCATGCAGTATTAATAAACATATATTTGGCCTTCATGTGCAATGAAGCTCTTTCTTCTCTTAATCCATGTATTCAGCTTCATCCTTCAGAACTCTTCTTCCATCTACTTCTTTGGTTAGTTCTTCATATTTGTTTCTAACAATGTTTAAGAGCTAAAAATAATTTGAACCCAAAAATATCTCAAAATTATTTCTCCAATGGCTATCAAAGCTACCACTAAAAAATGGAGGTTTGTTGCATGAGTTACCTACTTTGAAATCATCCATATTTTCTACACGCACTAAGATCTTAACTCAAAGATGTTAATCTAACTTTACAAAGCCCAAGTCTCTGATACAAAATAAAAGTGTATATATGTGTCTTAGAGAGGAGGTAAATAGGACACTTTGAAAATTTTGCAAAATAAAAATTCTGTTCAGAAAAATATCAAGCTTAACTTATAAGCTTGTTGAAAAACAACGTAAGCTTGATCACGAGTAAAAATATTAAAACTTATTTTGAAGGATATGACTAGCAATGTGATAGTATAAAGCAATCAAACAAAATAAAAGAGTAAGAGAAGAAGAAATACACAAGTGATTTATAGTGGTTCAATCAAAAATGAAGATTATCTATATCCATACCTCTCAAACACCTTTGAGAAAGTTCTTCACTATCTTCAATCTAATTTACTAGATCCCAGCATCTTCAATACAGCAAACTTTGGTTTTATGGATCACCAAAGAATCATTCAACAAATCCTAGTTTATACATGTTGAGCTTGGTTTTCTAGAATACCAAAAACCTTACAACAATGGTTCAAACAAAACCTCCAAATCCTAGAAAGGATTTCAAATCAAATTGTAAGGCCTAGACCCTCTTACAGAGGATGATTGTAAGAGTGTTTAGCAAGGTCAAAATGATGTCTATTACAGCAGATTTCCCAATCGAGTTCAAAGACACTCTAAAATGATTTGCAAGCGAAGAACAAGTGTAGAGAGAATTGAGGAGGGTGTAATTGCTTCAAATTTTCTCACACTTCAATCTATCTCCAAAATGTTGAATCACTTCTCCTTTTATAGCCAATTCTTCAACTAGCCGTTGGAGGGAATTTTTGAATATTTGAATCTTGTCTCTTCGACAGTAGTTTAGCCATGTTGTCTCATTTGTAGAGTCTTATGTTTGCAGGTCTTAAAGTTGTGTACATATTCCACATTAGCTCTACTTCTAGGCTGAATGCAGCTTTTAGACAATGGTAACATGAGCTTTGTCTTTTACTTGGATGTCTTCTTTCATAGAGTTACTTCTTAAAGTAGCAACAAGCATGTTGACCAAGTATTTGATTTGCTTCTTAATTGCTCATGATAAAAGATCTCTTGATAGAACTCGGAATTTTGTTTTATTCCACTTATTTATTCTGCTTGGTTGGGCTTTGCAGAAGGTCATCATATTTCAGCATCTCAAGCCTGCAAATGGTTAAGAAAGCTACTGTGCATTGGCTAAAACTTGAGCCCAAAGTTAGTATCTATTTTCAGTATGTGTGAGCTTATTTTCTTAGGTCCAAAAGAGCTTGTTTCCATTTTGATGCAAATGAGCTAACATAGTTGACTTTAAAAAAGTAGGTCGCATGTATTTGTCTAATGGACAAAACGTGACTCTATGTAGGGGTGGGCACAGCCGGGACGGCCCGGTGTCCCGGGTCAGCCCGAAGGGTTCGGGACTCAGGACGGGACCGGGACGCAATTTTGGGTCTCGATGAATTTTCGAGACGGCACCGAGATAAGCAGAATCCCGTCCCAAATTTCGTGTAAACATGTCCCGTCCCGTCTTGTCCAGAAAGTATATATATTTGTCACTTCTATTACTTTTTACACCCCTTTTTACTGTTTACACCCAACTTTCTTTTTTTTTTTTGTATACTTTTAACACTTATCTTATTACTTTATACACCCATTTTTTTTTTTTAAGTTTAACCGGGACGGGCCGAGACAAATGGATCAGGACGGGACAAGGATAGCCCAATTCCCGACCTATCCCGGCCTGTGCCCACCCCTAACTCTATGCACGGAAAAGATTTAGCACTTTTTCATATAATTTTTGTAAAGTTAAACTTTGCTTTTCAAGGAGATAATATTTTTCAAAATTTTTGTCTTTTTCTTTTAGCTTTTAAATTCCAAAACCAAAGCATTTTTACAAGTTTGGTTATTCTAACCAAATTTTGAAAATATCTTTAGGATCCAATTAAAAAGTCTCAACCAAGTTTTATAAAACTTGTAATTTCAATAAATTTTGTTGCCATCAAAATCAATAAGGGTTATTCCAAATGTACCCTTCAGCTAACAATAACTAGAAAAATAAAAGGCTAATTCATAATGACTCCTAAAAATTTCTAATCAGTAGAAAGGCACCTAGAAAAACTTGAGTTTAATTATAAGTGACTCATGAATTTCAAATTACTGTTTCCAATATATAATTTATGCAATGTTCATATGTTTTTATCATGACTTGCCAAAACCCTCCAGTTTTCTGGTTACTACAAGTGTTGTTTTCTACAGTGCACTTGATGTATGCATTGAGCTTTGTTATTCCTCTGCACTTGCATTCTACTTTAAGGTTCACCTCAACCTCAAGTGTTTACAAAGAAAACTGTTATCCACATTACTACTTCCTCATTCGCGCGTGTATATATATATATATATAGATAGATAGATAGAGATATAATTCTCTTCATTTTCATGGAAGAAACAGCAAGAAGAGCAGCAAAAGGTGAGAAAGTGGACCGAAGAGCAATAAAAGTTGAGAAAGAGGACTGAAGGGAAGTTTCTGAAATGTTTAATGACGAGGAACTGAAGTTGATAGAAGGTTATGAAGAGGAGCTGATTTTATATAAGTTGATTGTGGCTGGACACTCAAAAAGTATGGAGATTTTGACGGAAATCTAAGTTTGTTGGCTGCACTAAAGGCAAGTTTCCCTCTCTTTTTATCGTCAAACATTGACAATCGATGGAAAATTTGCCTATGGTATCCACTCTTAGCTTTCCCCCGAAATCTCTGTACTTTCGAATGTGCAGCCACAATCAACTTTTATAAAACCAGCTCCTCTTTCATAACCATCTAGCAACCTTAGTTCCTCGTCATTAAATATTTCAGAAACTTCCCTTCGGTCTACTTTCTCACTTTTTATTTCTCTTCGGACCACTTTCTCACTTTTTGATTTATCGTTGGTCTATCTTTCTCTATCAATAGTTTCTTTTTCTCTCTGAATGTTTGTCTAAGAGGTTTAGTTCTTTATATAATCAAAATATAACTGAGAAGAATAAATGAAATTATATTAAATGGAAACAAAAATAATTATGACTTTTTTAAAAAAAAATATGAGCCCAATTTATTTGAGAATTTTCTTCCCAATTTGCATGCATTTGGGGAATTTTTTTTCCTAATTTTCTAGATAACAAATTATGGTTAGTTGCCCTTTTAGCATGAAGTTCTAATATACAAAAGAGCATTGAACATTCAGATAACTGACATTATTCAAATGAATAACTTCCAAAATATAGTCAGGTACATCACCTTAACTCTGTTTTTTTTTTTTTTTTTTTCTCCTTTTTATAAAAAGTAACAATGTTAATAATAAGATAAAGTCAAAGATTATCAATTTCACCAACTTGAAAAAATTTAAATAAATTAAATTCAGAAAATTCAGTTATTGATTACCTAATCAATTAATATGGACTACTTCCACAATACGTAATTAACTTAAACCAACAAAGTTCGACATAATTAATAGATGTTCTTTAAGTACGTTGATAGAGTTTATTGCTCAATAACCATGAGAATAGAAAGGACTTTGTTGAGAAATGTTATGCCTACTTTAACAATTTTTCTTATAAAAAAGGATTAGTTTGTCTTCGAAATTTGTTTCTTTATATGATCAAAATATAACTGAGAAGAATAAATTAAATTATTTTAAATAGAAATAGGAGTACTTATGACTTTTTTTTTTTTTAAAAAAATGGAGCCTAATGTATTGGAGATTTTTCTTCCAATTTGCATCATTTGGAGAATTTTTTTCCTAGTTTGCTAGACAGCAAATTAGTTGCTCTCTGAAGTCTAAGTATACAAATAAAAAAAAAAAAAGAAAGGTTGAACGTTTAGATAACCAGCACTATTGAGGTGACTAATTTTCAAAATGCAGCCAGTACATCATTCTGACTCTTCAATAATGATGATAATAATATAGAGTCAAAGATCATTAATTTTAACAACTCAAAAAAGATTTAAATAAATTAAATTCAGAAATTTCAATTATTGATTTCTCAATTAATTAATATGGGCTACTTATAGGTCACAGTACATAATTAACTTAAACCAACAAAGTCTCATACAATTAGTAGATGGTTGGATTCCTTAAAAATATTGGCAGAGTTTAATGCTCAATAACCATTTGTATAGAAAGGACTTTGTTAGGAAATGTTATACTCACTTTAGTAATTTTTCCCTAAAAAAAAAAAAAAGGATTAGTTTGTCTTAGAGATTTGGTTCTTGATTAAGATTTAAATGAAATTATTTTAAATAGAAAAGGAATAATTATAATTTTTTTTAAAAAAAAAATGGAGCCTAATTGGAGAATTCTCTTCCCAACTTGCATGCATTTGGAGAATTTTTTATTTGCTAGATAACAAATTATGGTAATTTACCTTAGCGCGAAGGCCAAGTGCACAAAAAAGCATTGAACATTTAGACAACCGATACTATCCAAGTAATTGACTTTCAAAATGTGGTCAATTACTTCAAATCTTAACATTTCTTTTCTTCATTTTATAAAAAGTAATAATGATAATAATAAAATTTAGTCAAAGATTATCAATTTCAACAACTCAAAAAAATTTAAATAAATTAAATTCAAAAAATTTAGTTATTGATTCCCTAATTAATTAATATGGGTCACTTATAGGCCACAATACATAACTAATTTAAACTAATAAAGTCTCGTACAATTAGTAGATGGTTGGAATTCTTAAGAATGTTGATAGAGTTTAATGCTCAATAACCATTTGTACAAAAAGGTTTATTGAAAAATATTATGCCCACTTTAGTAATTTTTTTTGTATAAAAAAATTAGTTTGCCTTAGAGATTTGGTTCTTTATATAATCAAAATTGAAATGAAATTATTTTAAATAGAAAAGAACTAATTTTCACTTTTTAAAAAAAAAAAAAAATGGAGCCTAATGTATTGGAGAGTTCTCTTCCCAATTTGCATGCATTTGGAAAAAAATTTATTTGCTGGATAACAAATTACGGTAATTTACCTTAGCACGAAGGCCAAGTGTACAAAAAAGCATTAGTCTTTAGATAACCAATACTATTCAAGTAACTGACTTTCAAATTGTGGTCAATTACATCAAATTCTAACTTTTTTTTCTTCATTTTATAAAAAAGTAATAATGATAATAATAAGATTTAGTCAAAGATTATCAATTTCACCAACTCAAAATATTTAAATAAATTAATAAAGTTTGATTGTTGATTCCCTAATTAATTAATATAGGCTACTTATAGGCAACAATGCATAATTTAAACCAATAAAGTCTAGTGGATAATTGAGTCTTTTAACTATGTTGATAAGATTTAATAATCAATAATCATATGTATAAAAATAATTTTATTGGGAGAAGTTGCACTAACTTTAATCATTTTTCTTTGTTTTGAAAAGGATTAGTTTTGGACTATCAATTGAGAGATAACATTGATACATAAAAAAAATGCATAATTTAAAAATTGTGTATTAGTGAGACCTTAAGAATAAACCTAAAGGAAAGTTACAAATTCTATAATGTTGATGTGTATTACTTCAATTATATTCTTTTGAATTTGATAATTAGTCAGGATACTCAATAGTGACAACATAAAAGGGAACGTTTACATTGTTTAATAATCCTCGATCAATTAATGTGGTTCTTTTCATTTGGATTTATCAATTAGTCACAATACTAAGTACTAAAAATGTTCAAAACTATCCCAAACAACATTGAATCAACAAAACTACACATTACACCGAAAACCAACCAAAATCAATTGAAATTGATCCTAATTATACACGAATTATCAACGCGTTTTGGTTTGACAATTTCCAAAAAAAAAAAAAATTAAACTGTTATAAACCAAACCAAATCGACTGTTTAATACTTGCAAAAAGTTTGAAGGGCCGTGTTTTACTTTTAATTTATTCTACTCTTGTTTCTTTCTTTTAGGAGGATGTCATATTCTCCCAGTGCTGTTTCTTAATTTCCTATTTAATACTTGTCAAAAGTTAAGCCTTTTACTATATGATGAGATGCCTTTATAATACTCTTTCTATTTCACATTATAAAACTCTTTTAACCGAAATGCACAATTTAAAAAAAAAAAAAAGAAGTTAAAATTAGTTAATTTATTAGTTTTTGAAAAACAAAATACAACAGTTTAAATTTACTTTCATTTAATGTTAAGACTTTGATTGGTTACTGCAATGATGTATTAATTCTCTATATTAATCGAAATATAAAAATTGAAAAAGAGATAATATTAATTAGGAGTAAATATGAAAAAAAAATAACAAATAGTTCTAAAACTTCATAAAAAAATTTATATTAACAAAAAAATAAAGCTTCTAAAAGAGAACCTTTAGTATGAAAAGAGGGAGTATTTGTTATTTCATGTCTTGAAATTCATTTAGGACTTTGTTAATCAACTATTTTCTTATGAATTATCACAATCTCCCAGAACATTGTTGGCTGGCCACTAGTGTAGAAAATGAAATTGAGAATAGGATTTAAAATCGGTTATAAAATAACCAATTTTAAAAAAATGCGGTGCCATTTTTGAAATTATGAGCATATTTTTTGTACATCTGTTAAATATTGGACCGATTTTGTAATTTTTTTTAAAATAAATGACATTAAATTTTTTAATATACACTTAAAATCGTTTAGAAAAAGAACCGAATTCGAAAATAACTTTTAAACTCAGGTAATTTAGACGAATTTTTTTATAGTTCAGTTTAAAATATTTAATTTTTCATTAAAATTAAAAAAATAAAATAAAATCGATTAGAAAAAGAACTAATTTCAAAAATAATTTTCTAAACTATTTAAACCCGATTTTGTATAGTCCATATTAAAATATTTAATTTTTCATTAAAATTTTTAAAAACATTTAAAATCGATTAAAACAACCAACCAATTTTGTAAGCTCCAATTTAAACTCGGTTATATCTTTTAACTGATTTTGTACGTGTGTCTCTTATACGAGACATTGCAACGTTGTCTCATTCACATCATTCATTCCTTGAAGACTCCAACAGAGCTTTGCCAAGTTCTCCGAGCTGCATACACTTACTGCTGCTGTTGACTGCCGGAGCTCCATTGTTTGTCGTCCCCGTCCCCTTCCTTGCCATTTTTAAGGTGAAGCAGCGGTGGTAGCAACATATGTTTCAGAGGCTGGTGAGCAAATCAAAGAGGGCGAGGTTGGTCCTTGATATGGACCAGATAACAGGAGCAGCCCATGTGATGCACCAAACCAAGCCCAAGAGCTCAAGGCTCAGCCTCGTATGCGCAACCCATTACAATGACGAAAATATCTCTACAACTAAAGAAGTATAAATAGTGACTCACTTCTATTAATGAGATAAACAGTTAAAAAACCTTAATTTCCTCAAATATTTTTTATCCTTAATACTATATTGACGCTTAAAACCTTAATTTTCTCAAATACTTTTGATCCTGAATACTATATTGACTTAAGCGTGGAGTACCCACAGTCAACACCAACAGTCCTAATTCATAGGAAAATTCTTCTAAACTTGTAAGTGCTGGCTTAACAGAAGTAAACAAGTTATATGGATTTTATAAAAATATTGTTTTTCTCTCCTTTCAGGCTAAGGTTCAGGATAAATATTATAAAGAAAAAGATCTATTTCTAGGACTCAATCGTGAGAATTGGAAAGAGAAAAATGGAACTGAAACAAATCGAGGACAAGAACAGTCGCCAAGTGACATTCTCAAAGAGGCATAAAGGATTAATGAAGAAAGCTCATGAGCTCTCCATTCTCTGTGATGTTGAGGTTGCTCTCCTCATCTTCTCTGGCCACGGCAAGTTCTCAAGTGCTAATTGTAAGGGAATAGCCCTCCTCCACGTCATCACAGCCATAACATGAAGCCCATTCAGCACAAATCAGCAAAGTATATTACCAGAACCATAGTCTTGTTGATAGCATTTACATTTTAATATTCAAATTGTTAACAGAATATATTATCCCAATCTTTTAAGATCTGTTGTAACAATACTTATCATCATTCTTGTATATATGTACTACGAAATCATATGAAAATAACATCTCAGTTTCCAACCTTCCAAATATTGTCGCTTTACTCAAAGGACTCAAGTTGTTTGGGTATATTGATGGCTCTTACCCATGTCCTCCTGCCACCTTAAAAGTTGAAGGAGTAGATGCTGTTAGCTCAAGGGACTCCCAAAATATTTTCTTATTGGTTTTGATAATAAAAAATAATTTTTGAATATGTTCAGTTTTAATGCAACAATTCTTTGTTGACTGAGAATTTTTATCCTACTATATTTGGTTAATATTGGGCTTTCAGACATATATAAAATTGTTATTTTGAAAACAATGTTTATTGATTCCCACAAATTCTCTTTTCACGTTTCAGCATGTAAAGTAGTTGCATGAGTTCCAGAATATTAGTTTCCATATATATCAACTACTTTTTCTTTTTCAAAGTCAAAAATGGTCAGCTTTTAGTAAGTAAAGTTTTAGGGTTCACGTAAAGGACAAAGCCTGCTTCCTTCTTCTGCCACATTGTTTCTTTTTCACAAAGGACAAAACGCAAATCTCCAAACATAAGGTTGCTTGTCAAGAAAGGAACCACAGACCTTTATCTCTATCTCCTATGCAAGAGAAACTTTTAGAGATAGCAAAAAGAACATATATTGGAACTATCAACTGCAAACAAGAGACACAATTCTTCTCTGCAGCTTTGGGTAACGTGGTATCAGCAAAGGGAAAGAGACGTTGGGCCTCTTCCTTTTTTCTCCAACCAAAGCTTACCTCTTTTGTGCAATAACAGACAACAAGCAAAACGTGTCAAGCTGGATTACCTGCATACAAAGTGGACAGTCTGATACTGCACCTGAATGAGTCTCAACAACTATATTTTGAGACCACTATAAAAGTAGAGAAGAGCCTTGAAGGGAAGTAAGAAGAGAGAAATCGAAAAATACTCATTTGCTTACAATCAAAAGAGTTCTCACATATTCATCTTGTTCTCTTCTCAGTCGTGCACCTCACCTTCAATTGGAATATTTGTTGTGCATTTGAAGTCTACTGGAAAATCTGTTGAATCAAGCAACAGTTTATGTGCTAGATTTCTTCATCTCATACAATCTTTGCAAGAAGGCTGTTTAGCCTTTCTTCGTGTATTGCAACCTTGTAAAAGGGAAAGACATAGTCTGTTTAGACATAGTCAGAGTTATAAAGGGTTCTTGGTGCTCCTGGTAAAACCAAGCTTTAGCCGTTGTGCTTGATTACTATTTGATTGTGCTTGATTACTGCACATTTGTAGAAGGCAGCTGGAAGCCAGTAAACCAGTCTTGATAGTGAAGCTAACTCTCTCAAGGGGATTTGAGAGGAGTGGACATAGGTCTTTGATAGACCGAACCACTATACATCACTATGCAACAAACATTACTGGAGAAACCTATGAAATGTTCAAGGTTGGAAATTCATCACTACAGCCACTGGAGAAACCGAATGGAAATGTTTATGGGATCAAATCATTTTGAACTCCTAAGCATTATAACAATTGGCTATGAAGAACCCACAAAGGAGGTAGATGGAGTAAGAGTTCCAAAAAGGCTAGATGACTACACCGAAGAAGAGAAGAAAAGAGCTTCATTGCACTTGAAAGCAAAGTATATGCTTTCGAATGCTGTTTGCTCAAAGGAGTATGAAGTAATATCAACTTGCAGTACTGCCAAAGAAATGTGGGATAGACTTCAAAGTATACATGAAGGAACAACGGTTGTCAAGGAATCAAGGATAGGCATCTATGGTGGTGAATATGAGCTGTTTCACATGGAATAAGGAGAGTCTATAGAAAAGTATTTCACTAGATTCCTTCATCTTGTGAACTAACTCCAACTACTTGGGAAAAGCTATACTCAAAAGGAACAAGTGAAGAAGCTTATAAAATGTCTTTCTGATAAATGGGAAACAAAAGGTTACATACTCAAACAAACAACCAAGGCATCAAACATTACTGTTGATGAGCTGAGAGGAGAATTAGAAGCTGAGGAAATGTCAATGAAGAAGAAAGAAGTGAGAGCAACCGAGAGAAAGAAAAAGGAGAAAGATATCGCTCTTGCTGCCACATCTTTATCTTCAGACAGCAGCAGTGACAATGATGTTGCCTTACTATCCAGAAAAGTTGCTAAAATGTTGCAGAAAAGAAGATTCAGAAAACAAGCTTCATCCAGTAAGCTTGATTTCAAAAACAAGCACAATAAAGATGACAGTAAGCAGAAGCCAAAGAAGGAAGGAGAGAATGATGAAATAAAATGCTACACATGTGGAAAGCCTGGACACAAATCACCCGAATGTCCAAAGAAGAAATATAAGAACTTCAAGAAAAACAAGAAAAAGGCATATGCTGCATGGAGTAGTGAAGACACTTCAAGTAATGATGAAGAGATATGTCTCATGGCCATATCAGATGAAAGTGATTCTGATAATGAGGTAAGTGATCAACCTCTCTCTTATGATGATTTATCAAATGCTTATGATGAGCTTGTTGAAACTGTTAGTAAACTTCTTTCCAAGCT
The DNA here is from genome assembly GCA_022379115.2 of Bauhinia variegata. NCBI lineage: Eukaryota > Viridiplantae > Streptophyta > Magnoliopsida > Fabales > Fabaceae > Bauhinia > Bauhinia variegata. The sequence continues at coordinate 10,373,354 of CM039428.1, forward strand.
TTCAATTAGAAAGGAAAAAATCAAGAATTTGGAAAAGGAGCTCACTGAAATTCGCATTACTTCTGAAAAGGATAGAGAGCTTATCAATGATTTACAGCAAAAAGAAAAACTTTCTGAAAATCTACTTTTGGAAAATCAAGCTTTAAAAATTAAGCTTGAAGAGCTCTCAAATGACTTGGCCAGATTTGTCAAAGGCAAGCAGAACCTTGATAAGCTAGTTGGCATGCAAAAACATGATTTGCATAGAAATATTTTGAAAAATGGTTTAGGATATACAAACCCTCTTTCGAAAATCAAGCCTTCAAAAACTGTTTGTAATTACTGCAACAAAACTGGTCACCATTCCTATCAATGTAATTACAAGAAAAATGTGAGGAGATGTAAGCAGATTTGGGTGCCTAAAAATATTTCTGCCACTAACCCCCAAGGACCCAAACAAACATGGGTACCTAAGCTTGATTTCTCACATGGCAGTTGCAGTACAAGTCAAACAAGAAAAGCTGGTACTTAGATAGTGGGTGCTCACACCACATTACATGGGATAAGGAGATGTTCGTGGATCTCCAAGAACAAGATATGGGAAGTGTTAGATTTGGAGATAATAGTAAGAGAAGAATTCTGGGCTTAGGAAAAATCAAGCTCACCCCAAATCTTGTTGTAAATGATGTTTACTACGTGAAGGGATTGAAGCACAATTTAATGAGCATTAGTCAACTTTGTGATCTAGGCCATAAGGTATGCTTCGAATCCTCAAAATGCACTATCTATGACCTCAATGATAAGGATACTCTCTTTGAAGGTCATAGAAGCTCAAATGTGTATAAAGTATCAAACAACGATCTTTCTTTCAAAAATGAAACGTGTCTAGTTTCTCAAGTTGAAAATGTCTCTTTATGGCATAGACGACTTGGTCATGCACATATGCAGCTTATTTCAAAACTGTTCAAACATAAGCTTGTTTCTGGACTGCCTGAGCTGCATTTCGAAAAAGATAATATTTGTGCTGCATGCCAAATAGGAAAACAGACAAAGTCTTCTTTCAAAAACAAGAAGGAGCTCTCTACCAAAAGATGTCTTGAACTCCTTCATATGGACTTGTTTGGACCTATGTCAACATTGAGTATAGGTGGCAAAAGATATGGTTTTGTCATCATTGATGATTATACTAGATTTACTTGGGTATACTTCTTAGCTCATAAGGAAGAGACTTTCAATGTTTTCAAAAAGTTTTCGAAAAAAGTTGAGAATGAAACCAATTTGAAAATTAGTTCTATTAGAAGTGATCATGGTGGAGAATTTGAAAAGAATTCTGTGAAAACCAAGGGATCCACCATAACTTCTCCTCTCCTAGAACACCTCAACAAAATGGGGTTGTTGAAAGGAAAAATAGAACATTGGTTGAAATGGCAAGAACCATGCTTTGTGAAAACAATGTTGCAAAACACTTTTGGGCTGAAGCCTTAAATACAGCTTGTTACATCCTCAACAGATGCTTGATTCGGTCTATCTTAAAGAAAACCCCATATGAGCTTTGGAAGGGTAGAAAATCAAATGTAAGCTATTTTCGTGCATTTGGCTGTACCTGTTTCATCCACAATAATGGCAAATATACTTTGGGCAAATTTGATGCAAAATCCAATAAAGGCATATTCTTAGGCTACTCCTTGACTAGTAAAGCTTATAGAGTGTTTAATAAGCAAACTAAGTCAGTGGAAGAAAGTATGCATGTGGTCTTTGATGAATCTAACCATGCTCCCTTAAGCAAGATCGCTTTTGAGGAAGTTAATAATTCGCAGGAACCAATCTTACTTGGCGAAAATCAAGCTTTAAGTGATATGCTTGATTCTCAACACAAGGAAGCTGATCGAGTCTCTGAACAACATGAAGAACATTTAAACAGAGACAATGCACCATACAAACATCAAGTACAACGTGACCACAAGCTTGATGATGTGATCGGAGATGTAAATGAAGGGTTGTAAACAAGAGCTTCAATCAGAAATCAAGTATCCGAATCCTGCTTCATTTCATTAATTGAACCAAAGAAGGTTGATGAAGCTTTGGAAGATGAATCGTGGATTATAGCCATGCAAGAGGAGCTCAACCAATTTGAGAGAAATGAAGTTTGGAAGCTTGTTCCACCACCCAAGCACCAAGATGTCATTGGCACAAAATGGGTATTCCAAAACAAGCTGGATGAGCAAGGAAAAGTGGTAAGAAACAAAGCTAGATTGGTAGCTCAAGGGTATTGTCAACAAGAAGGTATTGATTTTGATGAAACCTTTGCTCCAGTAGCTAGACTTGAAGCTATTCGCATTATGCTTACTTTTGCATGCTTTAAAAGTTTCAAAGTTTTCCAAATGGATGTGAAAAGTGCTTTCCTAAATGGTTTCATCAATGAGGAAGTCTATGTTAGACAACCTCCAGACTTTGAAAATGAAGATTTTCCAAACCATGTTTACAAATTATATAAAGCTCTTTATGGTCTTAAACAAGCTCCAAAAGCTTGGTATGAAAGACTAAGCACATTTCTATTGAGAAATGATTTTACCAAAGGAAAGGTTGACACCACTCTTTTCATTAAATCTGTTGATAATAATATCTTGGTGGTGCAAATTTATGTGGATGATATTATTTTTGGTGCTACTAATGAGCTTCTATGCAAGGATTTTGAAAGGCTAATGAAAAGTGAGTTTGAAATGAGCTTGATGGGAGAATTAACATTCTTCCTTGGGCTTCAAATCAAGCAACTTTCAGATAGTATATTCATCCATAAAACAAAGTACACCAAAGAGCTAATCAAGAAGTATGGTATGGAGAAAGCAAAAGGAATGCCAACTCCCATGGCAACAACAACCAAGCTTACATCTAAAGATGCAGCCAAGAATGTTGATCAAAAGATGTACAGAGGCATGATTAGATCACTATTGTATCTTATTGCAAGCAGACCTGACATATTATTTAGTGTATGTTGTTGTGCTAGATTTCAAATCAAGCCTAAAGAACCTCATCTGCAAGCTGTCAAGCGCATAATTAGATACCTAGCAGAAACTGAAGATGTGGGTCTATGGTATCCAAAGAACAACTATTTCGACCTTGTTGCTTACACCGATTCAGATCATGCTGGATGCTTAATTGACAGAAAAAGCACAAGTGGTGGATGTCAGTTTTTGGGAAATTCTCTGGTAAGCTGGCAATGTAAGAAACAATCAAGTGTATCAATATCTACTGCAGAATCTGAATATATTGCAGTTGGACAATGCTGTGCACAAGTTATATGGATGAAACAACAATTGAGAGACTATGATATTATCCAAGAATGCACTCCAATTATGTGTGACAACACAAGTGCTATCAATATTGCCAAAAATCCAGTACAACATGCGAGAACCAAGCATATTGATATCAAGCATCACTTCTTGAGAGATCATGTGCTCAAAAAGGAAGTAGAACTTCACTTTGTATGCATCGATGAACAGATAGCTGATATCTTCACTAAACCTCTAGCTGAAGATAGATTTTGTGTCCTAAGAAGTGAATTAGGTATGATTTCCCTACCTTCTAAATAATTTACTTATTATGCTTGATTAATGATATATGTGGTTATGTCATTGCATGATTATGCTTGATGAATTTATTATGCATAATATATGTCATTGCATAGTTCTGGTAATGGTCAAACCAAAAAATTCCTTCAAAAGAATCAAGCTTATGTCGTCATGCTACAATGAAATCATACCAAGCTAAAATCTGTCTAAGGTCAGAACTAGGCCTCGAGTGGCTAGTGATTGGGCCTTTTCGGATGGTTTCCAAATGAAGCCCATATAAGATATTACAGTTTCTGAAAATGGACCAAATACCTCATGAGTCCAAGCCTACGCATATGTGAATTAATGGGCCAAAGTCTCAAGTGAGGTCCATCAGAAGGATGTGTGAACGTGCTCCACACGGTTATCTCCCATGACTTCTCAATTCCCTTCTCTGACATAAAACTGCTCCATTAACTACGGCTATTACTGAGCAGAGTACCTATCCTATCAGCAGCAGTTCAAGCTTCTTTCTGGAAGTTTCACAGAACAAGCTTGGAGCTCTCTCTCGAGAAAACACCATTGTTATCTATCATGAAGATCAGACAATTGTCCTCAAGTGACTCCGAAGGCTCTTCCTCTAAGAACCTGAAGCCAACACTGATCGATAATATTGAGCTTCCTTCCAAAATGGAAGACATGACGGCGGTGGAACTTCTAAAGTACCTAAAGAAGAATGCGGAGAAAAGAAAGGCCTGAACTTCACAAACGAAACCTGTGAGTACAAATGATCTACCAACTTCTGAAATGGCTCCTGAACCTGAACATGCTCGCACCACCTCGGTAACAAAAAACATGGAGGCTTCCCCCAATATTCAAGGCCAATCTAGGGCCGAATCAGGGGAACAATCAGCCAAAAAGAAAGCCTCGAAGGGAAAAAGTAAAATCGGTGAACCACAAGTCTCCTCGGACGTGGAGATAATCGAAGAAGAAGCACCCTCTCCTACAACCCACTCAACTAGTCGCCGAACTCGAAGTTCAAGCCGGATGCAGGGTACATCTCAATCAGAGACTATTGCTCGAATGGAATCAATGGCAAAGAGGAAAATTGCCTATGGAATGATTGTCGATTTTAGCCAAGAGAAATAAATGCAGACAATCGAGCAGAGGTTTATCGAAATAGGCTGGAGAAATTTCTTTCAGATCACGGAAACCGCTATTTCTGATATACTGGTAAGGGAGTTTTACGCCAACTTAAATCATTATCAGTATGATGGTTCTGTGGTTATTTCTTCGATTGTGGATGGTGTTGAGTTTTCTTTGAATGAAAAGCTACTAGGAGAGATATTAGGGGTTGAACCAGAGGGAAAACGAATTTATTGTTCTAAGCGTTGGGATAAAAAGTCCACTGGTGTAAGTTTTTCCCAGGCAATGGAAGCCATTGCTGATGCCCCTGTTGATTCAAAATGGCTGAAAAAGCCAAATCTTGATTGTGCAAATCCGACAACAAAAACAATGGCTAGAATAGTCAAGATGGCCATAATGCTGAAGCTGGGAAATTTGTCTGGACCTAGCTATAATGAATTGAACGTGATTTATCATCTGAAGATGGGATTTCCATTAAATCTACCATACTTGATCATTAGCCACATGGCCGAATCTGCTCGAAACACCAAAAATCAGTTTGTCTTGCCATATGGTATGATCTTGACTCGTATATTTAGACACCATTCTGCTATTGTCACTTCACTGCATTCCTATACTCCTATGCCGAGGAATAATGTGATCAAGAAGCTGATTGTTGTGAAGACAACCTCTTTAAAACGAAAGTTGGAAGTTAATGAGAAAGTCTCTCTTGATAATCCTACTGCTAAAAAGGCTACTGTTGATGAGAAAGTCTCCCTGAAATCCTCCGGAAATTGGATGGAATTTCTGTTGAAATGCACAGTTGAAAAGCTTGATCACCTAACCAAAGTAGTAGAGCACTTACAAACAGAAGTTGCAGAACTAAAGCAACAGCAGACTGAAGACAAGAATGACTCAGTGGCAAGTGAAAATGGTGCTGACGATGATCAAGAGGAGGAAGCCGACTATGCTAATTCTGATGAGGAATGATGACTTGATTATATGTCTTTTGCATGCATTATTATTAGTACTCTATTTTAATTTTCTTCTTGTTAGTAATCTGCGGATATTTGATAGTTTATGTTTCTATCGGATATTATGTGTTGTTATGTTTTAAATTTGTCAGATACAATATGCTTATTAGGTTAATTGCATGTGCTTCCTTAATCTTTTAGTTTTCTCTAATGTTTTTTTTTTTTTTTTTATATCTCTGTTCTTTTAAGTCTTTATTGTTATTATTACTGCTCTAACCTTTATTTGTTTTAAATTCTTTTTGATGATTCCAAAGGGGGAGAGGATTGGATTTTCCTATTTTTAAAACTATTTTTAAATCCTACTCTCTTCAAAACTTTTGGGCAAAAATTCTTACCAAGCATATTCGTAGGGGGAGAATTTTTTTTTTTTTGAAAGATATTGTTGCAAATCAAAAATTATTTTGTCTTCATCAAAAAGGGGGAGATTGTTAGCTCAAGGGACTCCCAAAATATTTTCTTATTGGTTTTGATAATAAAAAATAATTTTTGAATATGTTCAGTTTTAATGCAACAATTCTTTGTTGACAGAGAATTTTTATCCTACTATATTTGGTTAATATTGGGCTTTCAGACATATATAAAATTGTTATTTTGAAAACAATGTTTATTGATTCCCACAAATTCTCTTTTCACGTTTCAGCATGTAAAGTAGTTGCATGAGTTCCCAGAATATTAGTTTCCATATATATCAACTACTTTTTCTTTTTCAAAGTCAAAAATGGTCAGCTTTTAGTAAGTAAAGTTTTAGGGTTCACGTAAAGGACAAAGCCTGCTTCCTTCTTCTGCCACATTATTTCTTTTTCACAAAGGACAAAACGCAAATCTCCAAACAGAAGGTTGCTTGTCAAGAAAGGAACCACAGACCTTTATCTCTATCTCCTATGCAAGAGAAACTTTTAGAGATAGCAAAAAGAACATATATTGGAACTATCAACTGCAAACAAGAGACACAATTCTTCTCTGCAGCTTTGGGTAACGTGGTATCAGCAAAGGGAAAGAGACGTTGGGCCTCTTCCTTTTTTCTCCAACCAAAGCTTACCTCTTTTGTGCAATAACAGACAACAAGCAAAACGTGTCAAGCTGGATTACCTGCATACAAAGTGGACAGTCTGATACTGCACTTGAATGAGTCTCAACAACTATATTTTGAGACCACTATAAAAGTAGAGAAAAGCCTTGAAGGGAAGTAAGAAGAGAGAAATCGAAAAATACTCATTTGCTTACAATCAAAAGAGTTCTCACATATTCATCTTGTTTTCTTCTCAGTCGTGCACCTCACCTTCAATTGGAATATCTGTTGTGCATTTGAAGTCTACTGGAAAATCTGTTGAATCAAGCAACAGTTTATGTGCTAGATTTCTTCATCTCATACAATCTTTGCAAGAAGGCTGTTTAGCCTTTCTTCGTGTATTGCAACCTTGTAAAAGGGAAAGACATAGTCTGTTTAGACATAGTCAGAGTTATAAAGGGTTCTTGGTGCTCCTGGTAAAACCAAGCTTTAGCCGTTGTGCTTGATTACTGCACATTTGTAGAAGGCAGCTGGAAGCCAGTAAACCAGTCTTGATAGTGAAGCTAACTCTCTCAAGGGGATTTGAGAGGAGTGGACATAGGTCTTTTATAGACCGAACCACTATAAATCACTGTGCAATTTCTCCTCCTTACTCTCTTTGATTTCAGCATATTTATCATTCAATATCTAAATTCCGCATGATGTGATAAACTGCTTCATAGCTTTCTTAAACTCTGATATTACTGAAATCAAGCTTTTGTTGCATATAATCAAGCTTATCTTTTTATGCTTGATTCTGAATTTTATTGCGAAAATTTCTATTATCCTATTCACCCCCCTCTAGGATTTATTACTTGCACTTTCAGATGCACCAAACCCGGCTCATACCAAACGGAAACAACAAGATCGCTTGATTTACAGCGCCTATTGGATCCTTAAGTGAGAACTTGGTTACCACATTCTCCAAGGCTGCTCTTGCGGAATGTAAAGCTGTTGCTGCATGGACAATTCTTAGCACCCTATTTGTCAACAAATCCAGATCGAGAGTTATGACTCTCAAAGACAAAATCACACACATCTCAAAGGGCTCCAAGGTTGTAGTTGATTGCCTTCAAGAAATTCAACAAATAGCTATTAGGCATCCTCTTGATGATCTAGATATTGTCATTCATGCACTTAACGAGTTGGGTCCAGATTACAAAGAGATTGGAGATTTAAATAAATTAAATTGAGAAAGTTCAGTTATTAATTTCTTAATTAATTAAATTGAAAAAATGGGATGATTGTGCCAACTAGGGTTGTAGGTATTAGAGTATGGGTAAATGTTGCCTACAAAATTCAGCTCTTTTGATCCTTCCCCTTGTTGCTTTGTTAAATTATTGTCAAACAATGCAGCTTGAAATAAGAGAACTTGATCTATTTTAGGAGCCAACTTGTCTAGTTTAGCAGATAACATTGCTATAGCATCAATGTCATGGATACTAGCCACTTTCTTCTTAGTTTCTCTCTTAGTACTCTAATCACAAGCATTAGTAGTAACTTCTTCGAGTAATTTATATGCCTCAGCATAATCTTTTTTCAAGAAGGCCGCTCTTGTTATAGCATCAATCATTATCTTTGTGTGAGAGCCTAAACCTCTATAGAAAACTTACATCACTAGCCAATCTTGAATGCCATGATGTGGGCATTTTCTGATCAATTCTTTGAACCTCTCCCATCAATCATATAGAGATTCCCTATCTTGTTGAGCAAAATTCACAATCTCAATGCAGAGTTTGGCTATCTTGGATGGGGAAAGTATTTGTTCAAGAACTTTTAAGCCAAAGTGTCCCAACTATCAACAAAATTTGGTGGTAAAGAATTTAACTATCTTCTAGCCCTATCTCTTAGTGAAAAAGAAAAAAGCCTAAGTCTTTTAGCCCCATCAAATGCCCCATTATACTTGAAGATGTCAAAAATCTCCAAAAATTAGAGATATGAAGATTGGGATCTTCATTGGGATCTCTTGCATATTGGTCATTCTACTTCATCTAAATGATTGTAGGTTTGATCTCAAAGTCAAGTCATTAGCCTGAACAATAGGTCTTTTAATGTTAGATAGTGCATTTTGGATCTTAGGCACAACAAAGCTCCTCAAAGCTTGGTGTTCTACATTGTTATTATTATTATTGTTAGCCTTAGCTGCCATTTTTCTAAATCTTCTTGAGGAATTTCAGCTAGTTTCTTCCCTTTCTTGATCTTTCTTCAAGTCTACTATAATTTTTGGTTCAAATGAGATTAAAGCACTGCTACTGGCACTTCTCATACACAAGAGAACCACCTGAAAACAAGAAAAGAACCAATAACACTTGGTGTACAAAATCATGCAATATAGAACCAAATTTTTTTTTTTTTAAAAAAAAAAACATTGTTAAGCTATAAAATCTAGTTAATTTCTCTAATATCAATTGACACAGTCCCTAGCAACAACACCAAAAACTTGATGTATAAAATTATATACTAACTGAGATCACATTGCAAGTGTAGCAGGTAAAGTATCCCCAAGTTGTTGTACCTAAGGGACTATGAAATGGATTATCATAGTATTATAACTAAAATATTACTTAAGCGTTTGAGTTGTAGTGAGAATCAAATAAAGCATATATATAACTAAAAACAAGAGCAATAGCAAGAGTGAGAAAAATTCATTGGTTAAAGCCTAAGGGTTTTGATTTTATCTCAATTATATGTATTAGTTCTTCTAGTTTTCATTAATGCATTTTAGCTCTATCAATTGTTAGCCAAGCACTCCCTAATATATTAAAAAATAACCCTTCCAAGGTCAGATTAATATAATTCTAATTATCAATCCATTTATATCTCTATGTGAATTGGAATAAATAGAAATGTATTAAATTTTATGGATTCTTTTCAATGGCTACATAGGATCCTAGGCACATTAATGTCTTAAACTCTACTATGGAATTAATTCTCATAGTCTAGATTAAGTACTTCCTTCCCAGGTTATAAGAATCCATAATTTCTCTAATTGATTGGCCAAATCAACAAGAGAATGAAAAAATAGAGAATTAAAGCCTAATTGAATAAAAATTAAAATTGCATTAAATCAACTAGTTAAACTAACACATAGGTTTTTGCTACATCATATCCCTTAGATAAGAAAGTTAGAAATCCATGACCAAACTAGTAAACATCATAAACTTTAGAAGAAAACATGAAAGAAAATAGAGTGAAGAAGAAAAACTTAGTAGAAGCTCCAAGATTGCCCCCTTCTCCAAGATCTCCCTTGCCTCTCCTAATTGCCAAAAAATTCTCCTCCTTAAACCTAATTTTAAAAGGGGTATTTATATTTAGAAAAAAAGTCTAATGAAACTTGGAAACCAAATAAATCTAGAAACCCTAATTACATAAAAGTAAGATAGTTCATGGACTAGGAAATCTAATTAATTCAGGAAAACTCAAGGGCCAAAATATCTTCATTAATGGCACTGCGGCTCTTTAAAATATGAAAATATCTTCTTTTTCCGCTTTAACTCCAAATTATTCTCCAACTACAAAAATAAGAAATTAAACTAAATTAGAGCCAAATTTCTAATAATAGAGCCAAAAATACTATAAAAAGTGATTACAATATATAGATATAAAATTTAATTATCATATATATTATTAATTAATAAATTAAATAGAATGATGGGATAAGAGAAAAGAGAGGAGAGGAGAAAATTTGCAGAGGAAAAAAATGAAGGGAGTCAAAAGAGGGGAATGAGTAAGAATAATTATTTGAAAGGATAATATTGTAATTTGTTAAAAATATTAAGAATAAAAATGAGATTAAACTATTGACAGCTAGCTTCTAAAAAATATACACTATTTCAAGTAGCATTCTAATAGCTATAGCTTTTAAAAGTTATAATCTTCTCCATTTTTTATTTACCAAACAACTCTATTAGTTTATTGACTAGGGTCAATATACTATAATCTCCTAGAGAAGCTATAATTTACCTTTTCCAAACACTCTTAGTATTCACAACATGAAAAAAAAAAAAAAAAGTGTTTACATTACTTAAATAAATTAAATTTGATAAAATTCGGTTATTGATTCCTTAATTAATTAATTGATATAAGTTGTTTTTGCATTATTGTACTAACTTTTATTATGTTTTTAGTAAAACTCACGAGACATTGAAGATAAAACTAATCTTGTTCTTAAAATGAAGTAATTACAGTTATTTTTTCATGACAACCTGAATCTCTACTATTGCAAATGTACTAAAAAAATAAGACTTTTATCTTTTTGTATTTTTATTCTTCTAATAGAAGACAACTAAATTAAATTTCGCCAAAATGCTTCTGGGGATCAACAAAAGAAACAAACTCAAGCCAGTTTCCGCCTTGAAGATGAGGGTCTATTCCTGCGCTGTTTCTGCTCATCCCACGCCTTCTACTACAGAGCTTCCACCCCAATGGCTACCGTTCGATCTGCTCCCCGGGTTTCAGTTTTATGTAAATAAAAGATCTTTTAGGACATAAAGCAAGTGCTTTTTTAAAAGAGAGCTTAATTTAAGTGGTTTAAAGTCTCTATATTTTATGGTCTTGTGTTTAAATCCAACCTTTTTTTTAATACACACAACAATATATTCTTCAGTTATTTATGACAAAATAAAAAAGTTAAATGCTTTTCTTATTTTACATTGTGTTTGGTTAAAAAAAAAATGTATAAGAGAGAGAAAAGTACAGAAAAAAAAAACATGAGAGAAAAAAAATTCTTGTTTAGAAAGAGATAAAGAAACAGAGGGAGAAAACTATAAAAGAAAATAGAATAAAGCCCTTTTGAGAATATTCTCTTCAAAAGAAAAAAGATTTTGAATAAAAAATTTAATTTACTTTGTCTCTATTTTTTCTTTTCAAAATTACTTAAATTATTGTGATTAAAATGACTTACGGAATTATTGTCATAATAAATTTAATTACTTTTTTTGCTTTATCTTTTTCCCCATTCATCTAAACATAAAAAGAGAAAATATTTTTTATTCATTTTTTTCTTCTCTCTATTTTCTCTCGTATAAATATAGTATTAAAGTTGAGCCGCACACACAAACTAGTGGGGCAAAAGATGTCGTCCCCTATTTTAGTACAAAGAAAATGCTTTCTTATCAACAATAAAATTATATATATTATCAAGAAACAATTACACAGCCAAATGGCTTCCATTTTAGTTATGATATGCATATCATATTTAGGATTATACTACAACCACCTTGTTTGTGTATCATCTTCTTATATGCTATTTTGACATAGATGAAAAAAACTATTGAGGGGGCATCACATTTTCCGTCGGTCTGGTTAATTTCTCAAGCCACTTTCCATCGAATCTCAACATGAATCACTCCATTCTTTGAATTGATTAGATGGTACTTATCGTTAATGCGACCATTGTGAACAACATCATTAAGACTGATCTCCACATGCCCCAGAGATTCCTGCATACCATATCAGAAGGAAACTATTCCATCAACATAAATCATAATATGTCGGTGAAACTATCTAGAGGAGGAAGAATTAAACTTTGTTTAAATTGACTTTTAAAAAAAAAAAATACTTTTCAAATGTAAAAACAGAAGTTAAAAATAGTTTATTTTTTAATTTTTATAGGTATTTTTTATTAAATATTTAACTTATCTGAGCTTCTTCTTAATAACTTAAGTTTTGGGATTAAATTAATTTTTAATATAATATTAAAAAAATTTTAATCTCACAATCAAGAACTTAAATCTAACTCCTAACTTTCTTAATAAATTATAATTAAATAAAATTTTAACGCAAGATATAAATAAATTTATATAACTTTCACACTTTAAACTTAAAAAATTTTTAGTACGTAGAAGCGCATTAAATATTTTTTTCATGAAAACTATGCTTTTGCTTTTTAGAAACATCTCATTGCATGTTTGCAAGAAACACCTTTTTGGTTTCAAAAAATATTTCTACATTTTAATCAGTCTAAATTCATATAGAAATACATTCTTTTTAAAAAAAAAAAAAACTTTTAACCAAAAAAAATTAATTCAAACACGCTCTTAGAAAGATCAATGATACCTTTGATAGAAAGCTAATCTTTGACCTCTTGCTCATAACCTCAATGTGAATCTTCTCATTTAGAGGTGGCTCCTCAAGCATAAATTGAAACTCTTCATTCCAACGGGGGTTACGAGTTTTCTTGATCATCTGGAGAAGTTTCAAATTTAGAGGAAGTATCAGCACTCAATCAAAAAATAAATATAGAATTCCTAATAAGATATGTTAAAGATCTTGACTTCAAATCCTGTTGAAATAGAATCTAGAATCTAAGAAACAAGGATAGATTACCATTACCGTGTAATCTTTAACCAAAAAAAATGAAAACAAAAACTACATTTAAATACTCACATGAGTGAAAGTGCACGTGTCAATTTGGGCTTGACTCAACAAGCTAGTTCAACTAGCCCGATTTTAAGACTAAACTGGGTCCTAAAATTTATTAGAAAGTTCAAGTCAAGCCAACCCTAGCCCAACCCGAATATATGCTTAAGCTTGAGCCAGCTCAAAAATTCAATTTTTGAATTTTTATGAATTTAAATTAATTTTTACTTTTGTTGGTTTTATAAATATTTTTATTGTAAATAGTAAAAATAATTATTTTAAAAAAGGCTAATTTTTAAGGTGGATTTAGGCTGCGGCCCACTAGCCTAAAGAAAAGCTGGGTTGGACCACCACTAGCAAGCCCAACATATTTGGGGTTGGGCCGGCCCAGCTCAAGAATATCTTGCCCCAACATGGGATGTGTCAGGTTGGCATTTTCGCCTAAAATTTAAAAAAAAAAAAAATTTATCTCTTGTATTATTGTTAATTTTTTTAAAAAAAACTCTACATATCTAATTAGACAAAATTAATTTTTATAATTTAAGTTAAAAACAAAATTTAACTTTTTTTAGTAAATAAAAGATACTTTAATACAATTTATTTTTGTTTGACTTGAATATAAAAAATTGGTGAGTCCACGTCCATGTACCATATTTAAAATAGTGACAGCCAATTAAAAGAAGTAATATTTAATCATGATTAAGGTTTACCTTTGTCCTTTTATTTTCGCCTCGAAAGAGAACAAAAGCAAATGGATTGTTGTGATGTTTTCCCTCTACCTCCTCAGCCTCCTGAATCAGAATTGAAAGTAAACCTGCTCCATCTTGAACCTCATCGTCAGATGCCCGATCAATTCCACTTTCATTTCTGCTAAATCCTTCCGAATGCCCACCGAACTTGAAGCTGTCTTCCTTGAAAGGGACAAAAGTAAGCTCCACCATGATTTGCCCTCTATGCTTCTTATTTGGATGCTCAATATTTATGTCCTTATGTAAATCAAGTGTAAATGGCTTTGTCTCATAGGGGGCAAGCAGTTTAAGGGGGACTAATTGCATACCAAGTTTGTCATGTCCACCCACCTGCCAAAAATACAATGAAAAGAAACAAATGCAAGTATGAAAATGATTCCTCATCATAAATGCAGGCTCAGATTCTGTGGTATCCAAGTAAATTCGAGATTGATATGGCTAATATTTTTATGCTCTGTATTTTCTGTCAAAAATTTCAAAGCAATTATATGGAATACCTTGTCCCAATCATAGACTTGTAATTGGAGAACTTGAGATTGAGGGTCCTTTACAACAAATTTAAACTTCTCGTTCCACTCAGGATTTAAATTCCTCCTCTTGACAGTGGTTTTTTTTGCAGGAAGTTTGTCTCCAGATAAGCTGAGTTTGACATAAGGATCAGAAGTTCCCAACAAATCCATCTTCAGAAGCTTTGTGGCCCGAATCACATTCACATGCAGTATCCCCACAGGCCTCCTAATTGCCACCCTGAAGTGATGTGAAAACTATATTAGGAATTAGCTTTGACAGTTATTATTCTTCAAAATGAAAACAAGAAGCTCTTGCAAGATGAATCCTTGGCAATCTGCTTTATATTTTAACCTCAAAAGGCTATTATAATCTAAATTGTATGTAAAAAGTTAAAAAGTTAAGTCATTATAGCAAGACATCAACTTGCCACTCAATGTATGTTCTGCAAGTGTTTGTCACTGAAAAAGATCATCAAGTACTAACTCAAAGTCAACTATATCCACTTAGGCTTTAGATAAAATTCAGGAACCAATATCCACTTGTATGCGTCGGTCACAAACGCAGAATGAAGGTAGATAAGGAGTATGGACTATATGACTATTGCGAGCACAAAGTACTCTGCTCTATCGTATAAACTTACATTGATTCATGGAGAATGGGGATTTCAAGGGTCTGAGGCCAGAGATAGAGGCTTGCAACTTGCTTTTTGATTGTTTCCTGAAAGCGAGTCAAGCAGTTAGTCAGTCAACTCTGATTTAATGCTAAACTGTTGCATATGGAGACTTATGCAGTTCTCTTCATAGGGGATACGTGCAAGAAGAAAATGCTACCTACACTACCAAATTATTATAAGTAACTTATATTTCTAGTGGTTAACATAATTTCTCGTTAATACATATAACAATGGCGCAAACAGGGAATTCTGACCATTAGGAATTTCAAACAAGTCCTAACAAAATGGAGTGCACGTGTGCTGTCATCTACTACAAATAAAACTCATTAACAGCAAATAAGAATTACCAGGGCAGCACCTGAACAAATCTGTAAACACCGGGAATTGACATGATGTCCCCTCCTAATATTTTCATTCCAAAATCTATTCGAGGCTGCATATTAACCATAAATAATCATCATATAAGAATGTATTTTCTCCTGACAATTTGTATCAGAAAAGAAAGGAAATGAAGAAACTAAGCTTGGCCATATTTTGATGTGTCCTTCACCTTCTCCAACAAAGAAACCCCAACGTTAGCGAAGCAAGGAAATGCAGGGACTAAGGGTTTTAAGAAGACCCTTGGTGCAGCAAAAATTTGTAAATCTACCAACTGAGAAGAAACACTGTCAATTCCTGGAAGAAAAAGCATCTATTTTGAAGGAAACAAATAAACAATAGCCACTAGAATTGTGCCTCAAGGATTATTGGACCTGAACTGTGATTCGTAGGGATGACAAATGTAAAGCCAACACTATGTCGGGATTTCCAGCCCATTTTATAACTGGTTCCATGACTATTTCATTTTCATTTGTCTCAAAGACTTTGATACCTGTAAAGTTACAAATAGACATGTTCAATACAACAATGCTGTATTATGAACAAAAAATGAAAAAAATGAACTACTGGGAAAAAAGGACTCACCACATACAGTTGGAGGAAGAGTACCAAGGCTTAATTTCTCAAACCCAATTGCTTTAATCTGATATTTCCCAATGTATTCAGCAAATATTGGCTGTGCCATGGTTTTTATTGTACTACAGATTGCCTATATCAGAATAAACTACAAATGAAGAATCAATCATCATAAGGAAGAACCACCCAAATGGATTATTGAGAAGTACCTTGTCAAGGAAAGGCCACAATTCTAGCAAAAACTTATTAAACCAGTCTACCTGGAGAGTTATACACATCAATGAAACAGTATCAGAAAGCATCTATTTGGAAGGGAAACATGAGAAAATCCTCATAGACTGTGTATATGACTATAGTTATACTAACTCGTTCATAATCAGGGCTCTTCACCCACAATGGAATCTCAGGAAGAACTTCTAGCAAAGCATTCGGGCCTAATTCACTGATTGGTTTAACAACTGGGGTCTGCAAAATCAAGCATTTCACATGATTAAAGTGCATAAATTCCAAAGTGAAACAATGAATTGTACCAAATTTCAGTTCTTCCAAAAGAAGATATCTTTTGCATCATGTTGGATTTATTTCAACAAATTAATGGTCAACAAGCTCGCACAAAATTACCTCCGCTTGTTCGGGTACTGAGTAAACGAAGAGGAAGAAACCCACCAAGAGCCCAATAGGGATTCCGATAGCAAAACCAAAAACACTACATAAAGTACTGATGAACCCCATTTAGCAGAAAATCTCGAAGTGCAGAAGCGCGAACGAGAGGAAACAATGCTGATCAAGGAGAAGGTTAGGTGCGGGAAAATTTTTTTTCTATCCCAAGAAAATATTATGAGAGATTTTCTAGGAAAAAGGGGTGGTGATTTAATCTATAAATCAATGAATACTTTTCACAGCAACGTAGCGAATGGAACCGGCATAACTATGACACTCTGTCGTTTGCTTCAAGTTGTGCACTCCTCTACTCGGAGCGTTATATTCTCCCTCCTCGGAAAATCAGACTGTTTGAATTCAACACTCGAGATGCTTGTGAAAATACTTTTGTACCCTTATTTTGTTTTTTTATTGAAAATCATCGGTATTGAATAACGTTAACTAATATGATACAAGTCCAACATAATCACCCAAGCTAAAACAAACTTTTTTTTTTTTTTTTTAAATTTTAATACATTTACATTTTACTCCATTTATCAGAATTTTTCCTTTATCATAAATGTTGTATTTATCTTTCTCTTTTCTATTTTGTGATACACATCTCTCTTTTCTTTTCTTTTCATTTTATTAATTTGGATCTTAATTATATTTTTTTTTTCTTAAACGGCTTAAATATGTGTGTAAGATTTTGTATGACAAACGTGTGATGCAAAATTTTTCCGTTTGGCGTATTAGGGCTGAGCACGGTTCGGTTATAGTCGGTTTTCACCACGATCTAAACCGACCGATTCTAACCGAAGATATGAATTAAGCTAACCGAAAACCGACCGAAATCTACCTAAAACCGAAAATTCGGTTTCTTGCGGTTTTATGATCGGTTTTAGTCGGTTAAGTTCTAACCGATCACTTAGACTCTTCTTGACCAAAGAAAATATGAAATTTGTGTAAGAGAAGATGTATTGTGTGCGAGTTGAAGAAGATATAACGAAGAAACAAAAACTAAATAGCAGAGCATGAAAAGAAACTAAACCCACTAGAGAGAATATAGAATAATAAAGAAGAAATCATAAGAAGAAAGAAAATTTTCTTCATGGCTTCATTTGTAAAAACTAATTTACTGGTAAGAGAAATAGTAGCAATAAATTAGAGAAATAAAAAGAAACCAGCTTTGTATCTTGAGGTGGATGGAATAAAGAAGCGACTGTGGGGAGAGATCTATTGCGCCTTGAGGTGGAGAGAATAAATAAAAAGAAACCGCTTCTATTGCGTCTTGAGGTGGAGAGAAGAAATAGAAATAAACCAGCTTTGTATCTTGAGGTGGATGGACTAAAGAAGTGACTGTGGAGAGCGATCAATTGCGTCTTGAGGTGGAGAGAAGAAATAAAAAGAAACCAGCTTTGTACCTTGAGGTGGATGGACTCAAGAAGTGACTCTGGAGAGAGATCAATTGAGTCTTGAGGTAGAGATAATTAGGTTTTTCTTTGTTAAAAAATAAAATTTGTATTTACAAATAAACAAAGGATAAAGATTTAATTAAGGTGCGTAAAAGAAATAAATTTAATATTTGATAAAGTGTTTAATTTAGTATATAATCAGATTGTTAAAAGGATTGTTGAGTGGCAAAAGTAGTTGCAGTTGTAAAACTAGTGTACTTTTTATTTATGTATTACTAATATTAAAATTAAGTAATATATTAAACAATATATTTTAGATTTTTAAATATTTGTAAATGAAATTATATATATATATATATTCTCATAAAAAGATAAATATATATATTTTTAGTTTTCACGAGTTTAGAAAGTATTTTTATTTCTGTTTTATAATAGAAAATATTTTTTTATTTTTATAAATAGATTAAAATTATACATAATTTACACTTGATTTAATTTTTATTTTTGAAAAGATTTAACTTTATTTAACTTTTTTAAGTTATAAAAATAAAATATTATATAAACGAAAGAAAAGTAGAAAAGGAGATATCATATCTTCTTATCAAATTCCAATAACTCATTCGTGAGCCTTGTGTATTCACTGCAGTCTATGTACTTTTGCTCAGCTCAGCCCAGCTCCTAGACAATTATAGGTGAGAAAGGTCCGTTTTTTTATTTATTATTTGTTTAATCAATGATAAATTAATAAACAATGAAATGAAATAAATAGTCACAGTTATAAATAGCAGGAATTGTAGACCAGAGATCATTTTCGGTCGGTTTCGGTCATCATCGGTTTGCATATCTACAAACCGCAACCGACCGAATATAACCGATTTTTTTATTTTTAAAAACCGATTTCAACCATAATAACCGTACTTAACCGACCGAATTCATTAATTTAAGTTCGGTTCGGTTTGTTTCGGTCGATTTTTTCATTTTTGCTCAGCCCTATGGCGTATAGATGTGTGACATGAACAGTTGAAAAATGCCCTAAATAATTAAATATTTTCTGTTAAAAGTCATATTCTTTTCTTTAATATTATTAAAATATTAAGTACAAAATAATCAAATGAGGGGATCTTCTTAGGGTTATTCTTTATTGATGACTTTGGGATTTGTTTTTTTAATATTGGGATATTTTTGCTGGTAGGGATTTGCTTTTACTTAATCTTACAAATTTTAAATTAATTTATTAGTTCAAAATAATTATTTAGCACTAGTAAAAGCTATTCTAACTTTAATTTTAAGATGAAATTTTAAAAATATAATTATATTAAAATTTAATTATGAAATTTTTAATATTCTTTAAATTTAATTTAAATCTAAATTAGTTAACATTCATTATGATATTAAATGATTTTTAACTAAAAAAATATAATTATTTAGCACAATGATTATCATTATATTATAAGTATTATAATTTAGAATAAATGTTGATTTAGTTGACAAGCACAAAATTTATATCTTAAAAGGATATGGGTTTGAGTCTATTAATTTGAGAACTTTGTTAGTAAGTGATCTATAAAAAATTTTATAAGTACTTTTTGAGTTAAAGGCATACCCAAACCCTCATAAGCCCCAAGACCTAACTTACTTAAAATATTTCTTGCAAAAAAAAAAATAATAAGTATCATAATTTACTTATAAATGATTGCAATAAATTTGGTATTTTCTTATCAAATAAAAAATATTTAGCACAATCATTATCATTTTGGTCTATTTGACAAGCGAAATTATAACGTGTAGCTATGAAGATAGTTAAAAGTTGTGAAATATAACTGAAAACTTATAATTATATAATTAGCTAATTAGATTTAATTGTTTAACAAAACTAACTGTACAACTAATTCTACTAACTTATTAAGTCAATAAAACGTAATCTCTCAAATAAATAAATAATTCTTTTTTCCAAACACACACTTTATCATTTCATAATTTACTTATAATGATTATAGTAAACCAATTCGGTATTTTCTTATCAAATTAAAAATAGTGTCTTCTTAAATGTTATGTCTATAAATTATTTCTTCTATTAAGCAATAACTATTATAATTAATTTCACCAAATAAAAAAATCACAATATAATAATCTAAATTAATCTCTTAATTTTATAATTTATGTTTCACTAAATTTAAAATTTTAATTCAACATTAAAACAAAATACACATGTTTAGCAACTTTGGATATAACATTTATTTTTAATATTATTCAAGTTATAAACTATATTTATTTTTGAACAAAAAATTTGGTAATAAGATTATTATTATTATTTATTATATTCTATTTTAAACAAGAGCTTAGTTGCTAACCAACGGAACCGCTTCACAATCGAATGACTAACAGGGTACGCTGTCCTGACTTTATATGATAATGAAATGGTTGGCGACCAACCAGAGCAACGTTTTTTCTTTTGGTTTAAAAAGACAGATTGTGGAAGGCTATCCAATATGACCACGGAATCAAGAATGTTACAGACCTCAACAAAAGTATACAATAGTGCTAACAGATTATCTATCCAAGAGATATTGTTTTATAGTTAGATGCATTAATGTATAATTTTTTACACTTTTTACATCAATTTTTTAATTAATGTAAAAATAAACATTATAAACAATGAACACATTTTACATTAATTATTGAACCAATGTAGAAATATAAGAATCAATGTAAATTATAATACTTGTATTAGGATATTGCATTTCTGCATCGATGTTAGAGAGAATGTTCTCCAATTTGATTGGATTATATAATAGATACAGCATGACAGGGACAAAGAGTACTACATAAACTAGGGACCATAGAATTGGCTTTATATGCCTCATTAAAATATATTGGACTGGTGGCGTTTCTTAAAACACACAAGATTGTGGCTATCATTAGAAGACATGCTACATTATTGTCCATACATTTAAGACAGGCTATATATATATATATATTGATTAATGAACAAGTCGAAGGGCTCTTATAACATGACATGAAAGATCAAAGAATCACAAGCCTGTAACGTTTGGCAAGTACTAGAATGTAAAAGTATAATAAAATAATTTTAACGAGTTTGGTGAGAAACCTAGATCCTAGAGAAATTGTTTGGTATCATTGATTCGGCATTGCCGAAGTGATAATAGCTGATAAAAAGAAAATTGATAATTTGTTGGTTCAGTCACAGTTAATAAGGGTTGGATTTGATATCTCAAATTTTATTCTTATTATGAACATTCTCCTTTCATTTCCCCAACATATGTTTTAAATGATTTTGGAGTAGAATATTACAAAAGTTCATTAGCTACCTTTGATTGGACGGGCGTGGAGAGAAAATCAAAGCAAAGAAAATAAAATAAAATAAAAAAAGAAAATGGAGAGACCAGAAGAGTTAAGACAAAATGTTTTATCTCTTTGTATTTGGACGAAAAAAAGAAATAGAAAAAAAAAAAAGAAGAGTAAATTATTTTATATTATTATTATAAAGTAATTTTGTAATTAAAAAATGTAAGAGAATATAAAGTAAATTTTATCTCTAAAATCTCTTTTTAATTATAAAAAAAAACTTTTGTGTGAAACCTACCGATCATTTTTTTTTTCAAGTTTTCTCTCCCTCTCATTTTCTTCTTCTATTCAAACAAGAAAAAACTCATTTTTCCTCCATGTTTGTCTTTTAATTTTTTTCTCAATCTAAGTGTGGAGATGTTGTATACTATTAATAAGGGAGAGAACAAGAAAAAGGAAACGGATTAAAGCCTGAATTGTTTATTCATTTAAATTTTCATTATTTTAGTTTTCAATCAAAAACTTTCCTTTCCTTTGAAATAGTACAAAGAGTTATGAGACTTATATAGCGATTATTTTTCTATCCAATTCTCTCAATATTCAATTTCTTTAATGTGAGAATTGTGTTAAAAATTGATGTAAGTACATGAAAGTATGGTGGGCACGGTCCGAGACAGGTCGGGAATTTGGCCGTCCCGAAATTTTTTTTTTTTTTAACTTTTGTCCTATTTCATCCCAGTTTTATATAGCCTTGCCCTAGTTCTGTCCTGGTCTCGTCTCGATTCTTGTATAGACTCCTTTGTCCCATTCCGTTCCAGTTAAATTTTTTAAAGAAAAAGCAAAAAAAAAAGTTTGTTGGAATGGAAAACAATTAAGTGGGTGTATAAAGTAATAAGAGGGGTGTTAAAAGCAAGTAGAAAGAATTAAAGGTGGTGTGTAAACAACAAAAATGGAGGTGTAAAAAGTAATAAACGGGACAAACATATATAGTTATCGAGATAATTTTGGGACGGGACGGAATGGAATTTTGCTTGTCCTAGTCTCATCTCAAAAATTAATTGGAGCACAAAATTGTGTCACGGTCCCGTGCTGAGTCTTGAATTGTCCTTTCCCGAAATTGTCCCGAATCTTTCAGGCCGGGACGGAACACTGGGACGTCCCGTCCCGTGCCCACCCTTACATGAAAATAACATGTCTAAAAAACTATTTATGATTGAATATTTTAAAAATTAGACCTTTGATCCAAAGAGATAATTGGTTCATCACATCATTGATTGAACTATTAGGTTACTAGTTCAATTATAAAATTATTAAAAATATACTGAAAAATTAAGAATATATTTTAAAGATTACATATAAACCGGTTCAACCAGCCAAGCCTCCATTTTAACCTAGTTCAATTGTAAAATATGATCCAATCATGCAAACCGGACTGGTCCCAATTCAACCTATGGAAGAGATATAGTCAATCTGATTTTTTAAAAACAATGATAGAGGGATGGGGGAAAACAAAATAGAGAGATCAAAAATTAAGAGAGTTGAATTTATAAATGTTCTAGCATAATTTTGATATATAGTTTGTTTCGTAGATTGGAAAAATATTACCAAGAGATCTAAGTAGGGAAGTCAAAATTACATGCTTCTTTCCAATGGTCTAGTTAATAAAATACTAGAATTATATTTTGAAGGGACACAATTTCAAGTTTTACTATTAGTCTCCATCTTCTAATCAGAACACAACACACGTTGTTCTTAAAGTGATATTTGCCTCCATTATGTTAGATTAATTCTAAGAATGCACTGAGAAGATAAATAAGATATACAACAACTTTTAAAATTCTCTTTCACATGAATGAATGACTGTATTTTTTCTTAATTTAACACTCATGGTAAGTGCTTTTAATTAAGTAATTAATGTAAAGCACATATCCCCTCAATTTTCTTAGTCTATACATATGGTATGAAACTTTTTTTATAAAGCTTAAGGGCTCATTGATTTATATAATATGGTGTTACATCACTTTTGCTACCATATTTATTAGTTTTCCAAATTACCCATAATTTCAAACCATAGAGCAAGGACCACTTTCCTTTCTTCAATTCATCCAAAAATCATTATGTCTTCTACGTAATTTCACTCCTCATTGTAGTGGTTCTTATTATCTCTCTATTCCTTTTCATTTGTATTATGATATAAACTAAGGTTATTAAGTCCAGCCCACGTTGTATAAGAAATTAAGCCCAAGACATTGTATATGGAGACCTTATTAACAAGTTATATAATTAGAAACCCTTAAATTACTACACTATTGTTATTTGTCTTGAAACTTTTATGTTGACTTAAGTGTCGGAGTATTACTACCTGACTAACTATTTTTCTTTTTGCAGATTAGTTGTGACTTACTCAAGATCTAGCTGACCTAGGCCAAACTTATCATTTTCTTGTTGACTCACCAACACATCGATTTCTTGATCTCTGTCCTTAAGAAAATGGTTAGAGCAACAACGTATTCGTCTGTCTGGAACGCCAACAATGGCAATAACCACATGGAAGATCAAACATCCCCTACTACATTCATCCTACTTAGAACCACAACTACGTAGTTGTTACTCCTGAGTTAAATTCAAGCAATTGTTTCACTTGGGGAAGATATTTTCTTATGGTGGTTTCAATAAAATATAAGCAAGACAGACAGACGAGAAATTACAAAGCCACTACAAAAATCAACCTCTACATTCTGCCTAGTAAAGGCGCAATGATTTAATTCTTTCTCGTCTTCTCAATAGGGGTGTCAATTTGGGCCCGTCCAATGAGATGGCTCGTTTAACTGTGATTTGGGCAATTCTTTCAACGATCCCAAAATTTCTATTTTCACCCCTGACATTCTTTTTGTACTCGAAGTTTCAAAACTACCCTTCCACTCTAACCTACCTTTCTTCCACCCAAACCCCTGTTTCCTTTCTCTATCTCACCTCAACCTTTTCTCTTTATTTAGCTTTTATTTTATCTCACCCCTTAATTATTTGATGATTTTTTACGTAAAATTTTGTTTCAAGTGATTCAATTTAGTCTCAACTTACTCTTTGGTTGATTTTTACTCATATTCATCCTCTACGTTTTTTTAGGTTTTACATGCTTTTAGATTATTTAAATAATTCAAAATATTATTTTGTAGTATTATGAATTATAAATAGTAACATATCTAAAAATTTTAGATTGTGAGATAATATATATATATATATAACATTAAAAATGTTACATAGTACAATTGAAAGTAATGATGCATATTGTAATTGTTCTTTACTCATTTTGGGAAAAACTGAATATTTTTTTATTTTTAATACTATAAAAAATTTCTCTTTATATAATTAAACAATCATTCAACCATTTATTCCCTGTGTTAATAATACGTAATTTTATAATATTAAGAGTTTAAATTTATAAAAAAAAATATATATTAAAAAAATTATAATTTTTTTTCTCAATTAATTTTATTTTTAAATTATTTATAAAATAAAATTATAAATAAAAAGTGTAAAAATATAAATAGTCATATAACAAATCTAATAGAAGAAAGCAATTGATGGAGAACAGCTCATGTTAGGAGCGTTTACACGATTTTCGGGGGCAATCATATTTGTCATGTGTGTGCGATTTTTTTAGTCAAATTCTTTACTTTTTTATTTGAATATTATAAGCCCCGTGCCGATGCGTGGGAGTGGGATGGCCCAGATAGTGTAAGCTTAGTTTACCATTGTAAAATAAATTAGTAAATTGTGTCTGCTCCTCTCCACTTGTTTCCATTCAGAGCAGCCCTTTGAGTTACTATGTTGCATCAATAATGTCCCCTGAATTAACAGAAGACATGGCCAAGAAAAACATTCTTACTCCCAATTTTGATAATGAGAAAGATAAAAAAGATGTACAACGAATTCAAAATTATGCATCATTCAGCCAAGTTAATTATTGGAAAAATTTTATCTTGAAAGGAAAGCATTGAAAAAGTTAAATTAACAGGATTTTCGGATATCTTGAGCATTGTTTGCAATTTATCAAAAGTCATATAGCTATTAAGTTAATAAAAAATAAATGAAAAGCTAGTTAGTGAAGTTTTAATTGAGTTGATTATTTATCTTAGTGTAACTGTTTGATACTCTATTTAAATCTCTTAAGACCGCACGTTAAAGTAAGGTCATATTTGATAAGTAACAAGTTCGAGTCCCTTATTCCCTTAAAATAAGGTCAATGTAATATATTTATAAGTGTTTATTGAATTCGAAAACTTTTTCTTGAATTGAAATGTTATCTCATCTTAAAAATTTTTGTACCATAAAAAATTATTGATATTGATTTTTGAAAATAAAAAAATCCTCTCTCCTGTTTCTATGTGTACCCACTGATATAGGTGGGTATGATACAAAGACCCTTCTAAAACCTTGTATATATAAAAAAAAATTCACTAATGGCTACGAGAGAGTAAGCAAGCGAGTTTTTCCTCCTTTAGCTGAAAAATAACCCAAGAGCTTCAAATTAAATGGATGGTACAAGATTTCCCCGGGCCAAAAATGTCCTGGTGCCGGCTTGAAGCGGTGCCAAGAAATTATTTGGGCAATTAATTAATGCACCCCTATTTTTAATTAATGCACACCCTGTAGCATTGAAATTACTCAATTACCCTCATCAAAATGATACATTTCCAATATACTCTTGATCAAAATATGTTGGAATTTTTTTTTTTTTAAAAATTAATCAAGAGAGTGAATTAATAAAAAATGGAGGTTTTTAATTAACTCCCTAATATACTGGATGCAGTAGCGCTTCTTTACCTGTCTACTAATTTTGCAATCACCATTTAATTGAAAATATGTCACTAATTACTACTTTTGAAGGCTTGTTAGCCCTTATTCACCTTATGTAACTTTTGCCATTTCTAATATGAGAAAATGGTCATAATGGAAGAGCCATATCCTTAATAATGATTAGTGTGCCAATATTAATTGATGCAACAAACATTTTGAAGTTTAAACAATATTCTAAGTTAGCAATCTATTTTATAGGCTTGTGATAAAAGAAAGGTTTCTTATTGAATCGTAAGAAAAACTAGAGGACAATATTGCCACCAAGATCCCCTTATTATAAATGTTAAGTGGTGGCTTCTCAAGGGAAGTGGACACCTTGACGTTAAGATTAGTAACATCTGAGCCAATGACTAATGGTCATTTGGAGCTGTTAAACAAAAAAAAAAAAAAGAATTCAAGGAAACAGCCCTAGAGAGCTATTTGATTGGATGGATTGTAAATTTCGAATTTGATTCTATTACAACACATCAAAATGGGATCTTTCCCAATTTTCTTTTACACCATGCCCAACAGTATATAGATTTTGCTTGTTATTCTCTTTAATATTGAGATGAACTTCGCATAATTTGACTAGTGTTACCTTTCCCTATTATGTGTGTGCTTTGTTCTATATACTTTTGCGCAGCAATGTGCTGCGCTTTCAAGATGAGGTCACCCAGGTCATAATTCATGAGCATATACATGCATTTGATGAATGTCACACGAAAGTAATTTGGAGCAATTGTGCTCACCATGCTTGTTCTGAGGTTCCCATCTAATAACACACGATTATTCTTGCTAAATTTGATGGAGAATTTTGTGTCCTATTCTTCTCTAATCAAAATTTTCTTATAATCATTCTCATTAGATTCGTGCTAATAATGGGCGGTGACTGTCATTCGTGGCGGGAGCTTCTGCAAGGTAATGTGAAGAACGTACGAGGTCATGGAAAAGTATACTTCTTCTTCTCTCCCACATGTTACATTTAAATGCAAACCATTGTCTTTAGTTGAATATCTTCAATGATAACATGCAATTGTATGTTGTGTCATATTAAACCTCTACTCTAGTGATGTTCTTTTTTCTTCTAGTGTATGATTTTACCTGTTATGTTTACTGTAACTTGTTTAATT
This sequence comes from Bauhinia variegata, assembly GCA_022379115.2. NCBI lineage: Eukaryota > Viridiplantae > Streptophyta > Magnoliopsida > Fabales > Fabaceae > Bauhinia > Bauhinia variegata. The sequence continues at coordinate 10,400,666 of CM039428.1, forward strand.
TTGAATTTTATGTAATGTAGTGTGACAATAATATGAAAATAGTGAGCCTGAGATAATTTTGAATATTCTCCCACTAAGAATCTTTACCAACCAGGGATCGTTGGTGAAGAACATTGTAAAACGGGGGAAAGTGTTAAACGAACTTTACAATGTTACAAATAACTTTAGGATATTATAGCTATATTCTTGGGTTGGACGAATTTTCTGAAGAGGATCGTTTAACTGTAGAGCACAAATCTCAATCATTCTCATACTTTGCCGTCAAATGTGACTTCTATAACCTATCTTGATTTGAGTAATGTGATGAATCTCAGTCATTCTCATACATGGCTGCAAATGATTGGTATGCTTCGATTATATGGGAAGATACCTGAAGGCATTAGATTTCCTTCTCAGTTCGAGTCTTTCGCAATTCATTCAACTCTTTGCAAGGTGGAATTCCACAATTATTTGGTAACATAAGCACAATACACTATTTAGACTTGTCCTGTAATAGCTTAAGTGAAATTTTTTTGGTGATTATTCATAATTTGTTTGGTTGCGCTAAACACTCATTGCAGAATTTGTTCCCTAGATAATAACCAAATAAGTGGTTCATTACCAAATCTTTTCATTATTTTCATCTTTAACGATTTTAGGCCTCTCATACAATAGATTAAATGGGAAGATAGCTGAAGATAATCGGTTCCCTTCCCAGTTGAAGGGTTTGGACCTTAGTTTCATCTCTTTGGAAGGTGGCATATCACTAACTCCATATTTGCTAATCTATACAAATTACTATGGTTAGACTTATCTTACAGCTACTTGGCTTTGACATTTGGTCCTAATTGGGTCCCACCTTTTCAATTGAGTATAATCTTATTGGCTGCATGTAAGATAGGCCATATGTTTGTGGTGCTACGTGGGTATCTACTTGTGCTTATTCACATTTGACACTTTATTTTTCTTTTATATTTTTCTTATTTTTTATTTCTTACACTTATATGGTTATAGTTTTCCTTGTACAATAATAATAAATTTTATCTTATTAAGTGAAATTAATTATATAAATTACATAGTATTATTATAAAAAATTATATTTTTAAAATATTATTTTTCAAGAGATTTTTTTTTATTAATTCTCCAAGAGTCCTTTTAAATCTCTTTCTACACATTTTCACATAATTAAATACCATAAAGTTAACTTTTCTAATTAGTCCTTCTAATAGCTTCCTCCACCCACACCAAACCATCTTAATTGATTTTCTATCATATTTTTTTCAATAAGTGTCACTCACTCCAATATCTCATCTTATCCCATCAATTTGTATAATACAACTAAAAAAACTAAGTGTGCACTTGGGCGTGCAAGTAACTTTTCCCGAAATGGCTCCAAACCCATTATGTGTGTTGTACGAGATATTTCCAATGCTAGAATTACAGGTATCGTTGCATATCACAAAAGTTAATATTCCTTGAACATTTCATACAACAATATCAGAGGTAGAGTTCCAAATTTATCCCGAGATTATAACATTTGGTGAAATAACTCTTGCTTCAAACCAATTTGAAGGCCAGTTCCACTATTTTTAAGTGCTGTCATGCTCAATATGTCCAATGTATGCATGAAATGTGAGAGAGAGATACACAGTTAATTTGTCGGGGAGCTATGACTCCTGTGGGGTGTGGATTGGGTGTTGTTTCCGGTAAGGGGAAGTTATTTGGGGTGAAGGGTATTGTGGGAACAGAAAAGATGGTGGGGGGGGGGGGGGGGGGGAAAGAGTTGGGAGTGCAAGTATTAAAAATGGGGGCATAAAAATTAATCACCAATAAGTTGTTGGGCTAAAACAAGTGAAACCACACAAAGTAAGGGTGAGTCCGGTGTAATTCGGTTTTTAATAATATCCCAAATCCAACCACTTAAATATATGTGGTATTACTTGGTTCAAATTTTCAAAAAAAAACTAAACCATTCAATTGTAGTTTAGATCAATCGGTTTGAACAGTTTAATAATTTAATAAAAAGTTTGAAAAAGTTGATATATTAACTTACATAAAGAGTATTTTTAATAATTTCTTCTACATTGTTTATGGCTCTTTCTCAATCCTGTGTATAAAGATTTGTTTCTTCTCTTCAAAGAATTAAAAACCATGATCATAAAACTCTAAATGTAGTTACTTTACTAATACTATTGATAATAGACTAACAAAGAGAATAAACGGGAAGGTCATACTCATGTTATATTATCTTTTTTAAATTGTGTCTTGTGTTGCTTTTGTATATTAGTTGATGTTTAAGTGAATGTTCATATAAATAATATATTTCTAATTATAACAAATATATGATTTATGTATAAAAATTTAAAATATATACATATATATTAAATGTATTATTTGGTTCGATTCGATTTTAGCAAATTGAGAATTATCCAAATTATAAAAGTAACCATAATAAGCGGTGTGAGAAAATTTCAATTCAAATCAAACCAAACAAATGTCATTCAAATTCGTTTGGTTTGGTTTGGGCTGTTTGAGTGGTTTGATTCGGATTTTGCTTACCTCTAACACAGACCTGTGGGTAATGGCATTTCATTATGTGATGATTAGAGAAAGCATGTGAGCTTTTTGCCGAATTTGCATATGCTATTCTTATTGTAATGTAATAGCAGCATCCTAGATAATGAATGAAGCTATAATTGCACTGTAATCTTCATCCAACAACTGGGAAGTTGTTATTATACTGCAAAAACTGTGGCAAATCGAGATTTTTGTTGCCAAACACATAGGGCAACATTTTGTGGTACTCGGCCTTTGCTTGTCAACTCCCATTAATTGTTATATACAAATAGAGATAGTTTAAACTGAGGGAATATACCACAGCCCTAAGAGAGATACTTACAAATTATTTATTAAAAGGAGAATTTCTAACAGTGTAATTCAGATATAAGTTTAGAAGTGGAGTACCTAACTTAACCCAGTTGACGCAAGTGGTTACTATTATCTTACGATAATGAAGGTTTCTTTTGTAACCGATAAAACTTAGGGGTTTCCTAGCTCTCATAAATATATATATGTTTCTTGCATAGATATTTTTGGTTACAATCTTCTGTAACTAAACAATAATTAATGACTTGTCCCTTTATTTCAACGTCATATTTAATTTGCCAAATGCTCAACATTCCTTCCAAAACCCTTTAAATTAAATACATTTTATAAAGCACAAACTTCATACATTCAACGTAACTATATAGCAGACAAGCTTGTTTCTCTTTATAGTAGAGAATGGAGATTACAATCACTTCAAGAGAAACCATAAAACCAATCTCTCCCACTCCCGAAGAACACAAAATCTACAAACTTTCTTTGTTTGATGAGCTTCAAATTGTCACGTATCTACCTACATTGTTCTTTTACCCCAAAACTGATAAATTCCCGGAACCCTCACAAATCTCCCATCAATTGAAACAATCACTATCTGAGGCACTGGCGATTTTCTACCCCGTGGCGGGGAGAAGAAATGACTTGACCTCGATCATTTGCAACGATGAAGGTTCTCCTTTCTATGAAGCCAAAGTGAATATGAGCATGGCTGAGTTTCTAAAACCACCCAAATTAGAATTTCTAAACAAATTGCTTCCATGTGAGCCTAATAGGATTCACAAAGCCACTGAGCCATTGCCCCAAGTGCTTATCCAGCTGAACAGTTTCAATTGTGGTGGGATAGCTATTGGTGTCTGCAATCTGCACACCCTCCTTGATGGATATTCTGGTTGTCTCTTCAAGGCTACTTGGGCTGCCATTTGTCGCGGTTCAAGGGACGAAGTGTCATGCCCCGATTTGTCCACTGCCTCTTCTTTCTTTCCTCCCATGTATACTTCGAATGTGCCTGATGGGAATAGAGCATCAACCATTGAGAAAAATTGCACCACGAGAAGATTTTTGTTTGGCATTGAAGCAATAAATATACTTCGAGCTGCGGCAAGAGACAACAAAAGCGTGAGAAACCCTAGTAGATATGATGCATTGGCTGCTTTGATTTCTAAGCATATGATCCTTGCCAGAAAGGTGGATTCCTGTGACACCATGGCAGCGTTTCATCTTGTGGACATGAGAAGGAGGATTGGTGAGCCTTTTAACAAACAAACGGTAGGCAATCTCTTTTGGGCAGCCATGGTAGTTTATGAATGTAATAAAGTGAATCCTGAGAGTGATATCAAAGATTTTGTGACTAATGCCAGAGAAAAAATTGGGGAGCTTTCAAGAGAATTGTTCTTAAGTGTGCAGAGTAATCCACATATCTTGATCAAGGGAAGTCCCACTGCGAAGCAGCCAGAAGGAGTGGATAAAGAAGACCTGTTTATTCCATTTTTGTTCACAAGTTGGTTGAATGTTGTGAGTTTGAATGAGTTTGATTTTGGGTGGGGGAAGCCAGTGTGGGCTGGAGTTAGAGGAGGTGCTCAAGAAACTTTGCCCAACATAGTTGTTCTTATGGAAACAAATGAAGGAGTAGAGGCTTGGATCACAATGGAAGAGAAATATATGGGTATCTTGGAAACAGATTTGGAGTTTCTTAGATTTGCTTCGCCTAATCCTAGTGTTTCAAGCATTTAATTTACAGTTGAGAAATCTAGAAATTTCTCTAGCATATACTTATTTGTAAGATTTGTGAAACTTACATCATTTGATAAAATTTTTCAAAAGGTAAATCTCAACCATCTAATTATATATGTCAAATTTATATTTACAATAAAAGTTAGTCTAGTTCATAAGGTTTGAAACGATACCCTACAAAAACACTGGTTCAAATCTTGCTAATTAATGTGAAAACTTAAGTGTGCCTTGGCGGGCCACAAAAAATTCTTGAAAATCAACTCACTCAAGTTTTTTTTTTTTTTTTTATAATGGCAATATTAACAGTGCGACTTAAAATGCAAAGAGAAATAGTTTGCATTCAACAATTGGTGCAATTTTTCTGTTTTCAATGTAGTACTCTTTCACTTGTTAGAGGTATGACTAAATTACTGTCGGACTCAATAACAATTTTTCGGTATAAACTATTGTAGTTTTAGAGTATTTGTTTTGTTTCAGAACTTTTATTATTTTATAAATCCATCAATTTTGTTTTTCTAGTTATAAATCATTTCATAATTGTCACCTATTTTTACATATCATCTCTTACACAAGTTTTATTAAATTAGGGTATTTTAATTTTTCCCTTTTTGGTTATAGGAGATCAAACCCCAAACATCTACTAAAGCCCCTTATCACCACACCTAGTGACTTCACATTAATTCATATAACCATAATTAACTTCTACCCCAAGCATCCTAATTATTGTATAATAATATTTCATATTAATTAATAATTTCTTAATATATATTAATTAACCTTAAACAATGCTATGTCCGTTCCTTTGTATCTGTCCCTTTGAAAGAAATTTTTTATTTTTATTTATCTGTCCTTTTACAAATTTGAGATAACATTAACCGTTATATTTTTAATTATATCTTTATTATTTTCAATTAATTTTTATAACTTATCAATTATTCTTATTCTCACTCATAATAAATTAAGGACATGTTAAAAGACTTAAAAAAATTATGATGTAATATTAATTGTATTTCTTAATCTCTATGAAGCAATTTCAAACGACAAATGAAAAAGAATGAAATGAGTATATTTAATTTCTCCTTTTCTTTGTATTTGTTGTTTTAGAAGAAAATTCTTGTTTCTATTTATTTATTGTTTTACAAATTTAAAATAACATTAATTATTACTTTTTCTTCCAATTATATCTATGTTATTTTTAATTAATTTTACAACTTATCAATTAGTACTACTCTTATTCTTACTCATAAAAAATTGGGATTTATTTAAAGACTTAAAAAGAATTTTAATTTATGAATTATATTTCCTAATCTGTGTATAATAACTTTAAATAATAGATAAAAAAGAATCGAGGGAGCAGTTTTCAAAGGGAGGAATTAGATGGAATAGAACTTCCGTTCTTTATCTTTTACTAAAGTCTGTTAAGAGCAAATTTAAAAGCAGGTTTAATATCGGAATTAATGATGTCAACTCCCATTAATTAATACTTGTGACCTGTTAAAACATGGAGTTTAAAATGATATAACTTCTAGTGCAATTGAATTATAATTAATGAATTTATTTTCCTCTTCTAACGTACGCCTCAGGGGTTTTACCAAACTCCTGCTAAAACTTTATGAAACAAATATATATACACATAAGGACTCATGCTTCATATCCATCAATTCCACGTCTTCTGATATTTCAGAAATCAAACTTGTTTTGAAAATTGGGAATGGAAATTAGAGTTTCTTCTAGGGAAATAATCAAACCATCCATACCCACTCCCAATGATCACAAAACTTACAAACTATGTTTGTTTGATCAATTTCAACTCAACACTTATTTCCCAATAATTCTATTTTACCCTAAAAACGACCTCAAAGAACCCTCAATTCTCACTTCTCAATTGAAAAACTCACTTTCTGAGACACTGACCATTTTCTACCCTCTAGCAGGCAGAAGAAAAGACCTCCTCTCCATCGATTGCACTGACGAAGGCATGATCTTCATTGAAACCACAGTGAATATTACCATGGCAGAGTTTCTCAACCCACCCAAATTACAATTCTTAAACAAATTGCTCCCATGTGAGCCTAACAAGGTGCAATCAAAAGCAATATTGCCCCAATTACTTGCCCAAGTAAACATTTTCAACTGTGGTGGAATAGCCATTGCTTTGTGTAATCTCCACACCATCTTAGACGCATGCTCCATTAATGCCTTCTTGAAAACATGGACAGCCATTTGCCGCGAGAAAAGGGACGAAATCTCTTGGCCTGATTTCTCTTCACCTTCTTCTCTTTTTCCTCCAAAAACTAGCATTTCTTGTGTGCGTGCTGGTGTGCTAAATATTAGCTCATCAAAGGTGGAAGCAAAATGCACCATAGCAAGGTTTCTATTTGATAACCAAGCCATCAATGACCTAAGAGATGAAGCAAAGGATGGTGAAACCACGCCAAACCCTACGCGATATCAAGCATTGTCTGCTTTCGTATCTAAGCACTTGATTCTTGCCTGCAGGCCGGAATCCGGGGAAAGTGTGAGGCCAGCAGTGTTATTGCATGTTCTTGACATGAGGAGAAGGATGAGTGATTCTCTCTGTGAAAACTCCATTGGAAACCTCTTGTGGCCAGCAGTGGAGTTTTGTGACAAAGTCAACGAAAACATTGAACTCAAAGGTTTGGTTAAAAGTTTAAGGGACAATATTGGGAAACACTCAAACGAATTTTTTGCAAGAGTGCAATGTGATCCTAATTTTCTTTGGAGTGATGAGGCTGCAGAGCTAATGCTTGAAGGAATGGTGGTGGAAAGGCCTATTGCATTTGTGTTCACTAGTTGGTGTAATATGGGTTTCAATGAATTGAATTTTGGTTTGGGAAAGCCTCTGTGGATTGGGCTTAGAGGTGGAAATCAAGAAACAATTCCCAACTCTGTTGTTTTCGTAGACACACGTGAAGGAATAGAGGCTTGGTTGACAATGCAAGAGCAACATATGACTAACTTGGAAAAAGATGAAGAGTTTCTTCGATTTGCAGTGCCTAATCCTAATGTTCCAAGCATATAGTTTTAAGATTGCAAATGGGAGGAACTTGGATTAGAATGCTAGTAAGACTTTGTTAAAAGGCGGCAACCACCAAATCAACCCTACTTCTCTTGTACTAAAAAGTTTAATGCATATGTTTCAAATTTTAAAGTTGGGTAAGAGTATATACATATCAAGTCAACGAAGTTGATTTTTTTTCATATATTTTATTTTTCTTTTTCAACTATATAAAGGTTTAAACTTCTAAACAAAGTTTTATATTTTATACAAATAAAAATTATTATGTAGTGTGAATTGTTTGTGTAAGTTCTTTACAAGTTACATTAATTGTTTATAGGCACGCATACCATTTGTAAATTTTTCAAAAATATCTATCCAGTGATGAGCTCATGAATATAATTGCTATTGCTAAATACACTTATAAAAAAAACACACATAACTTAAGTGGTATTAAATTTTATAAATTCTCTTATTAGTATGATAACTATTATGAATAAATCAGTTAGGGCTATCACTAACCGAGGGATTTTTTTTAACACCCTTAGAATTTCTATTTTAACCCTAAGCCTTCCTTTTTTTGACCTACGCATTTACAATTAAACCCTCCACACTTTCAAACGCCCAATCCCTTCCTCCCAACCCCAACTCGCAGCCTCCAGATCATCACTTTAACTTTATTTTTACCCTCAAATCTCACAAATGACTGTCGACTGCATCAACACCGCGCGCCCCCCCCCCCCTCCCCCCCGGCGGGAAACACCTACCCTCTCTCTCTACCTTGGGTTCTCTCCTCTGAGCAAGTCTCCCTTGTCATTCACCACAACAATCGATCCCAAAAGCAAGAAAACAAGCAAGGTTGGGTTGGCTTACCTTCTTTGTTACTCGAGATTTAATTTTGCATTGTTCTTTTTGTCGAATTGCTCTTGTATTCTAGATTATATATAATATGTAATTGTTAAAGAATACACTACCAGTTGCATACTATAGGAAAATGATTCACTTTGCTAGTTCAAGGATATACATATATTTATAACATGCTAGTTTAAAGTATTTTTGTAATGTAAACCTTACTATTTATTAGATTGAAGCTAATAAGCATTTGTCTCTTGGTACTTTCTTCTTGTTTTCGTTTCTACAATTGTATATAACCACATTTATGAATTTTTATTCATTTAATTCAACACATTGATTTATTTGGCTTGTTATGATCTTTTTTCTATATCTAAGATTTAAAAATTAATTTTACAAACAAGGCTACCCAGTAGCTTGCCCAAAAAAAGAGGCTGGGCTAGGGCTGACAAAATTGAGCCCATTTAAAATCAGGCCTAAAATGGGCCAACCCGATTAACATGATGCCAAATTGAGCCCTGCCCTTTATAATCAGGCTAGCCCTATTGAATACCAACTGCACCAGTGCTTCTCCCATTTAGCCAAAATAAATTTCAAATTTTACGATATAACTAAAAAGAAAAGAACATCAAAAATTATAAATTAATATGATTATCAAAATTCAAATTTAAAACAATATAACATAAATACCTTAAAAAATATATCAATTTCATTTAACAAGATTAAAATAAATAATTCTCAAACAACATAAAAAATTGTTCTCAATTAACAACATATGTCTAAAAAGCAATTAGAATTATAATAATTTAAAAAGTTGCAACGCTTGAAGTGAAACCAATCTCTACTTTCTGCAAAATAAAAATAAGAGAGAGATTAATAATAATTAGTATTTTTTTTTGTATCAAAGTTATTAGTAATTGCAACTCTAAAAACACCTTTTAAAGAAAACAACTTACCTTACCATCAACATCAGAATCAAACTCATAAGACTTCAACTGCTTTGCGTTCCTTAAGAGTTAGCTTTGCATCTCCCAATTATCACAATAAAATGTGATGTTATAGCCATGAATTCTTTATTTTGATTACAAGTTTTCCATAGGTCTGTTGTTATTGCAATTATGCTATTGTTCTTCTCTAATAGCCTCATATTCTTCAACTTTTGATTATTCATATATATTTAACATGTTATTTTTCACTATATTTTGAGAAGGAACTTTGAACAAGGATTAAAGACCTTCCTAATATTTTTATAAATCCCTAGTATCTCACTATTGAAAGTGGGTACTCACAAATAATTATCATACTTGCAAGATCCATCATTGAGTTCTCGAGTCAAAATGATAATTGTTTATGAAAACTTTTTCACTTTTCTTTTTCCACTCTTGTAGTAGAATATGCTGCCTTTTATATATATATAATTTATATTATATATGGGTATGGGTCGAGGGAGTACTATATTACTCATCCCCGGACCCAAACCCATAAAATTACTCATTAAAATCTCATCTCTATCCCCAAACTCAATTCTCATGCTCCATCCATATAGGTAAAAATGTTGGGGGGCCACTAGGTCTAAGTCAAATTGGCTTCTAGAGCAAGAGATTAAGGGGTGAGAATAAAAATTATGAGAGGTTAAAAGAAATCTCCCAATTCACCATTGGCCCAATTGAATAAAGACCCAATCAACTTCTCGTAGTTACTAATTTACTAAATTGTTACTAATCACACTCTTATAAATATCCATCATTCATTTAAATATGGACTTTTGGACAGCTTAATATTAGTGATTCTTGTCTAATTATCTATTATTAACTTAAACATTGGAGTAAGTTTTAAACCACTTAGGTAATCTCTCGGTTTTCCACGTTTACCTAGCCTTTGAAAATCGACCTAGCATAGAACGTAGTAGCAACTTTGACCAAGGCCATTTCCATTCTAATCCCTTATATTGCTAATTAAACAGGACAAAAAGAACAAGACATATATCTAGGGCTTTTAAATGGGTAATTGTCAAATTCTTTTCTTATTATATGATGACGTTATAGAAGTAGGTTTTTTGGTACTTAAAACTAATTCAAATTACTTGTTATTGGTGCTCACATCGTTCTCTTTGAATATAAAATCTGTGTTTGAATCAGCTCAAGTTATTAAAAAACAAAACTGTCACAGTTTACTTTTAGCTAGGCTTATCCTTTAATAATATATTTTATTATATATTTATGACTTATCATTCAACCTTGCCATTACGATAAATATATAATCACTATAGTAGAAAATAGACACGTAATACAATATTTCCTCTTTGGACTAGTGGCAGAGGGACGAGATTATGGATATTATGGTGGCTCAAAATTTCAATTTTATTTTTAAATATTATGTTGTTATTATTCACCTCTCGATTAAAATTTATGTAAAATTTACTTTTGTTCATCTAAATATTGACTTCTTAACTAAGCTCCTGTTACCTCAATTTTTAAATTACACTCTTTCATTTTAAATATAGGGTGGCTTTTAAAAAGAAAATTAATCTATTTTATAAGAAAGTATGTTCAAAGAATAAAAATATTTTTATATTTGTCTTTTTGTATTAATTATTACTTACAAAGAATAAATATAATAGAGTAAGGAAAACATGTAATATAGTATGAAAAATATATAATATGGTACCTCTACGATAAAAATTGATTGAAATAAATTATTTAATTATTACAATAAATAAAGGTAAAATTAAAAATATATACTATTTTTTTTTTTATAAAAACTAAGCATAATTTTTTTTTTTAAGAAAGGAAAATTAATTAAGTACACTCTACATTTAAGACGGGAGGAATTAAATAAAAAAGAATTAAGTTTGTCTATCTAATTAAAACATCAACTTGACCATTTATTAATTTAAAGCTTGTTTAGATTAACTTTATTTTACTTAAAGTACTTTTAACAAAATATATATATATATATATATATATATATATATATATATATATATATATATATATATATATATATATATATATATATATATATATAAAATTGTTAAGTGTTTGAATTTCTTTAAATATAAAAACATATTTGGAAGCTAAAAATGCCTATTTTCTGGAAAGTATGTAAAGATTTCTTCTTCTTCTTTTTTTAATAAGCATAAAGTATTGCTTTTTAAAATTCAAAAATACTTATTATTTTACTTTTTTCTACCTATCAAAAAATATTTATTTTTTTTAAGATGATCCAATACGAGCTCTTGGACTATGCTAACATGCGACAATAAGAAGTGAAGTACTTTGGCGTCCGTAGAAAATAAGGCGTTAAGAAAAATTGAGCAGAGGTTGAATAAGTAGCTACCAAAATATACAGCATGCATGCACGTGTTCAAGTGGTAGCTAGGTTTGTCTTTGACATTCTCATATCATTTCTGGTCAAAATAAACATGCACCCATCTCTCTCCTTCCAATCTGTACCTCGCATTCGCTCCTATCTTCTTCTTTTTATTTTATTTTTCAAAAGTTTCAACTTTGAGAATGAAAGCGAGATCAAATCGAAACTATAATGTTAAGTATAGTACTTACTCAACTAAATTTCACTAACAGTCAAATCGTAATTATCTTATTTAACCCTTCATCCATGTTTCTGCTTATATGATAACGATTCCTATTTAAGTCAGAGTGTTTGTTGTTTAGTTTAAACGAGTTACATATGTACAAATTGATTAATTATTATGTTATTGGACTTTCTTGAAGATAGCCAAGAAATGCTGCCTTTTACATATATAATTTTCTCATAGATTGAAGATGCTCATATCATTGAATAAGTCAAAAGAGTGTATTGAAAATGCAAAATTCATCCATAATTTTTTTTGTGACATCTTTGTCTCAGCTCTTCTAAAAAATTATAAAAATAATATTAACTAAGTTATTAAAAATAAAATTTCAATCAATTAAAAAGAAGTGAAATATAAGAAACGAGACAAGAAATATAGTCTATATCTTCTTAAAATCTTATTTTACTTGCTTTTTAATGAGATTTTAATCAACACAAGAATTCTATAACAAGTTTGAGAATACTGAATCATTGAAAGTTGAAAAGGCATATTCAAACTCGAATATAAACTCTTTCCCTGTTTAGATCTTAATTTACTCACAAGCTTCATGTCCACAAAAAGCCTTTCAACCTAAAATTATCGTCCACGTAGATTATTAACATTCATTAAATCCGAGGATTTCAACAGAACACTAAAAAAATGTGACATTGACAACATAAAGTGGAACTAATGGCTCCCTAACTACTTTTGCATGCTGAAGTTATATATAATGTTGACTTTTTTTTTCATAGTTATAGTCTTGAAGGATTTAAATCCGATGCCAAACAGCTACATTAGAGGTCGGTGACTAACTCAATCAAGATCTCACTGGCATATAATGTTACATTAATTCCTTAGCAAGATTGTGGGCATGTATATAGATCTCGATGGATTCCAATATACTCAAGCCATGTGGTGATTTTGTATTAATTAAAGTTAGTGATTCAGTTATGATCATATTGAAAGTATGCAATGTTAGGGAGAAAATACTATTTGCATGTCACTTAACTCACACTTTCCATTCTTTTTTATGTTTTTTTTTTTTTAAATTTTATTTTAGGGTTTTAATCTAAAGGTAGATCCAATGCATTGATCTTAACAATGTTGTACCTTGAAGATTTTGATTGATATTCCATTTGGGCTGTAGATTAGATGTATATAGAGAGCTTGTGTTAGAGGTTTTCCTTATAATAGCATGAGAGGTTCTAAAAGCACTTCTCTATACAAGGTTATACGCCTTTGTTTGGAGGGATTCATTACTTTCTCCGTCTTAACTTTGTGTTTGAATTGATAGAAAATTAAAGAGAAAAACATGCGATGAAATATATTTTTTCCTATTTGAATAAAGAGAAAAGCAAACTTAGAGAGAAAGTAGGAATAAGCTCCATTTAAAAGATTTCTCTTATATATATATATATATATATATATATATAAAGATTTAGAAGAAAAAACTTATTTAATCTTAATTAACTTTTTTCTATTCCTGAATTACCCATGTTATACGTTGATAAAGTAGTACAACTTTCTTATGCTTTTAGATTAAAAAAAAAAAGAAAAAAAAAAGTGATGTAACTTGACATTTATCTCTTTATTTATTTATTTTATAATTTCCTTCTTTCGGCTCCTTCAATAACAAAACCCAAGTTATCATCTAAATTTATTGTCTGTTGGGTGGGTACTTTTTTTTTTTTTCCTTTTTTCCTTTCGAACTGGGAATCATTCAGTAGACAAATTTTTTTTTTCTTGTTCTAATAATAAAAGTATTGTTCCTTTCATTAAAATAATTGGTTTATAAGCTATAATTGAATGTAATTTTTTAATGTTTATTCATTAATAAAATGATGCTAACATCTATGATAAGGTTATTATTATGACAAAATTAATTATTTTTCTTTCCTCTGCGTTTGTCCTCATTTATCCAAACTTGAAGTGAGAAAACATTTTTTTCTCACTTTTCTATTCTCTCTATTTTCTTTCTTTTCATTTTTTTTCTTCCATTTTCTAACCTCATCCAAACAAAGCATAAATCTATAGCCATTTTAGATTACTTTTTTCTTTTTATCTCAAAACTATTACAATTTTAGAGTTTTAAGCATCTATCATTTTTTTTTCATACATAAACATATTAATTAAAGATAGTTTACTCGTTTTTCCCTTATCACTCCTTTCGTTATTTTTATATGTCATTTTCACACACAATTTTTATTAATATTTATTCATTATTTTAAAATTACAAGATAACAGTTGTTGTTAATTATCCAGTCTTACCCCTTATAATTACCTAAGTAACTTATCTAAAGGTACTAGACATTGGTACCGAAGAAGCCTAGTAAATTGATAATTAAATCTACAAAGACACCAAACATTAGTAAATGGCATGATTATAATGATAGAGGGTAAAATATAATAAGGATGTAATGGAAATTAGATGGTAAATTTGTTTTAATCAAGAAAAAAAATAAATGTTTTAATCTGTGTAATTTAACCTTAAATGACATTCAAAAACTAACTGATAAAGTATACTAATATAATATTTAACGAAAGAAAGATAATTAAATGAGGATAATATAATTTATTATACTAATTAATAATTTATTAATTCTTAGTATGCAATAACCTACTAGTACATTTAAAAATATGTGACAGAAAAAATACTTATTATTTCATAAAAAGAAGAACTAAATTTAAAGTGAGTTACAAAAATGCTAGAGTCTTAATTATAACAAATTATTTATTATTTGTTATTTTAAACAATGCTTAGGTTATGATTCTAAAATGTGTGAGCATATCTAAATGTGTAAACTAAAAAAGTACAAATTCAAGTTGAGAGATGATACTGTGTATACATATACGTTGTAACATTTATATTCTACTATAATATACTGTAATTATAATCGTCACAATTTAGATTCGCATCGAATTCAGATTTATTATAGTTGATTGTAATATACAATTGAATATTAACCATTCGATCAACATATAAATATACAAACTATGTAAATATATGTTGATTAGACAACTGACAGTCGATACACACTATAATCGATTATAACAAATCTAATTTAGTATAGTGACAATATATATGAAGAATGTCACAATCTTCTAAAAGAGAAGAGGGACACCAAACATAGACTTGAAAGGAAAGAACATGTAGGAGATTGAGCACTAGCCGTTATGGATATTTTATTTATTATTTTATTATGTAAACAAAATCCTATATTAGGTGTGGGCACGGGCCAGGAATTGGGCCATCCTGGTCCCTTCGCGAAAATACATCGGGACAAAAATACATGTTCCAGTCTCATCCTGATTCACCTACCTGTCCTGGCCTATTTGTAAACATGCTTGTCTCGGTTCTGTCCCGGTTATGTCCCGAGTCCCGTCCCGACTTGTCTGTCATGTCCCGAGTCCCGTCCCGACTTGTCTCGGGTCATGTCCCGAATTGTGACAGAACCCAGTCCTTGATTGTCGAACATAAAAAATGGTGAAACATACAATTTTAGCACAGAGGTACTTGTTATCCGCATTAGAACAAATGCTAATGTACACAAGTAGAGTAAAGAAACCCAGTCATTTTCTTTACTGCATTATTTATTCACTAACCTGCTCCATTGAAATGCCAACAATCTCCAAAACCTTTTGTTGTATGTCACGTTTATAAATTCTTAGACTTCCCCCACCAATCTGGCAAAATATTAAAATTAAGTAAATACCACAAGTTAGCATGATATAGACAACAGTAGTAAAATCTTCTGGCTAATAGCTTTTAGAGAAAGGAAATTAATTGAAAAGAATATTACTTACCTCTACCCCATTGTAAACCATGTCATAAGCCAAGGCAGGGGCAGATGCTAGATCATTCATGTCTTCAGGGTTTGGGGCAGTGAAAGGATGGTGCAAAGCCTGCAGTAAACAAAATTTTGAGCATAATGGCAGAAATAAAATGAAAATAATTGAAAACAATACAAGACAAATATCTTATTCACACAAGATCAAACCCTCCCATCCCCTCTTTATGTGAGTTAATAAGAACCATGAATGAATTGATAATTGAAAATCTGCCAATTCATGCAACACCTAAATTCTAACAAGAAAATAGAACTGTAATGACAAAGAACAATAATGAAATTGCATAATAAGGAATATTATGATAGATAGAAATAAACCGCTAGATTTTATTAAAAAAAAAAATAACAGACCTCAAGTCTATTCTCTGAATCATTCCACTCAAACATTGGAAAATCATTAATCCATAGAATTGAATGCCTGCACTAAATCTCATACATAGACAACCAAACAATATGAGAGGAAGGGATAGAGATTAGAGATTAGGGAGAATGTAGGCGTGACTATTTTATTATTATTATTATTATTATTACTATTGCTTTAAATCAAAAGCCAAATAACCAACTTACATGGTCAATCAAACCTAGGTCATGGGCTACATAACCTCTAAGGCGGTCCAGAGTTATCCCTTTACCATTATCTAAAACCTTAAGGAAAGGTAAACCCTTTGCTCCAGATTCGACTGCTTCATTGTAAATATCACCTTTCTTAAGTGCACCAGAAAGTACACACAACACTTTGATAATTCCCCCACTTTCCAAGGTGTCAGAGAAAACCCTGAAGGTACACAACTCACAAGTCACAAGAAAACAATGACTAAGTCAAAGGGATTATGAACATACAAAAATGATCATCTAAAACTACAGAATGCAATAAGAAACTCCAAAAGTTTAACTAAAAAGAAAGATTATTACATCTTTTAACTCGAGATCAAATCTGGTATCTGGCCTGTCAGAACCATATCGGTTCAACACAAAGAGAAGGAACAATAAGAAACATTTTTTGTCTAAACAAAGAGAAGGAACAAAATTCAACACACTTTTATTTCCTATTATGATCATACAAATTTCATTCTAAATATCCATGAAAATGTGAAAATGCCAATAAACATATAAAAACCCAGCTACGTTAATTAACAAAAGGATCATAATGAAGTGACCAGGTCGCCTAAAAAGTCATGGAGTGAAGAAAAGGAAATCAATTATCTTCAAATGCACGTATATTGTTTTTTAATTGCTTTCTCATATGATATGCTTTTTGATTAACTTATATTAGGATTTTTATTTTTCATCTCCTATATAGAAAGGCAGTTCCAGCATTTAGAAGTCCATCATTACATAGAGAGCAAAATGAAACTTATAGAAAGAAGATCAAAGCCTTCAGGTTCAAGACAGGGAAAATTAGTGGCAGGTCCTGCACAGTAGCAGAAGCAATAGGCAACCGATCAAAATGGCATTCCAACTGAAGGAAAAAATACTAGGAAAAGCAACAAATTCACCAGGGAAAACAAGGACTCTGGTCATTAAATAAAGACAAAAACCTGTGAACAACTTAAGCTTATCTTACTGGCGGCAGAAGAGTCAGCAGCCGGGGAAACAAAACCCCCTAACGGTGGCACCTTGGTGTGTTCAACCTTAGATCAGGGTTTCAAAGGACAACAACGAATCTTCATATGCGGCGTCGTCACCAGGAATTCTGAGTTTTTGCAGAAGATCTTATTTATAAATATCTGGAAAAGAGTGTGAAAATTTGTTTCTAGAATAATCTTCGCAGCAACACTGAGTTGAACCATGTCGAGTCGGAAGGGTGATTTAGGGTTTGCTTCGAGCTTCGATGATGAAGAGAAGAGAGAATGAGAAAGACGAGTGACGACAACGAGAGAGAATGAGAAAGACTGAATGAGAGGTCGAGACGGGGCCTGTGCAATTTGGGACTGCTACCGGGACGGGCCGACAATGAATTTTTATTCCACTGGGCCGAGCCGAGATGGGACCCAAGACAAAATTAGCCAGGACACTGAAAAATTTTCTCGATTCCGTCCTGAGTCCTGATTTATCCCTTCCCGATTGTGTTTCGAACTCTTCGGGCTGGGCTGGGCCACCAGGCTATCCCGACCTATGCCCACCCCTATCCTATATTTTTCATTGAGTGCAAGTCAACTGTGTTCACTTTATGGTGTTTTTCTTATTTATTTTAATTTGATAATTAACGTGTTTGGTATTGCTTCCTTTTTCACCAACCCACTAGCTATCTACAAGAGCCAGAGCCATACATGGTGATATTGCCTTTCAATATTGAAAGAGGAGAATACCTTATGCTTGAATCCTAACCCAAACCTAAGAATTTGACTACCTTGAATAGTTCAAGTGTAAAACTCATAATTCAAACATGTTTCATGAACACAATAAATACGTTCAAACATAATGCGGAAGCGGATCAAGAAAGCCTACCTCCAGTCATTGCAAGTACGCTGTTCTTCAGGTCTCTGTTTCTCTTCCAAGGCTTTCACTTCCTCAACTCGATGGTGTTGTCTTCTGAAGTTAGGAGCAAGCTTGGTGACCAACAGAGAGCAGCAGCACGCCTTTTATACTCCTCTGCCCATCATGGAGGAGTTAAGACGTGTGCTGGAAATCGGCTAAGTTCATGGGTCGTGGGAATGTTGCTTGAAGTGGGATGAATGTGGGTGAACGTGGTCACAATATGGACCACTTTCTGAAGGGTTCCAATGTGGGATGAAAGTGTTTAACACCACATAAAATTCTAACATTCTCCCACTTGGTCCATATAATTCAACATTCACCATATAGAAAAACAAATATACGAATTATGGCGATAAGTCCTCTTATAGTGAGTATTATCTTCCATGCATTACAATATATAAAGTCTTTTAACACTAGCCCTGAAACTTAATGAATAAACCATATGTTTATTCTAGGTCCAAACCAAATGATATTTCTCAAAATAAGTAAGTCAACATGCACAAAACCAAAATGAGAAAAACATCATAAATAGAGTTTCATTAAAACATCATTCTTACAACGAAAAGTACATCATGGACCCAAGTCCCATTCGTACTACATGATCCTTAAAATTTCTGGGTGACATGCCTTTTGTCAAAGGATCAGCAATCATCAACTTAATACTAACGTGCTCAATGACCACTTTCTTTTCCTTAACACGTTCTCTTATGGCTAAATACTTTATGTCAATATGCTTACTTTGACTACCTTTTGTTGTTTTTAGCCATAAATACCGCAGCTGAGTTTTCACAGTACAACCTCAGTGGCTTAGAAATAGAGTCCACAACTCTAAGCCCAGACATGAAACTCTTCGGCCATACACCATGCGAGGTAGCCTCAAAACAAGATACGAACTCAGCCTCCATAGTGGAAGTGGCAGTCAGGGTATGCTTTGCACTTCTCCAAGATATAGCTCCACCAGCTAGCATGAAAATGTAACCAGATGTTGATTTTCTTGAATCAATGCAGCCAGCAAAGTCTGAATCAGAGTAGCCAATCACTTCCAGATTATCAATCCGTTTATACATAAGCATGAAGTCTTTTGTACCTTGAAGGTATCTCATCACTTTCTTTGCAGCTCTCCAGTGGTCTATACCTGGATTACTCTAATATCTTCCCAATACTCTAACAGCAAATGCAATGTCAGGTCTTGTGCATACCTGAGCATATATCATGCTTCCAACAGCTGAAGCATAAGGATGTTCTTCATTTGTTCCTGCTCAAGATCATTCTTTGGGCATTGGTTCAAAATGAACTTATCACCCTTCACAATGGGTGCTACCCTCGGTGAGTAATCCTTCATCCGAAATCTCTCTAAAACTTTGTTGATATAGGTCTCTTGAGACAAACCCAAAATGCCTCGAGATCTTTCTCTATGGATCTTAATGCCAATGACATAAGATGCCTCACCCATATCCTTCATATCAAAGTTCTTTGAGAGGAATTATTTCACCTCATATAGCAAAATCTTATCATTGGTTGCAAGTAAAATATCATCCACATATAGCACAAGGAAACAAATTCTACTCCCACTGACCTTCTGGTATATACACTGATCCATGATGTTCTCTTCAAAACCAAATGAAGTGATGACTTCATGGAATTTTAAATACCATTGATGGGAGGCCTATTTCAATCCATATATGGATTTTATTAAGCTTGCAGACTAAGTACTCACCATCACTAGAGGAGAATCCTTCTGGTTGTGTCATGTAAACCTCTTCCTCTAGATCACCATTGAGGAACGCCATTTTCACATCCATTTGATGTAACTCAAAAGTCAAAATGAGCTACCAATGCCATAATTACTCAGAGAGAATCTTTCTTAGATACATGATAAAATGTCTCCGTGTAGTCGATTCCTTCTTGTTGAGTGAACCCTTTGACAACGAGTCTTGTTTTATGTCTCTCAATGTTGCCTCGTGAGTCTTTCTCTGTTTTAAAGACCCACTTACATCCAACGACTTTTATACCATTAGGCAACTCGACGAGATCCCAGACCCTATTATAAGCCATATAATCCATCTCATCTTTCATGGCATTGTACCATAAGTCCGATTCCTTAGAACTCATGGCCTGTGAAAATGTTTTAGGATCATTTTCGGCTCCAATGTTGTAGTCTGATTCTTGCATATACACTTTATAATCACTAGGTATAGCTGATTTCCTAACTCTAGTAGATCTCCTTAATGTTGTTTCAATATTTTCTTGAGGAACTTGTTATTCAACCAGTTGTTCAATATTATCTTGTTCCTCAACAACAACTTAATCTACAGGATCAATATCAGCAGCTTGTGGAATCTCATCAATTGGTTGTCTAACACTCGTTTGAACTTGAGGGGTGTGAATGATAATCAATTTATCACTTGAACTAGAGGGTTGATCTTCATAGTGATCTCGTAACTGATCACTCCCACTGATCAAGTCATTCTCAAGAAATTTTGCATTTCTTAACTCCACAATCCTAATGCTATGAGATGGACAATAGAATTTATACCCTTTGGACCTTTCAGCATATCCAATGAAATACCCACTTATGGTCCTTGGGTCTAGCTTCTTTTCTTGTGGGTTATAAATTCTCACTTCAGATAGGCATCCCCAAATGCATATATGTCACAAACTCAGTTTCGAACCTTTGAATAACTCAAAAGACGTCTTTGGGACAGCCTTGGTTGAAACTCAGTTTAATATATACACAGCCGTCTTTAATGCTTCAATCTACAAGAATTCTGGGAGTTTTGTGTTACTCTGCATGTTTCTCACCATGTCCATTAAGGTTCGGTTTCTTCTTTCTGCTACACCATTCTGATTCGGAGAACCGGGCATGGTGTATTGGACAACAATGCCTTGTTGTTGAAGAAACTTAGCAAATGGACCAGGTGCTTATCCACTCTTGGTGTATCTACTATAGTACTCTCCACCTCTATCTAATCTCACGATCTTAATTTGCTTTCTACATTGATTCTCCACTTCAGCCTTAAAAACTTTAAAGGCATCCAAAGCTTCGTTCGAAGTAAAGATACATATATCATGAATAATCATCTATAAAGGTAATAAAATATTTTGGACTACTTGCGTCCGTGTCTGGACAGCAAATATCTGTATGTATGATTTCTAATAGGTTTGTGCTCCTCTTTGCACCTCTTTTAGACTTGTTGGTTTGCTTACCCTTAATGCAATCAACACAAGTCTCAAAATCAGCATAATCCAGAGTACAAAGTACCCCTTCGTTTACTAATCTTTTAATTCTCTCAATGGAGATGTGTGCTAATCTCCGGTGCCATAACATAGAGGATTCCTCATTCATAACACACCATTTTACCCCAGCAGTAATATGCATAGAATTATAAGTAGCATTATTTTGCAATTGAATAGAATAAAGACCATCAGACAAAGTACCATAACCAATAACTTCAGATTTATGTGATAAACTAAAACCATAATCCAAAAAGTTACAGGAAAAACCCAAAGGTACAAGTCTTGAAACAGAAATCAAATTCTAGAGAAATTTGGAACATAAAAAGTCTTTTCCAAACGCAATACAAAACTGCTACTTAAAATCAAACAACACGTTTTAATGGCTTCTACACGTGAACTTATCTTGCTGCCTGAATAGATGTATTGTTCACTTCCCACTGGTTTCCTTAGGTTTTGCATACCCTGCAAGGTATTAGAAACATAGATTGTAGCACTAGAATCAATCCACCATGTGTCATGATCAACACTAACCATGTTAGATTCATAACAAACAAATGAAAGTTGAGTACCTTTTTTCTCGAGCCAGATCTTATGCTTTAAGCAGTCTTTCTTCATGTGCCCCTTCTTCTTGCAGAAGAAACACTTTGACTCTTTCTTTTTGTTTAACGAAGGTGGAATCTTGCCATTTCCCTTATATTTGGCTTGATCCTTTCTTTTCTTTCCTTGGGTAGTCAAGTTCAACTTTTCACCCTCTTCCATTGCCAACCTCCCTTCTTCTTGGACACACATGGTCANAAGTTCATTAATTGACCACTTATCTTTATGTGTGTTGTAAGATATTTTGAAGGGATTATATTGTTGGGGTAGAGAGTTCAAGATGAAATGAACCAGGAAAGATTCTGACATCTTAACTTCCAAAGTTTCTAGCTTAACCGCCATGTCCCTCATGCACATGATATGATCACGCATGCCTCTAATCTCGGTGAGCTTCATGGATGTAAATTGCATGATTAAAGTGCTGGCAAGAGCCTTGTCATATGTTATGAATTGCTCGTCGATAGCTTTCAGAAGGTCTTTAGCCTTATCATGTTGTTCAACAGAACCGCATATGCCATTTGGTATCTTAGTCTTTATGAACATAACTGAGAGGCGATTAGATCACTCCCATTTTTCATAAAGATCAACAGCATTTGGAGTGCTAGTTATAGTGATAGCAGGTGGTTCGTTTTCCTTATGGCATAATCAACATCCATCCATCCCAAATGGAGAAGGATTCTCTCTTTTCACACTTTATAATTATCACCCCTTAATTCGGGAATGTCACACTTAATATCATAAATGTTCGCAGATTGAATAACTGCAAATTTTCAAACATACATGCTTATTAACTAAATTTTGAGGCCATAAAATAAAATGTCATGCTTTACCAATGTAAAACATGCTTTAATCCATGAATCTAGAGACATAAAACTTGCCTGTGGGCTAAAGTTCTACTCACTTAGATTCATTTCCTAACTTTATGATAAAACTATCAAATTATGTTCCTTTTCTTAATTCCTGTGGGTAGATTAAGAAATATAATTTAATATTTTATCCTAATCAACCATACTAATATAACAAAAATTCCCGTGGGTAAATTTCATTATATCACATATGATTAATTACAACTAATGTTTTAATGTGATCCTTAACCTTAATATATAATTCTAATTAATTAAAGATATTGTGGCTCTTATACCAAATGTAAAACTCATAATTCAAACATGTTTCATGAACACAATAAACACGTTCAAACATAATGCGGAAGCGGATCAAGAAAGCCTACCTCCAGCCATTGCAAGAACGCCGTTCTTTGGGTCTCTATTTCTCTTCCAAGGCTTTTACTCCCTCAACTCAATGGTGCTGTCTTCTGAAGTCAAGAGCAAGCTTGGTGACCAACAGAGAGCAGCAGCACACCTTTTATACTCCTCTGCCCATCATGGAGGAGTTGAGATGTGTTGGAAATCGGCTAAATTCATGGGTCATGGGAATGTTGCTTGAAGTGGGATGAATGTGGGTGAACGTGGTCACAATATGGACCACTTTCTGAAGGGTTCCAATGTGGGATGAAAGTGTTTAACACCACGTAAAATTCCAACATCAAGGTGATGTCTTTATACACACTTCATTTTTTTGCATCAATAACTCGTAAATCATGTAGATCTAAGGATTCGTATTTTCATTTTTAATTTATAGATTTAGAGATATGTAGAAACATAGAGCGTGTTAAAAAATTAATCATGGTTCAACACTTCAACATTAATCCAACATCCAATCCATATGATCCACAACGAAACCCAACCTTAATCAAAGATCCCACTAGTCTGTCATATCATATGCAAAAATACCAATCCACTCTTCAACACCCCTTAAATAACAGGCATGGATGGGCTATTCTAGTGTTTCATCCCAGTTTAGAGTTAAGTAAAGTGAGAGGGAAAATGAAACGGAGGGTAATTCATATATATTTTTGTTTAACATAGTCAACTCACTTGCCTAAGTGGGATAGGAATTTGAAAAGAAGTTTATTGCAATTATCAATGGGCTAGAAAAAAAAAAAAAAAAAGAAAAGGAGAGAATTGATTTGTTCTTTTCTATTTTGAAATACAAAAGAGACATAAGTAAATAAGAATTATAGTTTTATGTACATTTTTAGTTTTGTCATGAATTATTTTTATTAACCAATGCATCTTAAGTAAGGAAAAAGCAAATACATACCTTTTGTCAAAACATTTTCCTTTGAATTCCTGACATAACAAAGGGAATGGAAAAGGCAAGGGTAACTCTATACATTGTATATCTAACCTACATCATTTTATTATGTAATGATTCTATATATGATATAGGCTTGCCCCACATCATCCTACCAACTACAAAGAGGCTCATTGGGGTTGGTAGAATTTCCACTATGTTCATCAATCTAATAGTGGATAATATATATACACTTACAACAACCATGATTATGAAATTAAAATTGTCTTAAGGGTTCATGAATTACATTTTCTGACTAATATTAAATTAAAACACTACAAGAAAACACGAAATTAGCGTCAGCCAATGCCACATCACTCAAAACTAATGTTTAGTATTAGCCAAGCCGATACAAAGTTGTTGATAATGTCAACAATCCAATTCATGTAAACTCACGCTAAGGTTAGTGTCGGCCAAAAGCTCACTCTAAATTCAGCGTGGGCTTATGGCCAACGCTAATTTGTGGTAGTGGTAAAAAATTAATATTTTATTATATAATTTGTTCAATATTAAATTTAAATGGATTTAAATTTAAACAGACATGTACAATATTAAGCCTATCATATATCTAATTACAATTTATTTTAATGTATTTCAAACACCGCACAAACTGCTGGTAATTTAAAAAATTCATATATGTCTTGTTCCCTTTTATTGACATTAAATAAGTTTTTTTTTTAAAAAAAATGTTTTATGTTTTTCTTCATCTATCTCTCCTTTTGTTTTTTTCAAATCCTTCATTTCAAGCTGCTGGTACTATTGCCCCCCCCCCCCCCCCAAAAAAAAAAAAAAAACCACCCATTTTTTTCCTTTTTCATTGGATCCATTAATTAATTCATATAATCCTTCATTTATGTACTTATTCATATTGAATAATATATGAAGATATAAAGCAAACCAAAAACTTTATATAAAAAGGATTTTATGGCCACCTAATCGTCAACAGAGAAAATGACTTTTATGGTGGTGAAAATTACACGTAATAAATTATTTTTTAAAGAAATTAATTTTCCTTCGCAAATTAATCATTATCAAACATATAAAATTCCTCTGAAAGTTTTAGTGGAGACAAGGGACAGCATAAATTTTGACAGCCGGGTTATGGGTATTGTAAGGCTATTGTATCCCAGTGGCCATAGGTTTCCCTTAGTCTTCATATCTAACATTATCCTTGAATGGGAAAGAAATTGCATATATAGGTAAAGCTTCTTGTTTTTCTATCCAAAAAAGAAAGAAAAAAATTGATAAACTTCTTTCTTTTTGTGATATATATACCAAATCTAGCTTTGAATTCTCATCAACACTTTACTTCCAATTAAAAGATCAAATATCATATTAACATTTAGTGCACACACATGCATTTTCTACATTTTTAATATTTAATTAATATGTTTATAATGAAAAAAAAAAAAAAAAAAGTCACATAATGGCCAAAACAAATGTTGTATTCCTATTTTTTAATAGGAAAAAGAAAAGGAATGGACAATTCATTCCATATAGATGAAGGAAAGAGGATTCCTTCTTTAACAGTGGGATTGCTCATACCATGTTCCACCAACGTTATTTCATAAATTAACACTTTATTTTCTTTCCAACCTGCTCATTTAATTCCATGCTTTATAATTTTTTTAATATTGAGTATTGTTGCCTTTTAAATAAATTATGATTTATTTCAACATTATTTTTGTATACTAAACAATGAAAGTGGCTTGGAAGCCATTCCATTATTGCACGTTATCAAACCTTAAAATGGACTATTCATTTCATTTCATTCCTATTTCTATTCTCATTTCAATTTTATATGAAATGGACAAACTATTCTATTTCATTCCTATTTTTATTTCATAATTTTCTTTCTATACAAACTATTCTATATCCTATTTTCTTTTGATTTTATTCCTAGACCCTAAATCAAAAACTGACTTTATGTTGGTAGTGGGTTTATTTGGATTTTCAAGCTTTTTATACATTTTTAAACAACAAAAACTTCCCATATTTATTAAATTTTGATACAAAAAGTCTTAAATTTTTAAACTATTATATATATATATATATATATATATATCTATATATATATATATATATTATATATATAGAGAGAGAGAGAGAGAGAGAGAGAGAGAGAGAGAGATTCACTTATTCCAATAGTAAGTTATGCATACTTTATCAATATGACCGTTGAATCAAGTCATGAACAATTGGATTCATAAAATTCATTTTTTATAAAATGATATAAAAAGAGTATCTAAGACAAGACTTACTCTTAAAGTAAGTGGATCTCTTCCTTATATATAGACACACACACACCCAATTAGTGCCATCGCTAACCCAATTGGTCACCACTAGCCCAATTGACCAAAGGGCTCAATGCATCTCACAAAGCCATTCACATATTAAACAGTGTTAGTTTTATAAATATCCATCATTCACTTAAGTATGAATTTTTTTGGACCACATTGTTTTACCAAGTCTCAGTTTTTTTTAGTTATAAACAAAATAGAAACACTAACATTTTAATATTAACTCAAATGTTTAAAGAAATTATTAATTTAATTACAAAATATAAAAATATCAAAACCTAAAAATTACACTATTACAATAAACTACTTCTTCACAAACCCTTTTCTCATCGTCTATTACTAATTTAAGTATTGAGATGACTCCTAAACCAACCATCAAGTCAATATCTAGTCTTACTTTTACATATTGACTCTTAACATTTATAAATTAAGAGAAACTTGTCAATTCTCAACCCTATCTCAAACTCTATCCAAAAACACGTTGTCCCTTGTAAATCGTGGACCTAGCGTAAAACCTAGCGGCAACATTGACCATGACCATTTCAATTCCAATCCATTTTAGTGCTAATTAAATAAGACAAAAAGAACCGAAAGATATCTAGTGCTTATTGCTATTATAAATGGCTAATTAAATTTGTTTCTTATGATATGATGATGTTATAAAAGTAGTTTTCTTTTTTATAAAATTCTTCATTTTACTTTTTGTTTTACAAGCTTAAATTAATTTAGAAGTAATAAAATAATATTACAAATGTATTAATTTTATTTTTAAATTAATTTCAAACTTAGAAAATAAAAGTGTGACAAAAGATATTATTATTTATTTTATACCCATAACTAAATCAAATCAATATAATCATTATAATGTTAGTCAAGACTTCTTTACTACCAAACCCACACATTGCGTAGGTACTAATCTAATGAGTCGTTATTGATGCTCAGATCGTTCTCATCCAATATAAAATCCGTGTTTGAATCAGCCGAAGCTATTTTTTTTTAAAAAAAATAATGTATTGTTCTTTTAATAATATATTTTATTATATATCTATGACTTAGTATTGATCCTTCCTATTAGGATAAATATATAACCGTTATAGTAGTAGAAAATAGATAGAGAGGGTATTAGAGTGTTGTGGTCCTTCAAAATTGAATTTTTTTAATATTATATAATTATTATACATTTATCACACAAAACTTATGTCTATTTATTTTTTGTCTACCTAAATATTGGCTCCAAATCCCAGTTCCATTTTCGTAAATCTTGACTTAGCCCTTTCTTTTAAATCAGCAAAAAGTTTAAGTTGGTCTCCCGAAGTAAAATCTCTGACTTGACCATTCACCATTTTAACATGTTTGGATTAGTTTATTTTACTTTAAGTGCTTTTAATAAAAAGAGTTATATAATTTTTGAAAATTTAGATTTATTTTTTTAAGAAAAAACATAAACACGAATAAAAGTTGAAATGTTTATTTTATTAAAAAGCATGTAAGAGTATTCTTAAAAAAAATCATAAAATAAGAACAAACATAGAAAAAGAGTAGCCGTCCATAGAAAATAACGCGTTATTAAAATTGAGCATAGGTTGAATAAGTAGCATTTCCTAGCTACCACAGTCTACAAGCATGCATGCACGTGTGCAAGTGGTAGCTAGGTTTTGGTTTTGACCTTCTCAAATCATTTCTGGTCAAAATAAAGATGCAGCCAGCTCTCTCCTTCCTATCCGTCCCTCGCATTAGCTCCTATTATTGACTGGCAGGGAATCAAATCGAAATCGTCTTATTTAACCCTTCATGCATATTTCTTCTTATATGATAACAATTCGTACTTAAGTACAAATTAATTAATTAATATTGGACTCTTGAACATGGTCAAGAAATGCTGCCTTTTTTTTTTTTTTTATTGAAGAGTACAAAATTAATTCATACCCACTTTCATGTTTTATTTCTTATCACATATTGTAATTTGTCAAAAAATTATAAAATAATATTATATAAAAAGTAATTTCATCGAGTTAAATCAATTATAATAAGTGAGATAAAAAATAAAATACCTATTATGATAAAGGAAAGCAAGGAAGAAAGGAAAATGAAAGAGAGAGAAGAAGTAATATGTTATGACATTAATTAATCCATAGTTACATAGGAAAGTATTTATACCTTACTAACTTTTGTATATTTACAATTTTATTTATAATGGCTCCCTAACTATAAATAAATATATAATGTTGTATTGATTACGTAGCGAGATTGTAGGCGCGTATATACATCTCGATGGATTCCAATATGCTCAAGCCATGTGCTGATTTTGTATTAATTAAAGTTAGTGATTTAGTTATGATCATATTTAAGGTATGCATTATGCAATGTTACGGAGAAAATACTACTATTTGTATGTTACATATAGATTAAGAAATACAATTAATATATTAGAGTTCTTTTTAACACTCTTAACTTGTCCCAAATATATTATGCTTAAGAATGAGAGTAATTAATAAGTTGTAGAGATTAATTGAAAATGTCAAAGATAAAATCAAAAAAATAACAATTAATATTACATTAAACTTGTAAAATAACATATAATAGAAACAAAAATTTTCTTCTAAAACGACATACTTCCTTCAGTCCTAAGTATAGGATAGTTTCTAAAAAAAAATTTGGTCTATTTTATAAGATAGTGTGTTTGAAGAATGAAAAAATTTTCATATATGTTCTTTTGTATTAATTGTTACGTATGACGAGTAACCATAATGTTGTATGAGAAATATGCAATATGAGGCCTATGTTATTTCTAAGTGGTAGAGAGAACTTGAAATCAAATGTTTATAATGAATGGAGGTAAAATTAAAAATATATGAATTTTTAAGATAAGAATGAGAAAAGTAAAATCTCAGTCCGTGATCATCCCATTAACAGTTCAATTAATCCTTTCCTATGCTTTTTCACATTAGATTCTCTATCACTTCAAAGATAACTGAATTATGGATTACCATAAATTTCAAAGAGATATACTATAAGTACATTTATAATTTTACACTCACTTTTTATATCTTTTTTCTATTTGTGTCTCTCGTTCTTTTTTATTTATAATTTTATCTCTGTAAAATAATTATAAAAGCATAAATATACGTAAGAGTGTACAGATATAAATGTTTTGTTAATTTCTCTGAAAAATAAAAACTTGAAAACCATTTATCGAAACACTACTAAGTGAAAACTATTTTCCAACGTACCACAAAATGAGATATAAAGGAAAGACGCCATTTGACTGGCGCTCATAGAGGAAAAATATACATTAAGGCGCCAACAGCAATGGCACACTAACAAAAGAAAAACCTAATGGCTTGGTGCCTTTACGAAGGGATTTTACTCATGGAAGCGCCATTTGTTATGGCGCCGTTCCACCATATATACAAATTTGTAATACCCCCTTCATAATTTGAAACTTGTTCCCTCAGAAAACTTATTTCTTGAATATTTAATATTAGAAAAATATTTTATTATTTTTTGAGAAATCTTCATATTTTTTAAGATAAATACGTTTTATTAATTTTTGTATTATAATTATTTTTTATTTATTATCATTTTTAATTTTATTAATTTTTTATAGACTATTGATATTTAACGCCACATTAAGCATCAACTAATCTAATTTGACTTGAGTAAAACCCTAAGGACAACAAAACTTTACTTGTCAATTAATTTTAACTGCATTTTCAAGACTCGAACTCAAGACTTATGATTAAATTGAAAAAGCCTTATACTAATTAGACTATACACTTTGTAGTAAACTTTGTTAATTTATTATAATATATAAATTTTAATAAATTTATTTAATTTTTAAAATATAATTAAATGACTAAAAAATTATTCCATATAGAATACTATATATATATATATATATATATATATATATATATATATATATATATATATGTATGTATGTATATGTTACTTACTTTGGCAATAAGTTTTCAAGAAAATAGAAAAAAGAAAAAGAAATGTATTAGGAAGATACCGGTGCCCTCCATGTATGGGGTTTTACCAAATACCACCCCTTACTTTAACAAACACCCCCCCTCTTTTATTTTTTCTTTTTAATTCTAAAAATGCCCTTCATCCCCCCCAATCGGCCCCTCCATCTCTTCTCTCTTCTCCCACAAGCCCTACCATCCCCGCGACACCCATTTTCTCCTTCCTTCACATTTCTCATCCACATTGGAAGTTGGCTAGTGTTTTTGGGCAATTTTCACAATAAAAGGTATGATTCATCCTCCATTTTTGTGTTTGCATGCATTGTTGGTGTTTATTAAGTGGGAATGGGGAAAAATCAAACCTCCACCGTGCTTGCGCATGCGAAAACACCCATGGAGGGGTGTTGAACCGTAGAACGCTCATGAAGGAGCATTATGGGTAGCGGAAATATTTAGGAGAGGCGTTGAATGTGTAGGTGATGGAGGGGGAAACCAACGCGGGTGTAGAGGCGTTGGGGGGTAACCAACGCTTGTGGAGGAGCGTTCATGGGGTGACGCGTGTTAATGAACGCTGGGGCATTACGAACGCCTATGGAGAGGTGTGAATTAGGAACGCTTGTATACAAGCGTTGGGTTCAGATCAACGCCTTTCAAGAAGCGTTTATGGAGAACGCTTTTGTAGAAGCATTTCGATGTTGAAAACGCTTTTCCATAGGCGTTGGTATGCTTTTTCTCGTTTTCTTGGGTTTTCCAGCATTCATACTTACGAGTAAATAAAGGGGGATAATAGCTTAAGTTCTTGGTTTCATTGTTTAACGTATGTTATTTATATATGTATTTTATTTGATTTGAAAGTATTTGAGTTGACATTGTTGCAGGAAATATGGTGAGAACAAATAATCCAACTTATAGAGATACAGAATTATCTGAACAGGGACAACAGGCCGTGCATTGTCGACTGACGGCTTCAGAGTGCAGAGAGCGCGTAAACCAGAGGCAACCACAAGGTCACGTTGAACTGCAACCTGTTGAAGATATTCGAGCGGCTACCACATCTGATGACTCGGACTCTGATAATGATGCCGGGGGAGCAGATCGTGAGGCGGTGATTTAGGTCATAAGCAAGACTGACCTCTTGACTGCCATAGTACCAGGTGGCCCACATGATCTTTCCACACTTAGGAGATACGGAGGGCATACTGCATTCCACGTAGGGGCAGGTGAACGGGTAAGTATGGATACCTACATAATTAAAGTTATCTGTCTTTTTTATATGATGTAAAACTAATCAAATGTTGTGCACAAAATAGGACCGGCCCCTTATTAGACCATTCATTCACGGGAACAAGATAAAAGCGTTACAGTATGACACAATGCCCGAGGATGTGCGTCACATAGTCAAACATTCGGGGCTGGAGCCACTACTGAGTTTAGACTACAGTATGGTTGACAAGGCATTGATATCTACATTCATTGAGAGGTGGCACGCAGATACTAACACTTTCCACCTACCTGTTGGGGAGATGACCATCACACTAGACGATGTGTCATCATTGCTACACCTCCCAATGGGAGGGCAATTTGTTGCTGTCCCTAGTTGGACCGTGCAACAAGCAGTCAGGCCGGTGGTGGACGTGTTGGGGGTCTCAATTGCAACAGTGATTGAAGAATTTGAAGTTTGTAGGAAGCTGGCATTTAGATATGAGACGTTGCTGACCATCATCGCCGCTCAGATTAGCTATAGGAGGTGGATGCATGCTGCCAGAGCCATTATGTTTTTTGTCCTGGGATGCACGGTATTTGCCGACAAGTCTTCGTCAGTTGTGTGCACGGAATACCTGAAATTGCTCTGCGATGTTGATGCCATTCATATCATTAGTTAGATGATGTACCTGTATGAGTTGTTATGCGAACTAATTTCAAATTATAACTATTCATTGTAAACTATTATGTCTTAACAGATTAACTTGTTATGCGAACAAATTTAATGTTTTCACTTTTCATTCGTACTTGTTATGTTTTGCACATTTAACATGTGTATGTCACTCAGTTAATTTAGCTCAACATGTTTTTGTCAATCAGGAAATTATGTATACGATAAATAATGGGAACATCGTTTGGGTTATACATAACTGTTTCAGCAATAAATCACAAAAAAATGGTCTTAAACATCAAGTCTGAATGAATTGAAATACTATGGCTGCCTAAGTACGACCTGCTTGTGCCAACACTTCAAACTATCTAATGCGTCCCAAGTAGGTGTTATCCAGTCACAAGCCTCAACTGATGCTGCATACAACCACTGCGGTGCCACAGGGGTATGGGAAAGTTGTTCCTAAGCTTGACCTGTGACAACATACGAGAAATACATCATAATTTAACACAATCAATCACTACGAAAACTTACTTGGATGACAAACTTTTACATGAATAAAATGATTCCCATGAACATATGCTATGGTGACTTCTTCCGGCTTGGACATACTAAATGGGGGTGCACAGTGAAGCGGGAGATATGTGTGCGACAATTGTGGGTACAAGACAACAACGATGGCATTAAATTAGGATGAACAACATATAGCATATTTGGTATAGACATCCACTTCTCGGGCAACACACCTGACACAACTAAGTCAACCGTAAGTGATGGTAGAAGTGTGTCGTATCCTCGTGGGAGAAACATTTTAGTATAAAGTCTTTGCCATGTTGTCATCTCTGTAATGCATTCTTAGCGTATTCAGAACCACTCATCCTCAAACAGTCCAAGGCCTAAAGCAATTGCCCGATAACCACAATTCCCATCAGGGCGAACATCAATAACATCATCCACGAACGGATGGATACATGTCGGTAATTGGTCTAGCAGATGAATATTTCTACTAATGCCATACACATGAGATTGCATCAACGGTTGTAAATGTTCATCTGTACCTTCATGTGCATTCTTGTACTGGCTGAATGGATCAATGTTATGTGGCTCAGATGTAGCTGTGCCAAATGGGGATTTACTACGTATGCGAGAAGGTTTAACAGGTGTCTATGAGCTTCTTGTTGATGGTCCTGTTCCTGATAACATGTTTTTGTGCATAAAACTCCATTGTGCATCCACAATCTCAAATAGTGACGGATCACACTTTGTGGATGATGTTGATCTCTTAGTTACCTTTTTTTTGCCACCCTTTGTTTTGACCTTCTCTGGTGGTGGCTTTAATGAATAGGCTTCTGGGCATACAACTGCAACTGTCTTGTGATACTGAGACCACTGCTCCTCTTCAGTAGTTAATAGGCTGAACTTACCCCATAACATGTCCATTGCATCCCGATAATGCATTGTCCCTCGACCATTGCGCCCAACCTCCCATGTCAGAGTCTTCCAATGGGGGTGAATTAAACTCAACCGAACTGAGAAGTTTGACATATTCCAGAGCTCAAGCTCATGCGCGCAAGGTAATCCATGCGTAGTTTTAATGCGGCAACCACATGCAACTATATCTGTGCCAATATACGACTGAGATCTTTTAAGCTCTCTCCACAAGTGTCTAATTACAGCTAGTGAAACACAACGATGCAAGTCACTAAATAATTAATAATTCATCTTGTGCTCCACTCTCATAAGACTGTGTTGATAGGATTTTTTTATCTCATTGCGCTGCAATGTTATTAAAGAATGAATTCCTTCCCAGCAACTATGAAGATCCCCCATAGATGATTGCAAAATTCTTTTCATGTCAGCATGTGCACCCTCCACCCTAGTGTAATGACAACAATACAACTATCAGACATGTAATAGACAAATGCAAGTTATATATTAGAGAGAAAAAAAGTCTTCGTCACTGACCTGTTTGTTGTTGTGTTGCCAAGATGCATGTACCTATCTGCCCAAGCTGGAATAAATTTATCCTTGTATGGGTTCAACAACGTATCATCAACGTATACAACAAAGCTATCAAGTGCGGCGCATGTGGTCCGAAATGCTGCATAAGCATAATGGTACTCTTCCTCATCGGAAGCATCAACAACTCTCTCCCATGCATCCATCACCCTTTCGTGGTCGGTATAATTACGAACCGACACTTTGCATTTCGACTCAACATTTTTATTAATGTGATATCGACACAACAGATTCATTGATTTAGGAAATACAGTCCATACGGCTCTCATTAATGCAAGTTCTCTATCGGTCACAATCACTTGTGGGCATAAGTCAGCTTGCCAGATTAAGGATCTTAACCTCCTAAGTGCCCATTCAAAGATGTCAGTACGTTCAGACTCCATGCACGAAAACCCGACTGAGAATGTCAGCTCTGATTATGTCACACTAACAATTTCAAGTAGTGGGAGACGATACCTATTGGTTTTGTATGTGTTATCCATTAACAGAACAATAGGAAAGGTATTCAACAGTTTCACTGAGTCAGGGTGTGTCCAGAATATGTCCTTAACCATATATGACTCCTCATCACTCCTACACCAATACAAATATTTGGATTTATCCAAACATTTCAATAAATGTTGTATTGGAGTTCTAGGACCCCTAATTTTAAGCTTATATTGTTGTCTGACATGATATATCTATCTTATAGTTGTTACGTTTTCTTCGTTCTTTTTCTTTAGAGATAAAAATATGTCCCGAGGAGGAACCTTGTTTTGCGTCATCTCTTCCACAATGGCTAACTTGTCCTCATTTAAACGTCCAGCATATGGATGCCCAATCAATGACTCAGCTATAGGATGGTTATGGTATCGACATTGCACCCGCACCTTCCATAAACCATTTGCCCATTGTCTTCCTTTCACTTTAAATGGACATTGACATTTTTTTGTTGCCGTCTCTAGCACTGTATGACTTCTTTTACTTGGGGGCTTATATTTACCGCCACATTCGCATGCTAATATGATCTGTGTGCGCTTTCCTTCGCCTCCTGTCTCTAATTTAGTAATTACCATAACAAACTCAGCCGACTTTCTAGTATCTCTTACCCATTTCAAAAGCTTATCCCTTGTGCTAAGTGTCCGTACAAAAAAGATAATTATTCGAAGTTAACGATCATTAATGAAATTATGTATTGTGTTTGTTATTCAACAAAACACCTTACTTACTTGATTGGTACTAAAAAGATGAGTCAAATCTTCTCCTACAAAAGAGCTATTACCATCGCATCTTTTATCTTCATTAGCTTGTGAACATATCATTTCATATCAACCATTAAATACGACAAAAAATTTCATTCCTAGTCTAACAACAAAGTTTTAACATACCGACTGAAGCAAATTAGGATCGGTTGTTAAATCTGCTTCTTCGTTTGGGATGTATTCACTGTTGAAGTATAAATCCTTATGCATGTTCGAAGTACAATCAATCGTTCTTTCTCTACATTTACAAAATTAAAATGTCAGCTCTTAAACTAGCTTCTAAGTAAAAATTTACATCAAAACACGTAACAACACTCCTTGATGGGCGTTTTCCTATTCAAAAATGCCTTTGCAAAATGCGTTTCAAATCATTTATACCTAATTAACACAGAAACGCTCTTAGAGAGGTGTTACACTAACAAAAACGCTCAATGACATGTGTTTCACTCACAAACGCTCCTCTAAAGGTTTTAGAATCAGGATAACGCCCTTGTACAGGCGTTTATGAAAACGCTTATGCATAGGCATTCTTTAGCTCTTAACGCCTGTGCATGAGCGTTTGATACAAAAACGCTTGTGTGTGCGCGTTTTGGAGCTACTAACGCCTGTGTATGAGCATTTGTCACACCATAACACTTCCCTCGATTCAAAACAAAAAATACAACATACAAATCTCGTTTTATATGCGATTGAACTCCGCACGAACAATGTAGACCGAAAAATCAGTTTTCCTACTCTTGCAAATCACAAAAACAACAAAGGAAATGAGAAGAAATTATTAGGTTTCGGTCCTATAACCATTGTGCGGGGGGTGGGGGGAAGGACAGAAGCGATATTCTTTCAGCATGCAAGGACATTATAGCCATTTCACGTGGAGAGGGGTGGTGTTTGTTAAAGTAGGGGTGGTATTTGATAAAACCCCCATGTATGACAACAATATTTTAGGAACACTAACCAGATTGACGCCTCTATGATAAAAAAATTTGAAAAGACGCCAATCGGGTTGGCGTACTTGTGCTAGTTCAAAAATTATAATATATTAAAAAATAATTTTGAGTTAGTAATATTTTGATAAAGAGTTTTCATTTTTATGTTTTTAAGAGAATTTAACCCAAATTACACATAGTTTTTCCCAATTTCAAATTGAGAAATGTTGGACATACCACAATAGGCGTACACCACTCGTTACACCCACCCAAGTCAGCAAATAGTTGCTAACTCCCCAAACCTTTAAAAAAAAAAAATAGTAAAAAGCAAAACCAAAAACTAGAAACAGTAAGAATAGCAAGGGAGAAGGTAAAGCGGGAAGCGTCTTTTCACACTCACATCTAGCTTGAAGAAGAGAGGGAAAGAGGCAGTCTGAGTTGCCATAGGAGGAGATTGAGAAGGTGAATTCAAAAGGGAGAAATCTTGAGGTTCAAACAAGAAATGAGCACCGATTCTGAGATTGGTTGGTGGTTATTTAAGCTGAGGAAACTATACTAGCGGAGTTTTCATCTAGCTAAAATCTTGATATAAGGCATTATTGAATGTATGCATTTTTATGCTGTTATGTGGGTGATTCTTGCTGTACACTTTGGGATACGCAGAATATTATGATTATTTTATTTCTTTAGCTTCTGCCACTGTCATTTAGGTATTGCCCATTTTTCATGTCTAAATGAGTTTGGAATTAGAATGAGACTTGTCAATGGTATTTGATTTGCTGCTTTTTGGTTCTGATTGGCATTCAGAAGAATGATATATTCTTGCATCGTTCATTCTATGCATTTGATTTCTATTCTTTTGGGCAAAGTGGATATGAACACTTGTGTTGTATATGATATACATATGTTTAATTTTTGAACTTCTACTTTGAATATTCCGAGTGGCAAACTTTGT